>CM068719.1:0-7500 GCA_035079005.1 Fraxinus americana | reverse complement strand
ATCGAATGATAGACAATCCACAATCTGTCGGAGTATGCCCTGGATAGTCCACGGACCACCGCCTCTGAGGATACAGTGAATAGCCACACTAGAGTCTGCTTCAACCCATATATCTGACAGTCCAAGATCTCTAGCCAGCAGTATACCATCATGAATAGCCCTAAGTTCAGCTTCTAAAATCAAGCATGGTCCATATGATGCTGAAAATGCACTGATGCAGTTTCCTGCATGATCCCTGATAATGCCTCCTCCACTCGCAAGCCCATCCTTGACACAACCATCGGTATTGATCTTTACACATCCAACTGCTGGGGTGCGCCACCAAACCACAATAGGGGATGGAGGTATAGGAAGAGTCAAAGAGACACCAAAGAATGGAGCGACCTGCATGTCATCCCGCCAATGTAGCGGTCGAAATAATCCACCAGTATGAAGGAATGAAATCATACGATAGACCCTCCATATGATACGCCTCGCACTGATATTAATGCTCCTGTGCTTCGCATCATTTCTCTCGGTCCAAAGAAACCAGAAAATCAAAAGAGGGATAATGATGCGAATGTGCCCGGTCCGTGTAAACTGTCCTGAGTACCTCCAACGAAGAAATCTCTGTCTAACGCTTTCACCTGGACTCATAGTAATATGAAATAAATCCCCAAAATGCTGCCATACTTGCTCTGAAATGCTACTGTCAGTAAAGATATGAGTGATGGTCTCGATCGCAGAGCAACACTGACATTTGGAAGCCAATTGAATGCCAGTCCTTCTCTGAATAATAACATCCACTGGTATCAAGTTCTGCCATAATCTCCAGCAGAAGAGAGAAACGGTGGGAGGTATGACAGGGTTCCATAATAAGCGAAAGGAATCCTGAGCTGGCTTGCTAGCACGGATCAACTGCCATGCTGATTTAGTAGTAAATCTACCATCGGATGTGGCCCTCCAAAAAATGCGATCCGAAGCTTCAAGGCAAAGGGGAATAGATGCAATCTGTTCTGCCATAACTGATGGGAGGATCTGTAGTAATCGCTCAAAATCCCATCCAGTTTCTCCAAAAAATTCCTGCACCCTAGCAGATGTATGCTGTCTATGAGGCAAGACAGATGCCAATGTAGCCTCGCCCATCCAGCAGTCATGCCAAAAGAAAATCTGCCCAAAACCGAGATCCCATGCAATATGTGGCTCAGCACGTGGTCCAAATCTTTTCAGTCTCTTCCAAACAGGGGAGGCTGAATGAGGAACAGTTGCAAGTGATGGATGTGTCCCTTTACAGTATTTGCCCAGTAAGAACTGAGCCCAAAGCGAACCTTGAGACCTAAACTGCCACCATAATTTCAGAGAGAATGTGTCCACCGTATCCTGTAATCGTCTAAAGCCAAGACCACCCTCATCAGTTGGCCGACATATCTCCTTCCAACTCCGCCAATGTAATCTACGTGCATGGTCCTTCGAATCCCATAGGAATCGCGCAAAAATGCTCTCCAACTTTTTCAAGACGACCTTAGGAGGTCGCATAATCTGGAAGAGGTACAATGGTAGGGACGATAAAACAGATCTCAGTAAAGTAATCCTACCACCAGGAGATAGGAGACGTGAAGCCCATCCAGAAATCCTATTCCTGACTTTCATAATGAGGTCGTCGTACAGAAAACTCCTCTTGGCCCCTTTAAATAGAGGAACTCCCAAGTATGTGAATGGCTGTTTCTGGTGCGAGAAGCCAGTTAAAATCACGAGCCTGCGGATCTGAATATCCGATGATCGCCTAGGCAGAATAAGACCACTCTTATCCCTGTTTACCAGTTGTCCAGAAACTCCCTCATAGTGTTCCAAACAGTCAAGAACCCTTTTGATAGACTTTTTCTGGCCATTGGCAAATATAATGATGTCGTCTGCAAAGGCAAGATGTGAAACAATAGACATACCTCCATGTCGATACTGCATACTAGGATAGGCCTGGAACTTCTGGATGAGCAGGCGAGAGAAGTAGTCAGCAGCTATAATGAACAAGGAAGGGGAGATAGGATCCCCTTGTCTGAGGCCACGTGTGGATGAGAAGAAACCACAAGGACGGCCATTCAAGAGGACCGAGAAACGACATTCCGAGATACACCTTCTAATCCTGTCAATCCACAACTGGTCAAAACCAAACTCCGCAAGGATCGAGTAGATGAATCCCCAATCCATGCGATCATATGCTTTGGCCATGTCAAGTTTCAGCATAGTATTCCCTCCGCGCACTCTATCATCCAACGTATGCAAAAGCTCCTGAGTCAGTAAAACATTATCTCCAATGAGGCGACCGGGAACGAAACCACTCTGCGGGGGGGAGATGATACGCGGCAGCAATGAACTCAATCTGGTATTCAACAGCTTAGTGATAAGTTTGTTGAACACCGTGCATAAGCTGATAGGTCTGAATTCCGTCCATTTACAAGCATTCTCCCGCTTAGGGAGCAAAATAATAGACGTGGCAGAAAAACCTCGCGGCAAATGGCCTCCCTCAAAGAAATCGATGACCGCATCAAAAACATCATCTTTGATAATATCCCAACAGTGCTGATAAAATAAGGATGAAAATCCATCAGGTCCAGCAACACTGTCAGCATCAATACTGAATATGGCCTCTCGCACCTCGTCGATCAAAGGCAGACGGTTGAGTTCCATATTGTCAGCCTCCGTCAAAATTTTGGGTATGATATTAGGACGGATGGGGTCCAAAGGCTGTGAAGGAGCAGCAAGTAGATCCTGAAAGAATGAGATTGCCGATCTCTGTATGTCAGTAGGGGTAGATAGAACTTCCCCTGTCTCCTTCGTGATATTCCTGATACGAGACTTGATCCGTCTTCCTTGGACCATAGAATGGAAATATCGTGTGTTGCGGTCTCCCTCACACACCCAACGGGAGCCAGCCTTTTGCTTCCAAAAACCCTCTTCAATGGCCAGAGTGCGGTTTAATTCAGCCTGTGAACGATGAAGTGAATCCCTGTGTCCCGGTGTAGGGTCACTATCGAACTCAATCTCAGCATGGTCAACTCTCTCTTCAGCCTCCCTAACCCGTTGGAAAACATCCCCAAATACTTGCCGATTCCACCACCGTAATCCCTGTTTCAGCCTGAAGAATTTCTCCCAAAGAGCAGCCATCCCAGTAAGTTGAGTAGGGAATGACCACTTCTGAATGACAAAGGCTAAGAAATCATGATGTTTCGTCCAAACATTGAGAAAACGAAACGGTCGTGGGCCCAAATCATCCTCAGAAGTCCAATGAAGAAGTAGGGGCGAATGATCGGAAGAGGTCCGATTAAGATGGGTCACAGTAAATTGTCTACAAAAATCTGCAGCAATAGGATTGATCAGGACTCTGTCCAACCTCTTACTGACTCTCCCATTCGTCCAGGTGAACTGGGACCCAGAAAATCCAGCATCCTCCAGACCACAATCAAGCATCATATCAGAAAAGGCAGTAGACCCACGATCTCTCCTACTGTGCCCTGTACGCTCGCCATCGTGAATAATAACATTGAAGTCTCCCCCAACTAACCAAGGGTCATCCATAGAGATAGAAATATGGTGAAGACCTGCCCACAAATCCCTCCTAGTCGATGCCTCACATGCTGCATAAACGGCCGTCAAGCAAATTGGTCTAGCAAGTCTGGGATCAACCACTTTAACATGAAGAAACTGAGTGTGATCCTGAAGAACCATAATATCCGTACCAACACACCAGAAACACCAAATCTTATTCGATTCATTCTGAGCACCGTAGTCGAAGTGAAGATATCGGCGAACAAAATCAAAACTCTTATCCAATACCATAGGTTCCAAAATAACCAAGAAATAAACCTGATGAAGTAGAATAAGTTTCTTCAGGCGTCTGCGAGTAGCTACATTAGCTACACCCCGCACATTCCAGATGATGGCACTCATCTGGAAATGCGGGAGGAGGTATCCTGCGACCGACTCCTGGTCGCCATCCTAGAGATTGGAGTGCCTGTGACTTTAGCGGTCCTCTTACGACCAACAGGTACAAAACCATCATCCTCCGTTCTGTCAACCATGCCAGCTAAATCCTCAAAAGAAGATCTGCGGAAAGGACCCTGGTGATGGACTTCAATCTGAGAGAAACTCTCCGAGTCTGACTGAGTAGATAAAGAAGCCTCTAAATTCTGCTGACAATGTGTAGGTGAGACTGGCACATCCAAACCAACCAAGTCTCGTGGCCTCTCCATCATATCCTCGAGAAGAGGATCAAAGTATATAGAACTACTAATCGCTTGGGTAGTACTGATCGGCTCCAAGGACTGAGCAATTGGTTGAGCATCAGATTTGGAAATTGATTGGTCATGGTGGCCTACCAGCATGGGAGCAACTGCCGACTGAGCTGGTGGTATAGAAAAAGTGACATGGGGCTCGATAGTACATGTAACGGGTGGAGCAGCCGAAGTAGTAGCCGTATGAGCTGTAATCACTGTGGTAGGCGGGATAGTTGGGGGAATGACCGTGATATTCTCGGAATGAGAATGGGAACTCAAAGAGGATGTGCCATCCTGTTGTTTCTGAGTGCGCTTAATCGGGGTCCATCTCTGGCGAGGCGCATTCGAAACTTCCTTTCCCTTACCCTTATCCTTAGCCGGGGCTGGTGGAGGCCTAGCATTTTGATCAGCAACCACAGGGGGTGCCAATGTTGGAGGCCTAGCATTTTCATTAGGAACCACAAAGGGTGCCAAAGGTGGCGGGGAATGTGCGCTACTAGGACATTTTTCATCCATATGTCCAAAATGTCTGCATCGAAAACAAAAATCCGGAACCTTATCATAGACAACTGGTTGCCAATATCCACCCCATTTCTCCCGCTCAATCCAGACTCTATCAGGTAGCTTACATTCCAAGTCAGCCTCAACACAAACTCTCGCTTCACTAGGCCGACGAAGATCAGAAGTGGCTTCATCAATACGAAGGGGAAGCCCAATAGTCTTAGCTATGGCGAAGAGAGCACTCTTATCCCGAAAATGAATAGGAAGCAATGGGAATGACACCCAAACAGGAGCAATAGGGGCCTCATACTGTGGGCTGAAGTTAGGAGTCCATTTAAAGACCCGCATAGGACAACCATCAATGTACCAAGTAGGTTTGAGGAATAATCGTGAATAATCATCCTCGTGCGCCATATGAATAATAATGTGTGCATCATCAATTAAGCCAATCTCATAATCACCAGTAAATCCAAAGCGCATGAAGTTTTCACGTACTTTATTCATAGAGGGTTTACGATGCACAAATTTACCAACAAGGGTAAACCTGTAAGCCTCGGCCAGAAATAGCTCATCTGATTCATCAAAGAAAACAGCAGGCTCACCATGATGAATGTATGGTTCTTTCGAAACCAATCTCCGATATCTGGAGTCCTCAGGAGCACGGAGAACATTAGCAAATGATTTCTTTTGACTCCTTTCAGCTTGAGTAATCGCGGGTTTACAATTCAGTGCTGCAGCATAAGATCGAGGATTCTGAGTAGCCCCTGCTATTACAGTAGGTGGGACAAGTGGTCTAGAAGAGCTCGGAGCATTAGAATCAGCTGGGATGGACCTATTATGTTTATTACGAGTCTGTTGGGTACGACTCTGGTGTCCACTAGCCAATTTGGAGGCACCACTATCAGTTCCGGGGTTAGTCCGTGAGGATGGTTCAAAATTAGACGTGAGATTCTTCAAACTATTGGTCGAAGTTGTAGGGGGAGGATCTAATTTCGATATAGGATGTTCCTTAACGATTGTAGAAGTCGAGGTACCCAAATTTGGCATTATAGGAATTTCACTGACGATATGTGTAGGGATAGGTTCGGGATTCCGTTGATCATCAATTCTACCAACTGACGCATTACCCATGATCGTTTGACCTTCTCTAACATTAGTACAAGTCGAATTTGGAGCCACACCCTCAACATCATTACCAATTGAAGCATTAAAAGCAACATCACATTCAAGCACTTGGGAAGGTTTAATTTTTTCAATTTGAGCACTAATTGGCACAATTGGGTGTTGACCCATGACAATACCATCATCAATTAACGTTTTCCACATCGAATTAACTATATGGAGCAATGAAGAATCATCAAAATTAAGAAAACCGAGTTTTTCGCACGTACCTTTAATGTTATTGAACAATTGGTCGGGTTTTGAACGAAATTGACGAAGACCCAGTAGTGGGCTAGGTGCACAATGCTGGGGAGGAGATAGCCCAGGTGGTCCACGAGCTTGGGTTGGACCAGAATTATCAGTTTGCCTCGTTTCAGTTCGCGATTCCAGTTCAGCAGAATTTTCAGATCCAAATTGGAGTTGATTGCTGCAAAATTGGGGGATGCCCATTAGTTGGTTGGGTGCGCCAGGTGGGGGGGCATCTAGCCCAGGTGGTGCGCCACCCTGGGTGGCCGTGTCGTCGCCGGAAAAAGCAAAAACGCCGTGCGAGTTCGCTGCCTGCGCGACTGGGCAGTTTGTAATCTGAAATTGATTGAGTTGTAGAGTTGATTTGGATGAATTGAGGGCATGGGTAGCTTCGTCTAGGAGTGGGCTGTTGACCGGTGTGTGTCCGCCGGAGTGGGTGTGGCCGGAGCTACAGTTTCCGGCCAAAGTTTCGGACTGCGTCGCGAAAGTCGCGATTTGGAGATTTTCTGGGCAAAATTGAATCTGATTTCTTGGTGATAATGATGAATTGAAGCCATGGTTGGGATCTCCTATGTGTGGGCTTTCTTCCAGTATATGGCTCCGGTCATGGGTGTCGCCGGAAGTGCAGTTTCCGGCCATTGGAGCATTTGTAGGCAATTTGCTTAAAATGGTGATATCTTCTTCGTTTTTGGGTGAAATTGCATGATTCTTTTTGGTAAATGAAGCTGAATTCAAGGGCTTGCTTGTGGTACCAAAATCTAGAGGTTTGGGAGGTCGATTTTTTTCGGGATTTTGGTACATTTTTGGGCAATTCTAGAGAGAAGGGAGAGCATTTGGGGGTAGAGAGAGAAAGTAAAAGGGTGAGAATGGTTTGGTTTAGGGTTTAGGGTTTAGGGTTTAGGGTTTAGGGTTTAGGGTTTAGGGTTTAGGGTTTAGGGTTTAGGGTTTAGGGTTTAGGGTTTAGGGTTTAGGGTTTAGGGTTTAGGGTTTGAGGTTTGAGTTTAGGGTTTAGGGTTTAGGGTTTAGGGTTTAGGGATTTAGGGTTTTGCAGGGTTTAGGGTTTAGGGTTTAGGGTTTAGGAGTTTAGGGTTTAGGGTTTAGGGTTTGGGTTTAGGGTTTAGGGTTTAGGGTTTAGGGTTTAGGGTTTAGGGTTTAGGGTTTAGGGTTTAGGGTTTAGGGTTTAGGGTTTAGGGTTTAGGGTTTAGGGTTTGGGTTTAGGGTTTAGGGTTTAGGGTTTAGGGTTTAGGGTTTAGGGTTTAGGGTTTAGGGTTTAGGGTTTAGGGTTTAGGGTTTAGGGTTTAGGGTTTAGGGTTTAGGGTTTAGGGTTTAGGGTTTAGGGTTT
>CM068718.1:34393495-34425995 GCA_035079005.1 Fraxinus americana | reverse complement strand
AAAAAAACCCTAAACCCTAAACCAACCTCAAATGCTCTCCCTTCTCTCTACAATTGCCCAAAATGAAAAAAAATTCAGTCAAAATTTTACGTCGAAAACCACCGGAAAAGGGTACCAAGAAAGCCCATTTCACCACCTTTCCATAGCAATAAAAATCATGAAATTTCACCCAAAAATGAAGAAGTTATCGCGTTTTTAGAAGAATTGTCAAAACATGAACTTTCTGCCGGAATCGGCCCTTCCGGCCGGACCCATGCCGGCGGTCCACTGCCGGTCGACAGCCCAGGCCTAGGAGACCCCATCTGCACCATCAATTTAACCCAAACACCTTCCAATCAGGTCCAATTTGAACCAGGGACGTCGCCAGTCGCGACATTCGCGAAAACGCAGCAGAAACTGGGAAATTCCGGCGCCGTGGCGGCGACCCACGACGGCGGACTACCTGGGCTGGATTGCCCACGCCAAGACGAGTCCAACCATGTTCTCAATTCTTCCAGGTCAGTTCCACAGCAGATTCAATTTGAAAATGAAGGGCTTGTAGTCGCGACAGCAGCGAACCACGCACACATCCAGGGCGATTCTGGCTCCGTCTCTTCGACCCATGCTGGCGGACCATGTGGGCTTGGTCACCCACCCTCTGGCGCACCCATTGCAACAACGGGTCTTCATCAATTGCACCATGAACATGTTCGATTTGTGGTTGAAGCGAAGAAATGGTGCGAAAAATACGGTCTGATCAATTTTGATGAATCCATTCTACTCCAATTGTTCAATTCAACCAGCAACAACCTAATTCACAATGACAAGGGTATGGGTAATCACTCAATTGCTACAATTGACACCTCAACTTCCGGTATTGATCTCACCAATTTACCACATCGTGAAGAAACAGCCCATGCCCCAATTGAAGTCTGTACTGATGTTTCTGCCCCAAATTCGACCCAAAATCAGTTAATTGATGGTCACATGCTCATGGGCAAACTTCCAATTGAAGAAAATCATAGCCAATTGAACCCGCATTGCATGCCTCGAGTTGAGGATAATATGAAGAACCCTAGTGTTGGGTGTGATGCTATTGCTCCAAATTCAACCAATACAACCTCAATTGAAGGTAAAAATACCATGGGAACGTTACCAATTGGTAGGATTGAGGCTCAATTAAACCCCAATTTCATCTCTACTCCTAAGGCTACGGAGTTTCCTTCAACTTCTAAATCGGGAAGCTTGGTTTCTAAAATTTCATGTGTTTTGGTTTTATTGGTGATTATGAGATTGGACTTATAGATGATGCACACATTATTATTCATATGGCGCACGAGGATGATTACTCACGATTATTCCTCAAACCCACTTGGTATATTGATAGTTGTCATATGCATGTTTTTAAATGGACCCCTAGTTTTTGCCCACAATATGAGGCTCCTATTGCTCCTGTTTGGGTGTCATTCCCCTTGCTCCCTATTCATTTTCGGGCTAAGAGTGCCATGTTCGCAATAGCTAAGGCTATTGGACTCCCTCTTCGAATTGATGAAGCTACCTCTGATCTTCGTAGACCTAGTGAAGCGAGGGTATGTATTGAGTTTGACCTAGAATGTAGACTCCCTGACAGAGTTTGGATAGAGAGGGAAAAATGGGGAGGGTATTGGCAGCCTGTTGTATACGATAAGGTGCCGGATTTTTGTTTTCGTTGTAGACATTTTGGACACATAGATGGAAAATGTTCCTTTAGTTCCCATCCTGCTCCACCATCGATACCCCCATTGGTTGTTGATCACACTGCTAGACCTCCACCTGTCCTAGCTCAAGACAAGGGTAAGGAGAAAGAGGTTATGACTGCACCTCGCCAGAGATGGACACCAGTTAAGCGCAATCAAAAAGGACAGGATGGAATACCCAATGTGAGTTCTCAACCCAATTCCGAGAATATCACTACCATTCCTCCCACTATCCCGATTTCCACAGTTATTGCAGCCCAAACAACTATTACATCCACTGCTCCGCCTGTTACTAGTACCATCGATCCACCGGATCAGTCTGCTTTTGCTCCCACTCTAGTGGATCATCATGACCAACCAGCTTCCAAATCAGAAGCCCAACCAGTTGTTCAGTCTTCAGTTCCGATCGGCAGTACTCACGTGATGGATAGTTCTATTTTTTCTGATCCCTTGTTAGAGGATATGTTGGAGAGGCCACGGGATTTGATTGATTTGGTAGTACCAGTTCTACCTACACACTGCCAGCAGAATTTAGAGGCTTCTCTATCTACTCAGTCAGACTCGGAGAGTTTCTCTCAGATTGAAGTCCACCACCAGGGTTCTTTCCGGAGATCATCGTCAGATGATTTAGTTGGCATGAGTGACAGGACCGAGGATGATGGTTTTGTTCCAGTTGGTCGTAAGAGGACCTCTAAAGTCACTAGTACTTCAGTTTCTAGGATGGCGACCAGGAGTCGGTCGCAGGATACCTCATCAAGCGTTTCCAGATGAGTGCCATCATCTGGAATGTGCGAGGTGTAGCTAGTTTAGCTACTCGCAGACGCCTGAAGAAACTTATTCTACTTCATCAGGTCTATTTCTTGGTTATCTTGGAACCTATGGTATTAGAAAAGAGTTTTGATTTTGTGCGCCGTTATCTACACTTCGACTACGGTGTTCAGAATGAGTCCAATAAGATTTGGTGTTTCTGGTGTATTGGCACGGATATTACTGTTCTACAGGATCACACTCAGTTTCTACATATTAAAGTTGTTGATCCCAGACTTGCTAGACCAATTTGCCTGACGGCAGTTTATGCAGCATGTGAGGCCTCGGTTAGGAGGGACTTGTGGGCTGGTCTTCACCACATTTCCATCTCCATGGACGACCCCTGGTTAGTTGGGGGTGACTTCAATGTCATTGCTCACGATGGCGAGCGTACAGGCCACAGTAGGAGAGACCGTGGGTCTACCGCCTTTTCTGATATGATGCTCGATTGTGTTCTGGAGGATGCTGGCTTTTCGGGGTCCCAGTACACCTGGACGAATGGTAGAGTTAGTAAGAGGTTGGACAGAGTCCTGATTAATCCTATTGCTGCTGATTTCTGTAGACAACTTACCGTGACTCACCTTGACCGGACCTCTTCCGATCATTCCCCTCTCCTTCTTCATTGGACTTCTGAGGATGATTTGGGCCCGCGACCGTTCCGCTTCCTCAATGTGTGGACGAAACATCATGACTTCTCAACGTTTGTCTCTCAGAAGTGGTCACTCCCTACTCATCTTACTGGAATGGCTGCTCTTTGGGAGAAAATCTTCAGGCTGAAACAGGGCTTACGGTGGTGGAATCGACATGTTTTTGGCGATATTTTCCAACGTGTGAGGGACGCGGAGGCTAGAGTTGATCATGCCGAGATTGAATTTGATAGTGATCCTACACCGGAACATAGAGATTCACTTCATCGTTCACAGGCTGAACTAAACCTCACCCTAGCAATTGAAGAAGGTTTTTGGAAGCAAAAGGCTGGTTCCCGTTGGGCGTGTGAGGGAGACCGCAACACACGATATTTCCACTCTATGGTCCAAAGCCGAAGAATCAAGTCTCGTATCAGGAATATCACGAAGGAGACAGGGGAAGTTCTATCTACCCCTACTGACATACAGAGATCGGCAATTTCATTCTTTCAGGATTTACTTGCTGCTCCTCCACAGCCCTTGCATCCCATTCGTCCTAATATCATACCCACAATTTTGACGGAGGCTGATAATATGGAACTCAATCGCCTGCCATTGATCGATGAGGTGCGAGATGCCATATTCAGTATTGATGCTGATAGTGTTGCTGGACCTGATGGATTTTCATCCCTATTTTATCAGCACTATTGGGATATTATTAAAGAGGATGTCTTTGATGCTGTCATTGATTTCTTTGAGGGAGGCCATTTGCCGCGAGGTTTCACTGCTACGTCTATTATTTTGCTTCCAAAGCGGGATAATGCTTGTAAATGGACAGAATTCAGACCTATCAGCTTATGTACGGTATTCAACAAACTAATCACCAAGCTGTTGAATACCAGATTGAGTTCATTACTGCCGCGTATCATTTCTACCCCTCAGAGTGGCTTTGTTCCCGGTCGCCTCATTGGCGATAATGTATTACTGACTCAAGAGCTGTTGCATACGTTGGACGATAGAGTGCGCGGAGGGAATACCATGCTGAAACTTGACATGGCCAAGGCTTATGATCGTATGGATTGGGGATTCATCTACTCGATTCTTGCGGAATTTGGTTTTGACCAATTGTGGATTGACAGGATTAGAAGGTGTATCTCGGAATGTCGCTTCTCTGTCCTATTGAATGGGCGGCCTTGTGGTTTCTTCTCATCCACACGTGGCCTCAGACAAGGAGACCCTATCTCCCCTTCCTTGTTCATTATAGCTGCTGACTACTTCTCTCGACTGCTCATCCAGACGTTCCAGGCTTATCCTAGTATGCAGTATCGACAAGGAGGTATGTCTATTGTCTCACATCTTGCCTTTGCAGACGACATCATTATATTTGCCAACGGCCAGAAAAAGTCTATTCAACGGGTTCTTGACTGTTTAGAACACTATGAGGGAGTCTCTGGACAAATGGTAAATCGGGATAAGAGTGGTCTTATTCTGCCTAGGCGATCATCGGATATTCAGATACGCAGACTCGTGATTCTCACTGGTTTTTCGCATCAGAGACAACCATTCACTTACTTGGGAGTTCCTTTATTTAAAGGGGCCAAGAGGAGCTTCTTGTACGACGACCTAATTATGAAAGTCAGGAATAGGATTTCTGGATGGGCTTCACGTATCCTATCTCCTGGTGGTAGGATTACCTTACTGAGATCCGTTCTATCATCCCTACCACTGTACCTCTTCCAGATTATGCGACCTCCGAAGGTCGTCTTGAAAAAGATGGAGAGCATTTTTGCCCGATTTCTATGGGATTCGAAGGACCATGCACATCGATTACATTGGCGGAGTTGGAAGGAGATATGTCAGCCCACTGATGAGGGGGGTCTTGGCTTTAGACGATTACAGGATACGGTGGACACATTCTCACTAAAATTATGGTGGCAGTTTAGGTCTCAAGGATCGCTTTGGGCTCAGTTCTTACTCGTCAAATATTGTAAAGGGACACATCCATCACTTGCAACTGTTCCTCATTCAGCCTCCCCTGTTTGGAAGAGACTGAAAAGATTTGGACCACGTGCTGAGCCACATATTGCATGGCATCTCGGTCTTGGGCAGATTTTCTTTTGGTATGATTGCTGGATGGGCGAGACTACATTGGCATCTCTCTTGCCTCACGAACGACATACATCCGTCGAGGTGCGGGAATTCTTTGGAGATACTGGATGGGATTTTGGGCGATTACTACAGATTCTTCCATCAGTTATGGCAGAACAGATTACCTCTATTCCTCTTTGCCTTGATGCTTCGGATCGCATTTTCTGGAGGGCCACATCCGATGGTAGATTTACTACTAAATCAGCTTGGCAGATGATCCGTACTAGCAAGCCAGCTCAGGATTCATTTCGTTTATTATGGAACCCTGTCATACCTCCAACTGTTTCTCTTTTCTGTTGGAGATTATGGCAGAACTTGATACCAGTTGATGTTATTATTCAGAAAAGGACTGGCATTCAATTGGCTTCTAAATGTCAATGTTGCTCTGCGATCGAGACCATCACTCACATCTTTACTGACAGTAGCATTTCAGAGCATGTATGGCAGCACTTTGGGGATTTATTTCAAATCACTATGTGTCCAGGAGAAAGTGTTAGACAGAGATTCCTTCGTTGGAGATACTCGAAAAGTTTACACGGAACGGGCATATTCGCATCATTATCCCTCTTTTGATTTTTTGGTTTATTTGGACCGAGAGAAATGATGCGAAGCACAGGAGCATTAACATGAGTTCGAGGCGTATCATATGGAGGGTCTATCGTATGATTTCATTCCTTCATACTGGTAGATTATTTCGACCGCTACATTGGCGGGATGATATACAGGTCGCTCCTCTTTTTGGTGTTTATTTGACCCTTCCTACATCTCCCCCTCCTATTATGGTTTGGTGGCGCACCCCTGCTATAGGATCAGTCAAGATCAATACTGATGGTTGTGTCAAGGATGGGTTTGCAAGTGGGGGAGGCATCATTAGAGATCACGCCGGGAACTGTATCAGTGCATTCTCAGCATCGTATGGGCAGTGTTTGATCTTAGAAGCTGAATTGAGGGCGATTCGTGATGGTATCCTGCTCGCTAGAGATCTTGGCCTATCAAACATTTGGGTTGAGGCAGACTCCAGTGTGGCTATTCACTGCATTCTTCGAGGTGGTGGTCCATGGAATATACAGGGTATACTTCGACAGATTGTAGACTTCCTTTCATTCGACAGAGATACGGTTTCCCATATCTTCAGAGAGGGGAATCAAGTTGCAGATGCACTTGCTACTGAGGGCTGGCACCAGTGCAGATACCGGGTATATGGACCTTCTGATCTACCACGACACATTAGGGCACTTCTTCAAATAGACAGGTATGGCTTGCCAAGCATTAGAATTTGAAATTGAGATATTTTCTTTACAATTTACATTTACTTCTATCTTTGGTTATGTTCTTGTTTACTTTTGCTCAGTTTGTAAGGGAAGTAGTACTTCCTAGTTTATTGCCTTACATTATCATATTGTAAGGGAAGTAGTACTTCCTTATTTTCTGCTTTACCATACTTTTGCTGTAATGGTAGTCGTACTTCCTCTTCTACTGCTTTACGTTATTCATTTTGTAAGGGAAGTAGTACTTCCTTGTTTATTGCTTCTTTCGTTGTAAGGGAAGTAGTACTTCCTCTTTTACTGCTTTTCTTTACTTTTACTGTAAGGGAAGTAGTACTTCCTCATTTATTGCATTACTTTACTTCTGTTGTAACCACGGTATTCCTCCGCCACAAGTGAGGACATATTAATAAAACTCTCGGAGGTACCGCCCTCCTTCCACTAAAAAAAAAAAAAAACCCTAAACCCTAAACCCTAAACCAAAAACCATTATTCACCTTTTACTTTCTCTCTCTAACCCCAAATGCTCTCCCTTCTCTCTAAAATTGACCAAAAATGCAACAAAATTCCGAAAAAATTCCTCCTCTTAAACCTCCTGATTTTGGTACCACTAGAAAGCCCATAAAATAAGCTTCCAATACCACCAAACGGCATGCAAGTTCGACGAAAAATGAAGAAGTTATGGCTTTTTTTCAAAAACTGCCCGAAAATGTACAATTGGCCGGAAACAGTAGCTCCGGCCATACCCACGCCGGCGGACCACTACCGGTCGATAGCCCATGCTCAGGCGACATCATCCATGGAAGCAATTCACCTAAATCAACAAATAAACAGCCTCAATTAAGCCCAAATAATCTGCCAGTCGCGAAGGCTGCGAATTCGGCCTCTTCAAACGCGATTTCCAGCGTCGTTCCGGCGATTCTGGGTGGCGGACCTCCTGGGCTAGGTGCGTCATCTCCTGGCGCAGCTAGAAATGTATTGGGCATCTCCCGATTTAACTCCAATCAACGGGAATTTCATTTTGAAGAAACTGCTGCCACGGACTCGCGAACGGACGAGGGTGTTTTGGTCAATTCTGATGCAACCCATGCCACCCAAGCTGGCGGACTACCTGGGCTAGCCCCCTCCCAGCCTTGTGCACCTAGCCAAGTACCGGGTCTTCACCAATTTCACCCAAAACCCGATCAATTGATGGTTGCCATTAAAGGTACGTGCGAAAAACTTGGTTTTCATAATTTTGATGATTCTTCATTGTTCCATATTGTTAATCCGATGTGGGGGACATTAATTAGTGATGGTATGGTTATGGGTCAACAACCAATTGTACCAATCAGTGGTCAAATTGATGAAATTAAATCTCCCCTATTGATTGAATGTGATGTTGAATTTAATGCTTCAATTGGTAATGATGTTGAGGTTTTGGCACCAAATTCAACTCGTACTAATATTAGTGAAGGTCAAACGATCATGGGTAATGCGTCAGTTGGTAGAATTTTTGATCAATTGAATCCCACACATATCCCTACACATATGGTTAGTGAAATTCCTATAATGCCAATTTTGGGTACCTCGGCTTCTACAATTGTTAAGGAACATCCGACATCGAAATTAGATCCTCCCCCTACAAATTCGACCAATAGTTTGAAGAATCTCACGTCCAATTTTGAACCATCCTCACGGGCTAACCCCGGAACTGATAGTGGTGCCTCCAAATTGGCTAGTGGACACCAGAGTCGTACCCAACAGACTCGTAATACACATAATAGGTCCATCCCAGCTGAATCTAATGCTCCGAGCTCTTCTAGACCACTTGTCCCACCTACTGTAATAGCAGGGGCTACCCAGAACCCTCGATCTTATCTTTGCGATCTTGAATTGTAAACCTGCGATTACTCAAGCTGAAAGGAGTCAAAAGAAATCATTTGCTAATGTTCTCCGTGCTCCAGAGGACTCCAGATATCGGAGATTGGTTTCGAAGGAACCATACATTCATCATGGTGAGCCTGCAGTTTTCTTTGATGAATCTGATGAGCTATTTCTGGCCGAGGCTTACAGGTTTACCCTTGTTGGTAAATTTGTGCATCGTAAACCCTCTATGAATAAAGTACGTGAAAACTTCATGCGCTTTGGATTTACTGGTGATTATGAGATTGGCTTAATTGATGATGCACACATTATTATTCATATGGCGAACGAGGATGATTATTCACGATTATTCCTCAAGCTCACTTGGTACATTGATGGTTGTCCTATGCGGGTCTTTAAATGGACTCCTAACTTCAGCCCACAGTATGAGGCTCCTATTGCTTCTGTTTGGGTGTCATTCCCATTGCTTCCTATTCATTTTCGAGATAAGAGTGCTCTCTTCGCCATAGCTAAGACTATTAGGCTTCCACTTCGTATTGATGAAGCAACTTGGGATCTTCGTCGGCCTAGTGAAGCTAGAGTTTGTGTTGAGGCTGATTTGGAATGTAAGCTACCTAATAGAGTCTGGATTGAGCGGGAGAAATGGGGCGGATATTGGCAACCAGTTGTCTATGATAAGGTTCCGAATTTCTATTTTTGATGCAGACATTTTGGACATATGGATGGAAAATGTCCTAGTAGCGCACATTCCCCTCCACCTTTGGCACCCTTTGTGGTTCCTAATCAAAATGCTAGGCCTCCAACATTGGCACCCCCTGTGGTTGCTGATCAAAATGCTAGGCCTCCACCAGCCCCGGCTAAGGATAAGGGTAAGGGAAAGGAAGTTTCGAATGCGCCTCGCCAGAGATGGACCCCGATTAAACGCACTCAGAAACAACAGGATGGCACATCCTCTTTGAGTTCCCATTCTCATTCCGAGAATATCACGGTCATTCCCCCAACTATCCCGCCTACCACAGTGATTACAGCTCATACGGCTACTACTTCGACTGCTCCACCCGTTACTCGTACTATCGAGCCCCATGTCACTTTTTCTATACCACCAGCTCAGTCGGCAGTTGCTCCCATGCTGGTAGGCCACCATGACCAATCAATTTCCAAATCTGATGCTCAACCAGTTGCTCAGTCCTTGGAGCCGATCAGTACTACCCACGCGATTAGTAGTTCTATATACTTCGATCCTCTTCTCGAGGATATGATGGAGAGGCCACGAGACTTGGTTGGTTTGGATGTGCCAGTCTTATCTACACAATGTCAGCAGAATTTAGAGGCTTCTTTATCTACTCAGTCAGACTCTAAGAGTTTCTCTCAGATTGAAGTCCATCACCAGGGTCCTCTCCGCAGATCTTCTTTTGATGATTTAGCTGACATGGTTGACAGAACGGAGGATGATGGTTTTGTACCAGTTGGTCGTAAGAGGACCGCTAAAGTCACAGGCACTCCAATTTCTAGGATGGCGACCAGGAGTCGGTCGCAGGATACCTCCTCCCGCATTTCCAGATGAGTACCATCATCTGGAATGTGCGGGGTGTAGCTAATGTAGCTACTCGCAGACGCCTGAAGAAACTTATTCTACTTCATCAGGTTTATTTCTTGGTTATTTTGGAACCTATGGTATTGGATAAGAGTTTTGATTTTGTTCGCCGATATCTTCACTTCGACTACGGTGCTCAGAATGAATCGAATAAGATTTGGTGTTTCTGGTGTGTTGGTACGGATATTACGGTTCTTCATGATCACACTCAGTTTCTACATGTTAAAGTGGTTGATCCCAGATTTGTTAGACCAATTTGCTTGACGGCCGTTTATGCAGCATGTGAGGCTTCGACTAGGAGGGATTTGTGGGCAGGTCTTCGCCATATTTCTATCTCTATGGATGACCCTTGGTTAGTTGGGGGAGACTTCAATGTTATTACTCACGATGGCGAGCGTACAGGGCACAGTAGGAGAGATCGTGGGTCTACTGCCTTTTCTGATATGATGCTTGATTGTGGTCTGGAGGATGCTGGATTTTCTGGGACCCAGTTCACCTGGACGAATGGGAGAGTTAGTAAGAGGTTGGACAGAATCCTGATTAATCCTATTGCTGCAGATTTTTGTAGACAATTTACTGTGACCCATCTTAATCGGACCTCTTCCGATCATTCGCCCCTCCTTCTTCATTGGACTTCTGAGGATGATTTGGGCCCAAGACCGTTTCGTTTTCTCAATGTTTGGACGAAACATCATGATTTCTTAGCCTTTGTTATTCAGAAGTGGTCATTCCCTACTCAACTTACTGGGATGGCTGCTCTTTGGGAGAAATTCTTCAGGCTGAAACAGGGATTACGGTGGTGGAATCGGCAAGTATTTGGGGATGTTTTCCAACGGGTTAGGGAGGCTGAAGAGAGAGTTGACCATGCCGAGATTGAGTTCGATAGTGACCCTACACCGGGACACAGGGATTCACTTCATCGTTCACAGGCTGAATTAAACCGCACTCTGGCCATTGAAGAGGGTTTTTGGAAGCAAAAGGCTGGCTCCCGTTGGGTGTGTGAGGGAGACCGCAACACACGATATTTCCATTCTATGGTCCAAGGTAGACGGATCAAGTCTCATATCAGGAATATCACGAAGGAGACAGGGGAAGTTTTTTCTACCCCTACTGACATACAGAGATCGGCAATCTCATTCTTTCAGGATCTACTTGCTGCTCATTCACAGCCTTTGGACCTCATCCGTCCTAATATCATACCCAGGATACTGACGGAGGCTGATAATATGCAACTCAACCGCCTCCCTTTAATTGAAGAGGTGCGAGAGGCCATTTTCAGTATTGATGCTGATAGTGTTGCTGGACCTGATGGATTTTCATCCTTATTCTATCAGCATTGTTTGGGATATTATTAAAGATGATGTTTTTGATGCTGTCATCGATTTCTTTGAGGGAGGCCATTTGCCACGAGGTTTTTCTGCCACGTCTATTATTTTGCTCCCTAAGCGGGAGAATGCTTGTAAATGGACAGAATTTAAACCTATCAGCCTTTGCACCGTCTTCAACAAACTTATCACTAAGCTGTTGAATACCAGATTGAGTTCATTACTGCCGCGTATCATCTCCCCCCCGCAGAGTGGTTTCGTTCCCGGTCGCCTCATTGGAGATAATGTATTACTGACTCAGGAGCTTCTGCATACGTTGGATGATAGAGTGCGCGAAGGGAATACTATGCTGAAACTTGACATGGCCAAAGCATATGATCGTATGGATTGGGGATTCATCTACTCGATTCTTGCGGAGTTTGGTTTTGACCAGTTGTGCATTGACAGGATTAGAAGGTGTATCTCGGAATGTCATTTCTCAGTCCTCTTGAATGGTCGTCCTTGTGGTTTCTTCTCATCCACACATGGCCTCAGACAAGGGGATCCTATCTCCCCTTCCTTGTTCATTATAGCTGCTGATTACTTCTCTCGCCTGCTCATCCAGAAGTTCCAGGCCTATCCTAGTATGCAATATCGACATGGAGGTATGTCTATTGTTTTGATTAACTCTACAGCTGCAGATTTTTGTCGACAGCTTACTGTGAAGCATTTGAATCGGACTTCATCCGATCATTCTCCTTTGCTTCTTCAGTGGATATCTGACGATGATTTAGGGCCTAAGCCTTTTCGATTTCTCAACGTATGGACCAAGCATCATGATTTCTCAGCCTTCGTCTCTCAGAAGTGGTCATTCCCTACTCATCTTACAGGGATGGCTGCTCTTTGGGAGAAGTTCTACAAAATGAAGCAGGGTCTGCGTTGTTGGAATCGACGGGTATTCGGTGATATTTTCCAGCGAGTGAGGGACGCTGAAGAGAGGGTCGACATGGCAGAGATAGATTTTGAGTGTGACCCTACACCGGAGCATCGTGACTTATTACATCTGGCACAGGCAGATCTGAACCGGACCTTATCTATTGAGGAGGGATTTTGGAAGCAGAAGGCCGGTTCACGCTGGGTGTGTGAAGGGGATCACAATACTCGTTACTTTCATGCGATGGTTCAGGGACGTCGGACCAGATCTCGTATCAGGAGTATCAGGACTCAGGCAGGAGAAGTTTTATCTTCTACTGTGGACATTCGGAGTTCAGCTATATCTTTTTTCCAGGATTTATTATCTGCTCCTTCACAGCCTTTGGATCCCATCCGCCCAGACATCATACCCAGGTTGGTTATGGAGACAGATAATATGGCACTTAACCGTCTCCCTATGATTCAAGAGGTACGGGAGGCGGTTTTCAGTATTGATGCTGACAGTGTCGCGGGCCCAGATGGATTCTCATCATTGTTCTTCCAGCATTGTTGGGATATCATACAGGAGGATGTCTATAGTGCGGTCATTGATTTCTTTGAGGGTGGACATTTTCCTCGTGGTTTCGCCGCTACTTCTATTATTTTGTTCCCGAAGAGGGAGAATGCTTGTCGATGGACAGATCTTAGACCTATCAGCCTTTGTACGGTGTTCAATAAACTGATCACTAAGCTGTTGAACACCAGATTGAGTTCGCTGCTACCTCGAATTATCTCTCATCAGCAGAGTGGTTTTATCCATGGTCGCCTTATAGGAGATAATGTGTTATTGACTCAGGAGCTCCTTTACACTTTAGATGATAAAGTGCGAGGGGGAAATGTTATGCTGAAGCTTGACATGGCTAAGGCATACGACCGCATGGATTGGGGATTTATTTATTCCGTAATGGAGGCGTTTGGATTTGATCAGTTGTGGATTGACAGGATCAGACGGTGCATTTCGGAGTGTCAGTTCTCAGTCCTTCTAAATGGCCGTCCCTGTGGTTTCTTTCCGTCCTCACGTGGGCTCAGACAGGGTGATCCCATCTCACCTTCCTTGTTCATTATTGCTGCTGACTATTTCTCTCGCCTTCTCACTCAGAGGTTTCAGGCCTATCCTAGTATGCAATATCGGCATGGAGGTAGTACTCTCGTTTCACATCTTTCATTTGCTGACGACATGATCATATTCGCCAATGGTCAGAAACAGTCTATTAGGAGGGTCCTCGATTGTTTTGAGCATTACGAGGGGGTTTCTGGCCAGTTGGTGAATAGAGACAAGAGCGGCCTTATTTTACCCAGACGGGCATCAGATATTCAGATCAGGAGACTTGTGTTCTTAACTGGATTTTCTCATCAGCAGCAACCATTCACTTATCTAGGGGTGCCCTTGTTTAGGGGGGCCAAGAGGAGTTTTCTTTATGATGACCTCATCATGAAGGTCAGGAACAGGATTTCAAGTTGGGCTTCTCGATTGCTATCACCTGGGGGTCGGATTACTTTGTTGAGATCCGTATTATCCTCTCTACCACTTTATCTTTTTCAAATTATGCAGCCTCCCAAGGCGGTACTGAAAAAGTTGGAGAGCATCTTTTCCCGATTCCTATGGGATTATAAGGAACAGGCACGCCGAATACACTGGAGGAGTTGGAAGGAGATTTGCCTTCCAACAAATGAGGGCGGACTAGGCTTCAGGAGACTACAGGATGTAGTGGAGACATTCTCTATGAAGCTTTGGTGGTTGTTTCGGACTCAACGTTCTCTTTGGGCTCAGTTCTTACTGGGCAAATATTGTATGGGGACTCATCCATTACTTGCAGCGGTTCCCTACTCGGCCTCTCCTACTTGGAAGAGGCTGAAGAGAGTTGCGTCACACACCGAGCTACACATAGCATGGCATCTTGGCGCAGGACAGATGTTCTTCTGGCACGATTGTTGGATGGGTGATACTACCCTAGCGTCCTTATTTCCGCACAGGCAGCATACATCTGAGAGGGTGCAGGATTACTTTGAGGGCACTGGGTGGGACTTTGGAAGATTATTAAAAGCGCTTCCACCCCTCATGGCAGAGCAGATAGGTGCTATACCTTTATGTACAGATACCCCAGATCGCATTGTTTGGCGGGATACATCGGATGGTAGCTTCTCTACCAGTTCGGCCTGGCAACTAGTCCGTTTAGTTCGCCAGACCCAGGACTCGTATCGACTACTGTGGAGCTCCATTTTGCCTACCACTATTTCATTTATTTGCTGGAGACTCTGGCAGGATCTCATTCCAGTAGATGTGGTTATTCAGGGGAGGATTGGGTGTCAGTTGGCTTCTCGTTGTCAGTGTTGTTCAGAGATTGAGACCATCGGTCATATTTTCACGAGTAGCAGCATCTCCGATCAGGTATGGCAGCACTTTGGGGACATTTTTCAGATACCTATGAGAGCAGGAGAAGAGGTCAGACAGAGGTTCCAGAGATGGCGATATTCTGGACAGCATGTTCGCTGTGGACACATTCGCACTATCATTCCTCTACTGATATTCTGGTTTCTATGGACCGAGAGGAATGACGCGAAGCATAGAGGGATTCATATGGTGGCCAGACGTATCATTTGGAGGGTCTACCGCATGATATCTTTTCTCCATATCGGAGGACTTTTCCGAGCTATGCACTGGCGAGGAGATGTGACACTTGCACCCCTATTTGGTATTTCTATGACTCTTCCTCCCCCACCACCACCTATTATGGTTGTTTGGCGCACTCCACCAGTGGGATCTTACAAGATTAACACTGATGGATGCGTCAAAGAGGGATTTGCGAGTGGCGGAGGCATCATTAGGGATCACACAGGACACTGCATCAGGGCATTCTCAGCATCGTATGGCCCATGTCTGATTTTGGAAGCCGAGCTCGTTTGTACTAGATGGGATTTTATTGGCCAGAGGACTTGGGATATCAGCTATTTGGGTTGAGGTTGATTCCAACATTGCTATTCACTGCATTACTAGGGGCGGAGGACCATGGACGATTCAGGGCATCCTCAGACAGATCAGAGACCTCATCTCTTTCGACAGAGACACAGTTTCACATATATACAGAGAGGGCAACCAGGTTGCAGATTCTCTTGCTTCAGAGGGTTGGGATCATCTACGTTATCAGGAGTATGGATCACCCGACCTACCTCGACGGATCAGGGCACTGGTGCAGATTGATAGACATGGATTGCCCAGCTTTAGAGGTTTGTAGTTTAGGTTTCATTTACTGCATTGATTTCATTGTAGATGGAAGTAATACTTCCATTTTTATTGCATTACAATTGTTCTTTTTCATCTATTTTTATTGTAAGGGAAGTAGTACTTCCTCATTTATTACTTTCTTTTCTCATGTAACAACGGTATTCCTCCGCCACAAGTGAGGGAATATTAATAAAAGCTCGGAGGTACCGCCCTCCTTCAACCCAAAAAAAAAAAAAAAAACCCTAAACCCTAAACCCCTAAGCCCTAACCCCTAACCCCTAACCCCTAACCCCTAAACCCCAAACCCCAAAACCCCAAAACCCTAAAACCTAAACCCAATACCCTAAACCCAAACCCCAAACCCCAAACCCCAAACCCTAAACCCTAAACCCTAAACCCTCATTCCACTAAAAAAAAAACCCTAATCCCCAAACCCCAAACCCCAAACCTCAAACCCTAAACCCTAAACCCTAAAACCTAAACCATTCTCATCCTTTTACTTTCTCTCTCTAGGCTCAAATGCTCTCCCTTCTCTCTAGAATTGGCCAAAAATGCACCAAAATCCCGAAAAAAATCGACCTCCCAAACCTCTAGATTTTGGTACCACAAGCAAGCCCTTGAATTCAGCTTCATTTACCAATAAGAATCATGCAATTTCGCCCAAAAATGAAGGAGATATCACCATTTTAAGAAAATTGCCTACAAATGCTCAATCTGCCGGAAACTGCACTTCCGGCCACACCCATGACCGGAGCTCCATACTGGAAGAAATCCCACACATAGGCGACACCAACCATGGCTTCAATTCATCATTATCACTAAGAAATCAGATTCAATTTTGCCCAGAAATTCTTCAAATCGCGACTGTCGCGACACAGTCAGAAACTTTGGCCATTTTCGGCGCCGGCACGGTGAACCCAGGTGTCGGACCTACTGGGCTAGGTTCGTCCACACCTGGCGTACCTAGCCCAGGCCTGGGTCTCACCCAATTTGATCTGAATCAGGCCGAATTTGAGTCAGACGTCCAGGAACTCGCAAAGACAACGAAATCGGCCATTTCTAGCTCGATTTTCGGCGCCGTCCCGGCGAATCTGGGTGGCGCACCACCTGGGCTAGGTACGTCCTCACCTGGTGCACCTAGCCATGTAATGGGCATCCTTCAATTTGGCTCCAATCAACCTGAATTTGGTTTTGAAAATTCTGCTGCCTTGAACTCGCGAACGGGAAAGGAGGTTTCAGCCACCCAAGCTGGTGGACCACCTGGGATAGCACCCTCCCAGCCTTGTGCAACTTCCCCGATAATGGGTCTCCGCCAATTTCATTCGAAACCCGATCAATTGTTGACTGCTATTAAAGGTACGTGCGAAAAACTCGGCTTTCTTAATTTTGATGATTCTTCATTGCTCCATATAGCTAATTCGATGTGGAAAACGTTAATTGATGGTGGTATTGTTATGGGTCAACACCCAATCGTGCCAATTAGTGCTCAAATTGAGAAAATTAAATCTTCACGAGTGCTTGAATGTGATGCTTCTTTTAATGCTTCAATTGGTAATGATGTTGAGGGTTTGGCACCAAATTCGACTTGTACAAATGTTAGTGAAGGTCAAACGATCATGGGTAATGCGTCAGTTGGTAGAATTGATGATCAATTGAATCCCGAACCTATCCCTACACATATCGTCAGTGATATTCCTATAATGCCAAATTTGGGTACCTCGGTTTCTACTATTGTTAAGGACCACTCAACATTGAAATTAGCTCCTCCAAGTTCGATGCCCATGCACTCGGCCAATAGTTTGAAGAATCTCAAGTCCAATTTTGAACCATCCTCACGGGCTAATCCCGGAACTGCTAGTGGTGCCTCCAAATTGGCTAGTGGACACCAGAGTCGTACCCAGCAGGCTCGTAATACACATAATAGGTCCATTCCCGCTGAATCTTATGCCCCGAGCTCTTCTAGACCACCTGTCCCACCTACTGTAATAGCAGGGGCTACCCAGACCCCTCGATCTTATGCTGCAGCACTGAATTGTAAATCTGCGATTACCCACACTATGAGGCTCCTATTGCTCCTGTTTGGGTGTCATTCCCATTGCTTCCTATTCATTTTCGAGATAAGAATGCTCTCTTCGCCATAGCTAAGACTATTGGGCTTCCCCTTCGTATTGATGAAGCAACTTCTGATCTTCGCCGGCCTAGTGAAGCTAAAGTCTGTGTGGAGGCTGATTTGGAATGTAAGCTACCTGATAGGGTCTGGATTGAGCGGGAGAAATGGGGCGGATATTGGCAACCAGTTGTCTATGATAAGGTTCCGGATTTCTGTTTTCGATGTAGACATTTTGGACATATGGATGAAAAATGTCCTAGTAGCACACATTCCCCTCCATCTTTGGCACCATCTGTGGTTGCTAATCAAAATGCTAGACCTCCAACATTGGCACCCCCTGTGGTTGCTAATCAAAATGCTAGGCCTCTACCAGCCCCGGCTAAGGATAAGGGAAAGGAAGTTTTGATTGCGCCTCGCCAGAAATGGACCCCGATTAAACGCACTCAGAAACAACAGGATGGCACATCCTCTTTGAGTTCCCATCCCAATTCCGAGAATATCACGGCCATTCCTCCAACTATCCCGCCTACCACAGTTATTACAGCTCATACGGCTACCACTTCGGCTGCTCCACCCGTTACTCGTACTATCGATCCCCATGTCACTTTTTCTATACCACCAGCTCAGTCAGCAGTTGCTCCCATTCTTGTAGGCCATCATGACCAATCAATTTCCAAATCTGATGCTCAACCAGTTGCTCAGTCCTCGGATCCGATCAGCAGTACCCACGCGATTGGTAGCTCTATATATTTCGATCCTCTTCTCGAGGATATGATGGAGAGGCCACGCGACTCGGTTGGTTTGGATGTGCCAGTCTCACCTACACACTGTCAGCAGAATTTAGAGGCTTCTTTATCTACTCAGTCAGACTCCGAGAGTTTCACTCAAATTGAAGTCCATCACCAGGGTCCTTTCCACAGATCTTCTTCTAATGATTTAGCTGGCATGGTTGATAGAACGGAGGATGATGGTTCTGTACCAGTTGGTCGTAAGAGGACCGCTAAAGTCACAGGCACTCCAATTTCTAGGATGGCGACCAGGAGTCGGTCGCAGGATACCTCCTCCCGCGTTTCCAGATGAGTGCCATCATCTGGAATGTCCGAGGTGTAGCTAGTATAGCTACTCGCAGACGCCTGAAGAAACTAATTTTACTTCATCAGGTTTATTTCTTGATTATTTTGGAACCTATGGTATTGGAGAAGAGTTTTGATTTTGTTCGCCGCTATCTTCACTTCGACTATGGTGTTCAGAATGATTCGAATAAGATTTGGTGTTTCTGGTGTGTTGGTACGGACATTACTGTTCTTCAGGATCACACTCAGTTTCTACATGTTAAGGTTGTTGATCCCAGACTTGCTAGACCAATTTGCTTGACGGCTGTCTATGCAGCATGTGAGGCTTCGACTAGGAGGGACTTGTGGGCGAGCCTTCACCACATTTCCATATCTATGGACGACCCTTGGTTAGTTGGGGGAGATTTCAATGTTATTGCTCACGATGGCGAGCGTACGGGCCATAGTAGAAGAGATCGAGGGTCTACTGCCTTCTCTGATATGATGCTCGATTGTGGTCTTGAGGATGCTGGTTTTTCTGGATCCCAGTTCACCTGGACTAATGGGAGAGTCAGTAAGAGGTTGGATAGAGTCTTGATTAACCCTATTGCCGCTGACTTTTGTAGACAGTTTACTGTGACGCACCTTAATCGGACTTCTTCAGATCACTCTCCCCTTCTTCTTCACTGGACTTCTGAGGATGATTTGGGCCCGCGACCATTTCGTTTTCTCAATGTTTGGACAAAACATCATGATTTCTCAGCTTTTGTCTCTCAGAAGTGGTCATTCCCTACTCATCTTACGGGGATGGCTGCTCTTTGGGAGAAACTCTTCCGGCTGAAACAGGGCTTACGGTGGTGGAATCGACAGGTTTTCGGAGATGTTTTCCAACGGGTTAGGGAAGCTGAATCAAGAGTTGACCATGCCGAGAATGAATTTGATAGTGACCCTACACCGGAACACAGGGATTCACTTCATCGGTCACAAGCTGAATTAAACCACACCCTGGCCATTGAGGAGGGTTTTTGGAAGCAAAAGGCTGGCTCCCGTTGGGTGTGTGAGGGAGACCGCAACACACGATATTTCCACTCTATGGTCCAAGGAAGACGGATCAAGTCTCGTATCAGGAATATCACGAAGGAGACGGGGGAAGTTTTATCTACCCCTACTGACATACAGAGATCGGCAATCTCATTCTTTCAGGATCTACTTGCTGCTCCTTCACAGCCTTTGGACCCCATCCGTCCTAATATCATACCCAGGATACTGACGGAGGCTGATAATATGCAACTCAACCGCCTCCCTTTGGTTGAAGAGGTGCGAGAGGCCATATTCAGTATTGATGCTGATAGTGTTGCTGGACCTGATGGATTTTCATCCTTATTCTATCAGCATTGTTGGGATATTATTAAAGATGATGTTTTTGATGCTGTCATTGATTTCTTTGAGGGAGGCCATTTGCCACGAGGTTTTTCTGCCACGTCTATTATTTTGCTCCCTAAGCGGGAGAATGCTTGTAAATGGACAGAATTCAGACCTATCAGCTTATGCACGGTGTTCAACAAACTTATCACTAAGCTGTTGAATACCAGATTGAGTTCATTGCTGTCGCGTATCATCTCCCCCCCGCAGAGTGGTTTCGTTCCCGGTCGCCTCATTGGAGATAATGTTTTACTGACTCAGGAGCTTTTGCATACGTTGGATGATAGAGTGCGCGGAGGGAATACTATGCTGAAACTTGACGGCCAAAGCTATGATCGCATGGATTGGGGATTCATCTACTCGATCCTTGCGGAGTTTGGTTTTGACCAGTTGTGGATTGACAGGATTAGAAGGTGTATCTCGGAATGTCGTTTCTCAGTCCTCTTGAATGGCCGTCCTTGTGGTTTCTTCTCATCCACACGTGGCCTCAGACAAGGGGATCCTATCTCCCCTTCCTTGTTCATCATAGCTGCTGACTACTTCTCTCGCCTGCTCATCCAGAAGTTCCAGGCCTATCCTAGTATGCTGACATAGAGGTATGTCTATTGTTTCACATCTTGCCTTTGCAGACGACATCATTATATTTGCCAATGGCCAGAAAAAGTCTATCAAAAGGGTTCTTGACTGTTTGGAACACTATGAGGAAGTTTCTGGACAACTGGTAAACCGAGATAAGAGTGGTCTTATTCTGCCTAGGCGATCATCGGATATTCAGATCCGCAGGCTCGTGATTCTAACTGGCTTTTCGCATCAGAGACAACCATTCACATACTTGGGAGTTCCTCTATTTAAAGGGGCCAAGAGGAGCTTTTTGTACGACGACCTCATTATGAAAGTCAGGAATAGGATTTCTGGATGGGCTTCACGTCTCCTATCTCCTGGTGGTAGGATTACTTTACTGAGATCTGTTTTATCGTCCCTACCATTGTACCTCTTCCAGATTATGCGACCTCCTAAGTTCGTCTTGAAAAAGTTGGAGAGCATTTTTGCACGATTCCTATGGGATTCGAAGGACCATGCACGTAGATTACATTGACGGAGTTGGAAGGAGATATGTCGGCCAACTGATGAGGGTGGTCTTCGTTTTAGACGATTACAGGATACTTTGGACACATTTTCTCTGAAATTATGGTGGCAGTTTAGGTCTCAAGGTTCGCTTTGGGCTCAGTTCTTACTGGGCAAATACTGTAAAGGGACACATCCATCACTTGCAATTGTTCCTCATTCAGCCTCCCCTGTTTGGAAGAGACTGAAAAGATTTGGACCACGTGCTGAGCCACATATTGCATGGGATCTCGGTTTTGGGCAGATTTTCTTTTGGCATGACTGCTGGATGGGCGAGGCTACATTGGCATCTGTCTTGCCTCATAGACAGCATACATCTGTTAGGGTGCAGGAATTTTTTGGAGAAATTGGATGGGATTTTGAGCGAATACTACAAATTCTCCCATCAGTTATGGCAGAACAGATTGCATCTATTCCCCTTCGCCTTGAAGCTTCGGATAGCATTTTTTGGAGGGCCACATCCGATGGTAGATTTACTACTAACTCAGCATGGCAGTTGATCCGTGCTAGCAAGCCAGCTCAGGATTCCTTTCGCTTATTATGGAACCCTGTCATACCTCCCACCGTTTCTCTCTTCTGCTGGAGATTATGGCAGAACTTGATACATGTGGATGTTATTATTCAGAGAAGGACTGGCATTCAATTGGCTTCCAAATGTCAGTGTTGCTCTGCGATCGAGACCATCACTCATATCTTTACTGACAGTAGCATTTCAGAGCAAGTATGGCAGCATTTTGGGGATTTATTTCATATTACTATGAGTCCAGGTGAAAGCGTTAGACAGAGATTCCTTCGTTGGAGGTACTCAGGACAGTTTACACGGACCGGGCACATTCGTATCATTATCCCTCTTTTGATTTTCTGGTTTCTTTGGACCGAGAAAAATGATCGAAGCACGGGAGCATTAATATCAGTGCGAGGCATACTATATGGAGGGTCTATCGTATGATTTCATTCCTTCATACTGGTGGATTATTTCGACCGCTACATTGGCGGGATGACATGCAAGTCGCTCCATTCTTTGGTGTCTCTTTGACTCTTCCTATATCTCCATCCCCTATTGTGGTTTGGTGGCGCACCCCAGCAGTTGGATGTGTAAAGATCAATACCGATGGTTGTGTCAAGGATAGGCTTGCGAGTGGAGGAGGCATTATCAGGGATCATGCAGGAAACTGCATCAGTGCATTTTCAGCATCATATGGACCATGCTTGATTTTAGAAGCTGAACTTAGGGCTATTCATGATGGTATACTGCTGGCTAGAGATCTTGGACTGTCAGATATATGGGTTGAAGCAGACTCTAGTGTGGCTATTCACTGTATCCTCAGAGGCGGTGGTCCGTGGACTATCCAGGGCATACTCCGACAGATTGTGGATTGTCTATCATTCGATAGAGATACGATTTCCCATATCTTTAGAGAGGGGAATCAAGTTGCAGATGCACTTGCTACTGAGGGCTGGCACCATCGCAGATACCAGGTATATGGACCTACTAATTTACCACGACACATTAGGGCACTTCTTCAGATAGATAGATATGGTTTACCCAGCTTCAGAATTTGATTTTGTGATAGTTTATCTGTTTTTTTGCATCTACTTCTTCTGTTGCTTGTTTTTGTCTACAATTGTTCACAATTGCTCATTTTGTTAGGGAAATAGTACTTCCTTGTTTACTGTTTTACGCTACTCCTTTTGTAAGGGAAGTAGTTTTTACTTCCTTATTTACTGTTTTACTTTACTTTTGCTGTAAGAGAAGTAGTACTTCCTCATTTACTGCTTTTATTTACTTTAACTGTAAGGGAAGTAGTACTTCCTCATTTATTGCTTTGCTTTACTTCAGTTGTAACCACGGTATTCCTCCGCCACAAGTGAGGGCATATTAATAACATCTCGGAGGTACCGCCCTCCTTCCACTAAAAAAAGAAAACCCTAAACCCTAAACCCTAAAAGCTTGGAGGTACCGCCCTCCTTCAACCAAAAAAAAACCCTAAATCCTAAACCCTACTTCAACCAAAAAAAAAAACCCTAAACCCTAAACCCGAAACCCTAAACCTGAAACCGAAAACCCGAAACCCCGAACCCCGAAACCCCAAACCCCAAACCCTAAACCCTAAACCTAAGCCTAAGCCCTAAGCCTAAGCCCTAAGCCAAAGCCCTAAGCCCCAAGCCCTAAGCCCGAACCCCGAACCCCAAACCCTAACCCCTAAACCACTAACCCTACGCCCTAAACCCTAAACCCTAAACCCTAAACGCTAAACCGCCCAACAAATAATTTTATAAAATACTTCATAAAAACATCTGCATGATGATTCGAACCTGGGTGGCCAATAGGAAATACCATGCAGATGACCATTGTGGCAACCCAGTTATTCGTTAAATCTTTGAAATCAAATTTACTTAAACTTAATGTCTTAAAGTATTGGGCTTATAAATAACTTATGGCTTGTACTTTCATAACCTTAAATGGGCCAAGCTTCCATAGCTTATTTCTTAAATGGGCTACACCAACCAAATTAAGACTATAAAATCTGGGACATTACATCCCTCACACCTTAAATAAAATTTCGTCCTCGAAATTTACCTTATGATCTGGTAAATAGTGTTGAGTATTTGTCTTTAACATCTTCTTCTCTTTCCCAAGTAGCTTCTTCTACTCCATGATTACTCCATTCTACCTTGATCAGTTGAATCTCTTTGTTCCGTAACTTATGCACCTTTCGATCTAGTATTGAAATCGGAAATTCCTCATAGGATAAATCTTTCTGTACTTCTAGAGATTAATAATTGACCACGTGATCGGGATCATGCATATACTTTCGGATCATCGATATATGAAACACGTTATGAACTGCTGATAGTTCGGGCGGCAAAGCTAATCGATAAGCTACATTTCCGACCCTATCAAGTATTTCGAATGGTCCAATATAACGAGGTCGTAGTTTTCCTTTCTTGCCGAACCTAAGTACACCTTTCATTGGTGACACTTTCAGAAAAACTTTTTCTCCAACTTTAAATTCCAAGTCTTTTCTTCTGGTATCAGCATAGCTCTTTTGTCTATCTTGTGCGGCCTTTATCCTAGTACGGATCTTATCAATGACTTCAACTGTCCTTTCAATGATCTCTGGTCCCAAAACTCTCTTTTCTCCGACTTCGTCCCAATGGACGGGTGATCTACATCTTCTACCGTAGAGAGCTTCATATGGTGTCATTCCAATAGTTGCCTGGAAACTATTATTATAGGCAAATTCCACCAAAGGTAGATACGATTCCCAACTGCCTCCTAGATCCAAAACACAGGCCCTTAGCATATCTTCCAAATTTTGGATGGTCCTTTCAGATTGACCATCGGATTGAGGGTGATACGCCGTACTGAAATCCAATTTCGTTCCCATAGCTCTTTGTAAGCTCTTCCAAAATTCTGACGTAAATCTTGGATCTCTACCAGATACAATAGACACGGGAACACCATGCAATCTTACAATCTCTCTCATGTACAATTGTGCTAGTTGATCTAGACTGAATGTCATTTTTACAGAAAGAAAATGAGCTGACTTTGTTAGTCGATCCACCAGGATGTGCGGTGTACGGGGCGAAATAAGCCTCTTCTAATATCTCATTCCTCAAAACTTCATCTTTAGGCACACAAATTCTTCCTTTAAACATCAGTGCCCGATCCGAAGCTATTCCAAAATCCTTCCTCCTATCAGTGCTAATTTCTTTCCTGATCTTCTGCAAAAATGGATCTTTATCCAAAATCCTTCCTCCTATGATCCGATCTCTTGGTCGAACCACCAAAGTTGCTAAACGAGCTATACTTTGCTCTGATGTAGTAACCACTTCAATTCGCAAATTTTCCAATCTTTGATCAACTCCTTCTGAATAGTAGGTAATGATGCCAACTTTCCCATCGACTTTCTACTTAGAGCGTCCGCAACAACATTAGCCTTACCTGGATGATAATGAATAGTGCAGTCGTAATCCTTTACTAGCTCCAACCATCGCCTCTGTCTCATATTCAGTTCCTTCTGTGTGAAGAAATATTTGAGACTCTTATGATCTGTGTAAATGTCGCACTTTCCTCCATATAAGTAATGGCGCCATATCTTTAATGCATGAACTACCGCTGCAAGTTCTAGATCATGCGTCGGGTAGTTCTGTTCATGTTGCTTCAATTGCCTTGATGCATAAGCAATCACTTTTCCGTGTTGCATTAACACACATCCCAAACCTTGTTTGGATGCATCACTATATATAACAAACCCTTCTGAACCTTCGGGTATGGTTAACACCGGTGCTTTAATCAATCGTTGCTTTAGCTCCTGAAAGCTTTGCTCACACTTATCTGTCCATAGAAACTTTACCCCTTTCCTTGTCAATTGCGTCATTGGTCCAGATATTTTGGAGAATCCTTCAATAAATCTTCGATAGTACCCGGCCAATCCTAGAAAACTTCGAACTTCACCAGCGTTAGTCGGTGTCTTCCAGTTAGTCACCGCTTCCACTTTTACTGGATCTACTTCAATTCCTTGGGCAGTAACTACATGACCGAGGAACCCAACTCGCTCAAGCCAAAATTCACACTTTTTAAATTTTGCATATAACTTTTCCTTGCGCAGTATTTCTAACGCTATTCTAAGATGTTCCTCATGCTGATCTGTACTCTTAGAGTATATCAAAATGTCATCGATGAAGACTATGACAAATTGATCTAAATACTTGTGAAAAACACGATTCATTAAATCCATGAATACTGCGGGAGCATTTGTCAACCCGAATGGCATGACTGTGAACTCATAATGTCCATAACGAGTTCTGAAAGCCGTCTAAGGTATATCACTAGCCTTAACCTTCAATTGATGATATCCAGATCGTAAGTCGATCTTGGAAAATACTTTAGCCCCTTTTAATTGATCAAACAAATCCTCAATTCTCGGGAGAGTATACTTATTCTTGATGGTCAAACGGTTCAACTCCCGATAGTCGATACACATCCTCAAACTTCCATCTTTCTTCTTTACAAATAACACTGGTGCGCCCCAAGGAGATACACTTGGTCGGATAAAGTCATTGTCCAAACATTCTTGTAACTAAACTTTCAACTCTTGAAGTTCCTTTGGAGCCATTCTGTATGGAGCTTTAGATACTGGTGCCGCTCCAAGAACCAGATCTATGGTAAACTCTACTTGTCTATCCGGTGGGATACCAGGTAGATCTTCAGGAAATACATCTATAAATTCTTGTACCACTGGTACATCCTCAATCTTTATCGTCTCTTGTTTTTCTCCTGAGATGTTCACTAGTAACCCTTGAGATGTTTCTTCTCTCAACATTCTCTCGGCTTGCAAGGTAGATACCAGTTGGAGATTGAGTTTGGTCTTTATTCCAGGGAAAGAAAATTGTTCTTCTCCTGATTTTTGAAAAGACACTTCCTTTTCTCTACAACGAATGGTTGCATAATTATGTCTCAACCAATCCATACCCAAAATCACATCAAAGTCTTTCATCTCTATCAGATACAAATTAGCTTCTAATGTTTTTCCCTCAATTTCAAGATTCACCGACTTGGCTAACTTATCAGTGGTCAATGTTTCGCCCGAAGGAATGCTAACTTCTAGTGTACTCTCTGACTTATCACAACTAATACTAGCTTTAGTAATGAAAGACGTTGATACAAAAGAGTGAGTAGCTCCCGAATCAAACAGTACATAAGCAGGGGTATTGGATATAAGTAAAATACCTGCTATTACGTTTGAGTTCTCCTCTGCATCCTTCTGAGTGAGCGTAAAGACTCGTGCTTTGCCCTTCTTGTTCTGATCATTGTTATCATCCTTCTTCTAAGCAAAGGTGGGACAATCCTTAGCAATATGCCCTGGTTTACCACATCGAAAATAGGCATTCTTCCCGAACAAACATTCACCACGATGATGTTTACCACACTTAGGGCACGATGCTACTACAGGTACTATGGCCTTTTCTTTTTCTTGACCATTCCACTTTCTCTTCCCAACTTGTCCTTTATCCTGCTGGCCGAACAATTGACTGTGTTGCTCTGCATTAGCCTTTTGATACCAAATAACGTGAGCTCGTTCTAACATTTCACCGTATGATGTAAAACGATGTGACATAAGAATCATGCTTATGTCTGGGTTTAACCCTTGCTCAAACCTTCGAGTCTTCTTAATTTCCGTGTCAACCAGGTGTAGAGCAAACCTTGAGAGTTGATCAAACTTTCGCTCGTAATCAGTCAGGGACCTATTAAAATGGGAATAACCGAACCACGTCTACAAAATGCCAGTACCATGCAGCTGCTTCAAAGCCAACGTGATGCTCCTTGGTCAGATGACCAAGATATTGGCGAATACCACATATGATCGAGAAAAGAGTACCTATAATCACATGAAAACCATGAAAGCCAGTTGCTAAGAAAAAGGTAGAACCATAAATACTATCCGAAATAGTGGAGGGTGCTTGATAATATTCCATTCCTTGAAAGCCAGTGAATACTAGAGCCAGTAAAACGGTAGCTACTAAAGCGTAAACTGCTCGTTTTTCCTTCCCCGCGAGTATAGCATGATGAGCCCAAGTTACGGCAGCTCCGGATGAAAGGGGAATAAGGGTATTAAGAAAAGGGATTTCCCAAGGATCTAAAACCCCAATCCCTTTTGGGGGCCAAATACCTCCGATCTCTACCGTAGGTGCCAAAGAAGAATGAGAAGAAGCCCGAAAAAAAGCAAAAAAGAACATAACCTCCGATACGATAAAAAGAATAAAACCATATCGAGGTCCTAATTGTACGACTTTGGTATGATGTCCTTCCAACGTGGATTCACGTAGAACATCGCGCCACCATACGAACATGGTATATAGGATAAATATGAGGCCCAAACTGAGAAGTGTTGCACCCCCTTGAAATGAGTGCATGTACATCACACCTCCTACGGTTGTTGCCAAAGCTCCGAGTGAACCCGAAATAGGCCATGGACTTGGATCTACCAAATGATAAGAATGCCTCTGAGATTCAATCATAAACCACTTTGCCTCGGTTGTATGTAAACCCCCCCTTCACCCCCACCCCCTAAAGTAGTAAAGAAGGGCTCTTTGGGGTCTAATTTTCTTTCTATCTGACAGGACAAACAAATAGGAAGGGATGGTTCTTTCATTGCATTGATAGAAGAAGAACTAGAAAAAGATCTATCTATTACTTTGAGAAGAGAATCGTTGGTTTGACCGACGAACTACGTGGGAAAATGGACCTTCTTTCTTTGATTTTCAGCAAGATTTTTGGAAAGTAACAATTCCATTCAGTTCGCTTTCGGAAAACTTGCTGGTCGCGGATTAGTTCGTTCTGCGCCGACAGCGGCCTAAAATCAAAGGCGCAGGTTGATCTCTCTGGTCTCGCTCCCTTCCCGCACTATTCCTCCCCACTAAAAAGAGCGATTGAGAATCTCGAGAACCTTTCTGAACGTCTGTCTTCGCGGGGCGATTGCAAAAGGAGTCTCTTTTTCTTGTAGTGCCTTCCATTCCACTATTCTGATCGAGAAAAATGCTCTTCCGAACGACCATAATGAGATTCAAAACCGATGCTTCCTTGGCCGTGTAGAACATGCATTAGCATTATGTCATTCCTACAAGTGATCCCCCATCCAGGATTGGAAGAAGTGCTATATGAGGACTTCGAAATCAAATAGAATATATTTCTTTCCATTCCTCGTGAGCCACTTATTTCTCCGAAACAAGAGATCAAAGTGATCTTCTTCCTTTTTCCCAATAAGTCGACGGCGTTACACCATTGGGATACTTCGAATAAACTGGAGTACATATAGGATACACCGGTGCTAAAACCTTTTCTCAAGATATCTTCCAAACTGTTGGGGTCGTTGCTCCGGATGTTGTTCTCCCGGTGTGAAACCAGTTGGTTCCGTAGTTTTAGAATTCTGCTGATCCCAAGTACTCCATCTCCATCATTGCATATGGCAATATAGAAAGTAAAGAGTAAAAGGCATGACCAGAAGAATTGGGTAAAATAAGTGAATTTATCTAGTTGAGGCATGATTGATTAAGAAGAAATTATTCCCTCCAGACAGCTTAACTCCGTCAAGCCTGTACGAGTAGTGAAGAAGTATAGAGAACTTTTGTTGGTTCTTTTCCAACGGAAAGCATGGGAAAAAGAAAGATGCACAAAGGAAAGGAAGAAGGGCGGCTTCTTTGATAGATTCTGGCCAGCCCAAATCTTTTTTCTATACTATACGCAATTTTTGACATATCTCGTTGGGGAGTCGAACCCACCGCATAGGAGCCATCTCTGAACGACCGAAGAAGTCAATTCTCTGAGCTGAAAGTAAAGCATCGAATTTCAAAAAGGGTGCTGCTTCGATAACAAGTACACAGGGATTACATGACTTTGATAGGTGCCGAGAATAAGGAACCACTTTCTATCAGATTAAGAAAGAGCTTCCGAGAAAGCATTCCTCCTTGCAGCTACAGCCGTATCCTATTCGTTAACTGGATCTCCTACCTCCACTTTTAGGGAAGGTTGGTTAGTTCTATCGAACGAGGGTTAGGTTATCAAAGTTTGAACAAACAAAGGGAATTCTCAAAGACTATTCAATTCGTAGCGTCAAGCGTCGATACTGACTTCAAGGAGACATCATAGATGGAACGAAAGAAGCGAGGTTTCTATTTAATAAAAGGTAGCGTAGCGGTTAAAAATGTTGATTGGGGGAGAGATCTATAGTATCAAAGGGACCAATCCCTATATTCCAATCTCATGAAATGCGGTTGGTGCATCTGCTCATGAATAGGGACCCCCTTCACCTCGTACCCTCGGGCCCGTAGCTTCTGTTTCAGTTGAATGAATCAAGGATCTTACAAGATCATAAAGAAGAAGAGGGGATCATCAATGCTTTGACCGCGAGTAGGATGTCATCTCGGTTTCAGAGTCAGAAGGGGATCGCTCCTCCATTAACATTCAATGAGATGCAGCTCATACATGGACATAGATAAAACCACAGACTTTTAGAAAGAAGCTCAGGGGATCACGACTAGAATGCTCTATCTTTCTTTGAGCTGAGACAGATCATCCAATCTCTTCAGTTCTTTTCCGAGGCGAGGAACTTCTCTGATTCATCTTAGCTTGCTCGGTTGATTGCTTTCTGGCTTTGATACAGAAAGATCTGAGCATGTCGTATATAATATAGTGGTTGGTGTCTATCCAACTCCTTCTGCTCTCGATCACTTCGTTCCTTCCACTCGTCAACTCGTTCAAACGGCTTAAACCTCCCTCATGTACAATCTACTACCATCAGCTATGTCAAACTCTAAAGTCTTTCTCTAGGCAGATTTGAGGCAAGCGATCCAAAAGGAACTTCTCATAGTGCTGAGATCTCTGATTCAAAAGCTTATTCTGGGGAATCCGCAAATGCTGCCCCTCCTCGAAGCTAACTGGAACCAGCTAACTAACTGGTGGAATCCATCCCCCCTTGAAGCTGCCGGGTGGAATACTACTCCTTTGTACTTCGGTTAGTTCCAGAACAGAAGAGGTCATGAGGTCATCAAGGAAGAAGCGAAGCTGTTGGCAAGAAGAACAACGGACTAATGAGTGCTTGACTGCGGCGAGACTGGCTGCTTGATTCACTGAGTCACTGCTTGTGACTGCCTCTCGTAATGGAGGGATATCCTGTTCTTCTTCTCTTCTGCTTTCCCGGGCCTGTCCCTCTCCTTTCAGCCTAGGATTGGCTTTCTCAAGATAGGTTTGAATTAGGAAATGTAGTTGTTGCTCGCCTGATAGTAAGTAGTTCAAGCAGCCGAAGAGGCTGTCCAAGGCATGAAAAAGTTTGCCGAGATTGCTAGGTTTTCCGCTCAGAAAGTGCTTTGATAACGTTCAAAGGTATCTGGGTAAAATCCATGTTCAAAGGAAGCGGATGGGTAATTGAGCTAAGTAAGCTACGTTGTTATCAGTCTCAGGGAATGCAAGCGAAGGTGATATGGAATATAGAAGGATAAGTTGCTGCCGAGCCAGATATTTCATATCTTCCTGTACCAGTGAAGTAGGTTATTGCCTGTAGTTATGAGTGTCCTCGATGGCAAATCCATGTGAATACGGAATTCGATCTCAGGGAGGAAAGATCCTTGCCGAATCGAAGCGAAGGTATGAGTGAAAGCAAGAAGGCATACCAGCCGGTGAATACGAATTCCATATAGTAACTGACCCGCAATCCATAGAGGAGAAAGGGGACAGCTCAAATGGACTTGGAAAAAACCTCAACAGGAAAGCGAAACTAACCTTTCACTCCCCACTCAAGCCCTTTCTCCCATGCCCGACAACTCATTTGTCGCACACCGTCTGGGTAAATGGATCTTTCACATACTCCCTCTTATCTTTCCCTATTGGTCTCACTACCCCGGTAACTAGATTGACTCTCCCCAAGCAAGAGTTTCCTATGTAGTTGGAAGGGGGCTGGTGGCTAAGCTTGCCTCAACTCAACGGGAACCACAACTGACAAACCGGTGATAAACATGGCCTGTCACACACTTGGGGGCGGATTAGCCCCGACCAGTCGATGTTCCTACGCAAGTCTGGTTGTGTCTCGGGTAGGTAAGGTTCAAGTAGTAGTAAGGAGCCGGCAAAGGTTTTTGTTGTGATATTCCATCCGTGAGTTAACGAGGAAGAGCGGTGGTCGGATGAACAGAATGTCCAAGGAAGGAGAACTGTCCAAGCTTGTTCATAAGCTTGAACTAGCGAGATAGGCTCAAAAATAGGAGAAAAAATCTCATTCATCACTTAAAATAAGAGAAAGCTTTTACTCATCTCCCCGAGTGGGGCTTCTCCTCTCTTTCATAAATTGTATAGAATAACCTGTGGGAAGAAAGTCCCGGAAACCAGGACGTACGATTGGCTTTCCCTTTCTTTCCGTTTTCAAGAGATTAGTCCCGCGAGATCGTGATCTAGTTCTTTCGTATAGCTCAGAAAGCAAAATAGTGATTTCGATCGTAAGTAAGCTGAAGGGAGTCCGCAAGACTGGTGAATCCACTCAGGAAGTAAGCAACAACTGCTTGCTGCAGATCCTGGAACGAAATGATAATTTTCAATAGGCTTTTCTTTTGTACTCGAGTTCAAATCATTGGTCCGGGGTAAAGGAATAAGATCCTAAGGAAGCAAAGCTAAAGTAATCCAGTCCGGAGACTATAAGGGAATTCAGGTTAGAAGAATTCTACTCAAACAAAGTCAAGGTTGTAAGCCACGACACTTCTCTTCTAATATCCCGAGTGTTA
>CM068718.1:30993395-31393395 GCA_035079005.1 Fraxinus americana | reverse complement strand
GTGTTCTTTGCTAATATATTCTGAATAGCCAACAATGTGAGTCTCTCTTGCGTCCAGTTAATTTTAGTTAATTACCAAACATTGAACTCTAGACCTGGGGTAGAGTTGGTAAAATTCTTGCCCCATCTCCTCCCTGAGCTGAAATATCATGACTCCAGAATATAATTTATTAAGTAGTGAAAGAAAAATATATGACCTGACTTAACAAGACTGTCTAAACACATAAAGCCCCAGTTTGTCTCCCATTTTTTCAAAATTCTTTTTCTACACACTTATGTTCAACCATACATTCATAGAATAAAATATTCTACACGTAAACCCAAAACTTTTCCCTACTTTTTGATCACACGTTCTTCTAAAATTCACTATTCAAAACAATGTTTTTCCAAAAAAAAAATGGCCACCAAACAGGGGCAAAATGTGTCTATATTGTTTCTCTCATTTCATATCATATACTACAAAAGAATGAAAATATTGAATATCTGGGTAGAGTATTTTTATCTGTTATTTGTTAGTTTTTGATAATGAGAATGATGCTAATGTTTGGCTGGATGGTTTTCCTTTTTCGCGTCTTGGATTATGGCGGTTTTTAGTTTTCAAAAAACAAAAAAAAGGATAATTAACTTCAATTAACTTTGCTTCTGACTCAATTTCTTTGGTTTCAGGGTTCTTCACGGGCTAGCATCCTTGGTGAGGCTATTATCAATCTTGCTGATTATGCTGATGCGTCGAAGCCTTGTGCCATTGCACTTCCTCTTCAAGGATGCAACTTTGGAACTATATTACATGTAAGGGAGAAATGAAGTCTGCTAAAAACATTTTTATTGTAAATTTTACAGCATCATGCAAGCCACTTGAATGCCCCTATTAGAATGAGTTACTCATAACAAGAAGTTCCAACACCGGAAGGATGTGTGCTCCTATTTAATCTTCAGATGCTGCATTCAGATTGGTCCTGCATTCCTATTCTTTTCACGTTAGTAAATTTCGAACTTAGTAGGTGCATAGCCATCTTCCCTGGCCGACGTTGTTACTATATTATTAACACTGAGGAGCTTAGAAGTGACCCAATTAAAATAGTCATCTGGAGCATGCAAAGACGTTGTTTAGAAGATCAATAAATCTTCACATTAACCTACAAATCTGTGTGTTCCTTGGCGACTGTTGCAACAAAACCTTGAGCTTGTCAGAGATTTTATAGCATATGGGTCATTCGTCCCTTTTTGTCTTACAAGAATAGAGAGTGAAACTCCTTGTATGCAAGTAGGCTAGAAGTCCATTAGGAAGTAATCTCACCCTAGGAGAAAATCCTTTTCCGTGTACAGAGCAATAGCTAACATAACTTGATGTCTTCAAAACCTAGTTCTATTACTAAAAACACTTGACTAGAATACCGATTTATGAGATGCTAATGCTTAACAAGAATACACACGGTTGTCATTCATACCTTGTCCTCTCTGGTAGTTTGGCCCATGCATCTCCGCATTTAACTTTTTGGCAGTGTCGAATATTTCTTTCTTTCTCATTTTATTTTTCTATAATTTGTGTAGTAGATTTACTTATGATTGTTTTATAAATATGCTTTCTTTTTTTATTGACTGCATCTTTATGTTCCAGGTTACGGTCCAGCTCTTGACCTCCAAGACCGGATTTAGGTAGTGCACCATTGCTCTTAATGCTACCATTAGTTTTTGATAAATTAATTAAACTTGAGATTTATTTGCTTGCAGGGAATTTGAGAAGCAGAGAGAACTCAGAGAAAGAGGGTTGCAAGCTGGAGTTGATGGTGATAGTGGTACTGGCAAAATGTCAAGTTCTGATGAAAACTCCATAAATCAGATGGATAAGGTCTGACTATATCTTTGCTTCTGTACGTGGCAACAGTTGTGTATGCGATTATTTCTTCTCCTTGTACTTTATTCATGCTATTTACATAGACATGCTTATTAGCATGTTCTGTCAGATGTATATAAACCAGGTTAAGAAATATCTGTGGATTAATAATGCTCTGTTGTGGATGATGTGATTTCTGATGCCTTTGTTTCTTACTACACACATGTTCGACAACTTTTCTAGAAATGTGATAGTGGATATATGAAGGGATAGCTATGAATTGACATGGACTCGCTCTGTATTGATTCGATTTTTCTGTTTATATTCTCCACCTGCAGGAAAAAGGAATAATTAGATTGAGAACAGATGCTAAAGAGCTCTCTTCAGTTGAAGAAGACGTGAGCCTGGATGAAGAATATGCAGACTCGGGTATTGGATTTGATGGTTCATCCAATACCTCAGAAAGTTTATATCCTGAAAAGCACGAGACTTCCAGCACACATGAAATTGATAGCCTCAAAAGTATGGTATCTGATGATTTGAATGGGCTTTCTTGTTGTCAAAGCCTACGTATTGGGAAAGGAGATCCATCTGATCATCAAATTATGGCCCAAGGGAGTAGTGATTCAGCTCAAAGGTGGAGTTCTGACAATTCCATGGATAATGAGTTTGCAATGGCCCGTGAGGAGAATAATAGACTTAGTGGAGGCTTGGAATTGGCTGAATCATCTATTTTGGACCTTAAGTTGGAGGTCAGCTCCTTGCAAAGCCTAGCTGATGAATTGGGTATTGAAACGCGGAAGTTTTCTGACCTCATTGTCACTGAGAGATCTTCAGTTGAAGAATTGACAAAAGAAGTCTTTGTCATGAAATCGGAATGCTTGCTATTCAAGGAAGATATAGAAAGGCTTAAAGATTTGAAACTTGGCCCTCAAATTACCATTAAGGAAACCAGCATCAATCAGGATAATCACTTACTTCAGAATATTCGGGTTGAGTGGTTAGAGAAGATATCAGTAGTGGAGGACACGATAAGAGAACTTCAAAACAAAGCATATGTTGGCTTCCACGAAAATGATAGTAGATTTATTTATTCCGAGTTGGAAACAGTGCTCACTATTATTCGGGATATTAAATGCGGAAATGGTGAAGCAGTTCAAATTGGTGAACAGTATTTATCTGCCAACAGGTTTTCTTCGAACTCATTTCAACCGGAAAGTATTCTTCATTGTTTCAGCATACCGACTCCAGAGTCTCAAGTACCCAACTCTATAGGTGTTATTGATACTATGAAAAGCCAAATTTTAGATCTTGTAAGGGAGTTGGACGAGGCTAAAGTAGAAAGGGAAGGTCTTCTGAAAAAAATGAATCAGATGGAATGCTATTATGAAGCCCTTATTCAGGAGCTGGAGGAAAATCAGAAGCGAATGATAGGAGAGTTGCAGAGTCTCGGGAATGAGCATTCTACTTGCCTTTACACTATATCTGCCGACAGAGCTGAAATCGAATCAATGCGTCAAGATATGAATAATCAGGTGTTACAATTTGCAGATGAGAGACGTGGTTTGGATGCCCTTAATAAGGATCTTGAAAAACGAGCTGCTACTTCGGAAGCAGCACTCAGAAGAGCCCGATTAAATTACTCAATTGCAGTGGATAAATTACAGAAGGACCTTGAGCTGCTTTCTTCTCAGGTTGTGTCCATGTTTGAGACTAATGAGAACATCATTAAGCATGCTTTTCCAGAATCTCCCCCACCATATTTACAAGGACGCCCGAAAATATTGCAGAGTGAAGAGGATTATGAAGCTACAAAATTGATGCAGTATCACAATCAAAATTTGGGTCCAAGGAAACAACTAGCAGGTGGAGATATCCTATTAGAAGACTTGAAGAGATCCCTCTACTTGCAGGAAGGGCTTTATCAAAAGGTTGAAGAAGAGCTCGGTGAAATGCATTCTGTGAACTTAAACTTGGACGTATATTCAAAAACTTTGCAAGAAACACTGCTTGAAGCAAATGCTGAGATTAACATGATAAATGGAAAAATTTATGAACTTGCAGAGGAGTTAAAGCTTTCAAATGCCGTCAAAAATCAGTTGACAGTAAGGTTGCATAAGGCCATGGACGATATTCAAACTCTTAATGAGTACAAGTCTAGTTGCATTGCCCAGTGTAGTGACATGGCTCTGCAAAATCAAATTTTAGAAGATAAATTAGAAAGTATATCCAAAGAAAATTTTCTTCTTGCACAGAAGCTGACAGACTGTAAAGGACTTGTAACTGAATACAAAAGTTACCAAAGCAAATTTGAGACTTGTTTGTCAGAGAATGCAGAGCTATCTCTTCTGTTGAAACATGAAGCATCAGAAAATGCGAATCTTCAAAATGAAATCTCTCTTTTAAAGGAAAATTTGAGGCTGCTTAAAGCTGAATCAGATGAATTGGCTTCCGTAAAAGAAGAGCTTGAGGAAAATATCTGCTTTGTGAAAGATAAGTTGGCTACTCTGTTGTCATCATACAGTAAACAATTTCGTGGATTGGCTTTTTCGGTAACTCTAAATGTCTTGATGAGTGCACAGATTTCAAAGATGCCATCTTGCAGTTAGAAGAAATCCAGCATAATGCATATGGCAAGATACTCCAAATGCTGGACGAGAAGAAAAATCTAGAAAGTGAAAGAGTCACTGCTGAGATGTCCTTGACAGCTGCCAGGTCAGAAATTCTGGCAATGAAGCGGAAATTCAAAGGTGACATGCAGGATATGGCAGCTAAATTAGTTGTATCTAATGCCCTTGTGAATAACCTTCAAGTTCAATTCGAATCTGTTGCTGACAAATTCCACCATGCTTCTGAAATTGAAGAAAGGTCTGCAAAGCAGAACAGAGAACTTTTGGATTATCTTGCCCTTCTACAGGATCAGATGCAGGAACTAACTTCTAAAAATGGTCACATTGCTCAAGAGATGTTAGGCTTGGACATTCTGGCTGAGGAACTCGGGAGCAATAAATCGACCATAACAGAGCTAATTCAAGATAACCAATACCTCAGGGTGTCCTTACAGGATAAAACTGGGGAATCTATCAAGCTAGCATCTGAGATTAGTTGTCTGGAAGAAAATTTGAGAAATTTGCGCAATGAGTTACATATTGAAAAGGGTTTCAAAGATGAACTAGAGGAAAAAATCCGAGATCTTGCGTCTCAGTTGAACAAGGAGCGTGACAAAGTGGTCTATTTTGAACAGCAAAAAACTGAACTCACGCGCTTCAGGCAAGTGGCATCAGATCTAGAGTTGGAAAAATCAAGACATTGTCACCTTTTGGAGCAGCAAAAAGGTTTCATGGAAAAGCTTCAAAAAAGTTCTTCTCATACAACAGATCTTGAAAGTCGGTTATTTGAAATGCAAGATTACTCAATTGCTGCAGATGTTAAACTTGTTTATATCACAAACCAATATGAAACCCTACTTGAGGAACATGTGCAGAAATTTGAAGGTGACATGAAGGATATGGCTGCTAAACTAGTAGTGTCCAATGCCCTTGTGGACAACCTTCAAGTTCAACTTGAATCTGTTGCTGACAAATGCCACCTCACTTCTGAAATTGAAGAAAAGTCTGCACAGCAGAACAGAGAACTTTTGGCTGATCTTGCTCTTGTACAAGATCAGATGCAGGAACTAACGTCTAAAAATGGTCACATTGCTCAAGACATGTTAGGCTTGGACGCTCTGGCTGAGGAACTCAAGAGGAATAATTCAACCATTACAGAGCTAATAACAGACAAGAAAGACCTCATGATGTCCTTACAGGATAGAACTGGGGAATCCATGGAGCTTGCATCTGAGGTTAGTTGTCTAAAGGAAAATTTGAGAAATTTGCATGAAGAGCTATGTATTGAAAAGGGTTTCAAAGATGAACTAGAGGAGAACATCACAGATCTTAAGGTTAAGTTAAACAAGGAGCGTGACAGAGTTCTCAATTTTGAACAGCAAAAATCTGAGCTGATGCACTTCAGGCGAGTAGCATCAGATCTTGAATTGGAGAAATCAAGACTTTCTCACCATTTGGCGCAGCAAAATGAGTTTATGGAAAGGCTTCGGAAAAATTCTTCTCATACAAATGATCTCGAAAGTCAGTTATTTGAAATGCTTGAGTACTCAATTGCTGCAGATGTTAAACTTGCTTATGTCACAAATCAATATGAAATAATACTTCAGGAACTTGTGCAGCAACTTAAGTCCTCAGATGGGTGCCTTTTGGAGCTTCAGAAAAGGTATCATGATATGGAGACTATGTTAAATCAGCAGCTTTCAAGTGAAGCACATATGACTGAAGAAAATGCTAATTTATTGACTAGCTTTAAGACCCTGAGAACAGAATTCGAAGCTTCTGTAGCTCAAAACAAGCTTCTTTCAGATTCTAACAATGATATCAAGTATCAACTCGAGGAGTACGAGAGGAAGTTGACAATGATGCAAACCAGTTTTTCCAAGGATAATTTACTAGCTGCAATGATAGAACAGCTAAAAGACACTTTGGCAGAGGCTGAAGAGGATATCTGTCACTTGACATTCTTGAACGAGGAATTGGAAATTTTGTCGATAGTGTTCAAAGGCAAGGTGGATGAGCAATATGCTTATATGACTTCATTGGAGGATAACAGAGATGAACTCCTGATGCTTCGGTCCCGATGTAACGAGCTCTCCCACAAACTTTCTGAACAGATTATGAAGACAGAAGAATTTAAGAACTTATCCATCCATTTGAAGGAACTCAAAGACAAAGCTGAAGCTGAGTTCTCCCATGCTCAGGGAAAAAGAGAACCTGAAGGACCACCAGTTATCATGCAGGATTCCTTGAGAATTGCATTCATCAAAGAACACTACGAGACTAAAATCCAAGAACTGAAGCAGCAGCTTTCTATATCCAAAAAGCATGGTGAAGAGATGCTTATGAAATTGCAAGATTCCATTGATGAAATTGAAAATAGGAAGAAGTCAGAAGCTGTGAACTTGAAGAGGAACAATGAGCTAGCGCTCAAACTCTTGGAATTGGAAACAGAATTGCAATCTGTACTTGCAGAAAAGCGTGAAAAAGTCAATGCTTATGATCGCATAAATGCAGAATTGGAATGTGTAACTCTGAGCCTTGAATGTTGCAAGGAAGAAAAAGAAAAACTTGAAGCTTCTTTCAGAGAATGTGAGTGGGAAAAATCTCGACTTGCTGTTGAACTTGACTCGATAAAAGAACTGGAGAAATTCAGATCTTCCAGCACTGTTCAAAAGGAGGAAAATAATGAGGCGGCTGAAGTAGACTACGTGCTCAATGAGTCATGTAGAAACTCTTCCCCTAATTTCTTCTGCGCAATGTGTTCAAAAGAAATGGTAAATACTCAGTTAGCAACTTATTGAAATAAGTTTTTGCAACTTAGTCTATAATATTTGTCATGCACATAGTGGTATTGATCTTGAGAACTGTGATGTATACCTAAGTAGAAGTTTTTTAACTTGAGGTATGAAGCAAGAGAATGTAGTTTATAAACGTTTGGTGTCAAGTCTTATTGTCCAACTCCATGGAAAAAAGACTTCTTTTGTCATATAACCATGAAATTTGTAATTATGCTCTAAATTTCTTACTATGTTGGTTCGCCAAAATGATTGTGTTGTGATTTAAAACTTTAGGTAAAATTATTGATATTTTTTAGTTTTCATATATTCCTGCAGAGCAATGGAAAGAGTTTAAATGTCGATAATGATCATTTGGCAACCCAAAGGCTGAAGTCTAGCATGGAGCACATGCATGAAGAGGTATTTCTTTCTAGCAGATCATAAAATTACTGATACCACATTCTGCAACCTAAGATCATAACTCTCAAACTTCTGCCTTTAACACTAAATTGCTGAGGATCTGTTTGATGGGCTTCCCTGCAGCTGGAAAAGATGAAAACTGAAAATACTCAATTTCTCAAAGATCGTGATTTTGACCCTGGTTCTCAAGATGCAGAAGAACTCGTGCAATTACATAAGGTGAGTTACTAAATTATGTAACTTATATTTATATTGCCTGCAAACTCTAATCTCCATTTCTTCATGTTTCTTTGGAAGGTAAATAATGAGCTCAGAAGCATGTTTCCTTCATTCAATGAAATCTCTAGTGGAAATGCATTAGAAAGAGTACTTGCGCTGGAAATCGAGCTTGCTGAATCATTGAAGACAAAGAATAAATCGAATATCCATTTCCAGAGGTAAGTCGTCTTCAAATCTGCAAATCTTGAAATGGACTTCTATGGGTAATTACCGAATTTAACATGATATTTTGCTCCAAATTTCAGTTCATTCCTGAAACAACATAGCGATGAGGAAGCAGTGTTCAAAAGCTTTAGAGACATCAATGAGCTGATCAAACAGATGTTAGAAATCAAAGGCAGCCGCGCAGCTGTGGAAGCAGAATTGAGAGAAATGCACGATAGGTACTCTCAACTGAGCCTTCAGTTTGCTGAGGTCGAAGGTGAGAGACAGAAACTCAAGATGGCACTAAAAAACATTCGGGCATCGAGAAAGCTCGTCAGCCCAAGTCCATCCTCGTCTCTGGATCTCTAAGCCACCGGATACAGCTTCAGAATATGTTGTATCTAACTCGTGGGCTTTGAAAGATAAATGCATTCCTTGATGTAAATAAAAATGAGGTGGCCAGAGAATTTTACCAGCGTAGAATTGTGGTGTAGATTTATGTAATTTAAAAATCTTTTATTTACCTAAAAGTCTTTTGCTCCTTTTACCTTATCCAAGCGTTATCCCTTCCCTTTGTTGTAATTAATAATGTATAGATAATCTATTGGTTCAATTTATCATTCCTGGTTTTAAGACAGTGCTAAAGGTATCTAAAGTTGATTATATCTACATTTTACTACTTCCATCATTTTTCTCTTCCATTGATGGATGGTATCTTGAAATAAATTTGAATCGATTTATGACGAATTTATGATTTTAGAACACACGTTCGTCCTCCAATCCACATGCCTAAAAACACAATCTAAAACAAGCTATAAATCAAATATACCATGTAACAAGTTCTGTATCATCTATTTTCAAGAAATACATTAGAAACAATGCAACCCAATCCCAAATCAATACACTTTGCTTTTGCTCCTTTATCTATTGAGTTCTACAAATGCAATACTGCATTTCAACTTCCTGTGAAACCAATTCATCATCTGAATTCACAAAGCAAAGCATTATGCTCCACAATTGGGCACCAACAATGGCAAAGCACTGAACCGGCGTGACAATGGCAACAAACAAGTAAACTTGGCATTCTCGCTTCTTTGCATCTATTAACAGGTGTAATACTCCTAAATGCAATCCAGCTCCAATGCTAACAATTTGGGAAGCAGAGATTTGTTAGGTCACTTACAAGATAGAGCACGAACATCCACCTTTCTTCATGGCATCATCCTTCTGTTTGTCTGTGCATATGAATTCAGATAAAAATGAACATGAGAAGAGAAACGGAGCAAGAAGTTGTGAGTAAGGAAGAGGGAAAAGGCTTCCAATAAGAGAACGGCTTGGGAAATATGGCATGTTCAGTAAGGAAGATGTGCTAATAGTGGACGATACTAAGCAAGAAAAATAAGCTAAAATATCACTTTATTATACTGACAAGTTCTGTACGAAACAATATAGTAACACTGCAGATAGGCAGGGCAAGCCATTTATCTAAAATCATCATGTGTGTGTAATGTATAAAAATGCACTCAAATGTATTCTTTTGTGGATTACCAGTATTTTTGTCCAGAAGAGGAGGACGCACAACGACATGCATAGTAATGACACCTCCAGGAACTTCAGTGAGTGGCAATCGCGATTCCATAAGTGTTTTGTTGTTTTCCAGTATCTTTCCCGCATTAATAAGCTTTAAATCATTTATAGATTTAGGTCCATTTTCTCTGTCTGCATTATGAATGATCTCAGTGAGGATAATGCATTCAACATATAAACCAAAGAAAATAAGTCCACTGTAATTACACTAAAGAACAAGTAAAAATAAAAAACCATCTTAATACAAATGAAGAAGATATAGGCTTAATATAATATCTCAGTGAATACTGTAAAGAAAAGCTCATGTAGAGGAAGCTAATGGATCCTCACACAATACGTTTTCTTTCAATTGTGTCTTTGTTATATTCCTTAAGCTTGTCTGATCATCATATTTTGACGTAAAGGAATAGAAAAAGAGCCTATATAATCAAACAGTTGTTTCATCGATGAAACGTCCTCTCTATGGAAGCATGTTTTCTCTGTGTGGAAGTAATCCATGGTAGCTGATACTAAAGCCAACAAGAATGGAGGAAAACAGAACTTCTAAGAATCATTTAGCTTTTCTTGTAAGCTGAGAAACAAGGATTAAAGAAAATAGAAATTTGCATTGCTCAAGTTATTGACTGAGAAACTTGAAGCCCTCCTTAAGGGAATTCATCTAGCAGTAAATGTTGGGAATACTAAGAAATGTTTCATGAGTACAGTGTACTAAATAATATATGCATCATAACATGAAAAACTAAAACTACATATTCAAGCCTGCACACAAATAATTCAATTTCCAACACACGAAACCGAACAATAAAATTGAATCAGATAATCCTAAAATTCCAGCAGAAGAGCAGAAAAAAAGATATATAATTAACACTTGACATTTCATATTATCTTAGAAATCAGTGACAAAAGAAAACCTTTGGGCCATTGTGCAATTATCTTTTCTTTGAGAAATCCCACAGTTGTACTGGAACTGTATTTGATTGGTCCAATATCACTGCCATCAGCAAGCCTGAATTTGAGCTCAACCAATTCTTCCACAGCCATTAACAATCTAGCAATAATAGATAACCTAAATTTCTTGTAAAACCACAAGGAAATTCAATTGCAGCACCACATTAGAGTTAAAAAATCCACCCTTTCGTTGTTCAACAAACAACTCCTTTAAAACAAGAAATTAAGGCTAAAACCTAAATAACCCTGATCAATTAAGAAATACACAGAAATTCAAATCTCCAAATTCAATAGGATTCCATTTCAGGTACAGATCCTCAAGAACCAAGATCAAAACTTACAAGATTCGCAATGAATGTATGAAAAGGAATAAATTTATGAGAGCTTGAAGATTCTTTGCGCGAAACGGACGGTAATGCGAAGGGGTTGATAATTGAATTGAATACTTGTCAGCTGCAAGAATGAGAAACAGTTGAATACTTGAACAATTGAATATTGTGCTTTGAATAATTTATTGATGTAGGATTAAAGAAATAAAAATTTACAAAGACTGCCAAAATGGAAGGTTTCCAAGTAAGATTCTTCTTCTTGAATCAATCTAGAAAATTTATTGACTTTTGACACACAGATATTTTACTCGTTCCATGAACAGTTGCAGCTGAGAAATTTGACTGTATAAATTGCACAATGACCGCTTCATCTTCCTATTAATTGAATTCAACCCCTCTACTTTGCAACATTAAAGGCTAAAGTAAATTAACAAAAGATACACCTAGAATTCTGCGAAAAGTTGTATTCGATAAAAATCGCATTAGAGGGAGATCCAGCCTACAATATGAAGTAAAAAAATTAAAATAAGTGATTTTAACCCTTGTTTGGTATTCATTATTTTCAAAATACATTTTTTTTATTTTATTTTTAGCTGCATATTTTTCAATAAAATAATATTATATGCATATTCAAAATTGTACTTATTTTTTTTTTTTTTTTGTAAAAAATGAGCTCAAACAAACCCTAAATATTAAGTCTCCGTTCAGTGGAGAGTAAAATCAGATTTTGATAAAAGTTAATGACATATATGGTTGAAAAGTTGTGAGTTCAATGAAATTTGTAATTAAAATTAATTATTAAATTTGACTTTAATAAAAATCTAAATTATAATTTTTATCAAATCGAAAAGTTGTGAGTCCATAAAATATTTAAAGGAAAAACAGTTCGACGATATACTGAAAAAAGCATTTAGCTTCAGCACTTTTGGATCTACATTTTGTCGTTTTACATTCACGACTCTCACTAAGCTCATGTTTGAGCCACATTCTTATTTTCATTTTCATTTTTCTACTCATTTTCAACCACACATTCTTCAATAAAATATTATTTTACATCACATCAATATTTTTTTCCTTATTTTTCAACCATATATTCATCATCACATCACAAAAAAAAATGCATTATCTCCTAAAAATGTGCATCAAACACACTCTAAAAGTAAAAATGCATAAGAGATTTTGTGTGAATACCCCTTCAACTTCTAAATTCTTGATATTTAAAGCTTGATTTTGATTAATCAAACGCTTTGGAATAAGAATATTTAGACGTTAGTAGCCTGTCGTGTTGATATGTTAATTTGCACGTTTATGCATTTGTCAATTATACCTTCGGGTTGTCGAGATGCAACTATAGAGCAGAGAAAGGGAAGATTTTGGTGAGGAAGAAACTCAAAACATTAAATCAGTATTTTAAAAGGCGTAAAGTGTGGCTATACGATTTTAGACGAAGTCTTGACGTAAAAAAATGTTTTCTTATTTTCGATATTATTTTGAATTTCTAATCATTTTAAAAATTGTTTAATAATTAAAATAATATATACCAAATATCTAAAATTATAAGATACTAGAGTTACTTAATAGTTTCAATAATTATTCAAAATACAATTTTCAAATTTTCGAAATGCGAAAATTATACTATTTTTCGTAATTTTAATAAGTCCTACTTGAAATTTTCTAACGTATTTTCATTTTTGACTTTTGTACTGATGAAGTCATTTAAAAACTTGAAATCAAAATCAAATAAAAAGGCTTTTAAGAAAAAAAAGTTAATAAAGCGTCCGGCGTTCATTGTCAAAGCATGACGCTTTGTCCGAGCTTTGAGCTTTAACTTTTTAGAGCCCCAAAAAATTAAGCAATTGTTGACACCACAGGTACAGACGTACGCATCGAAGTTTGGACAAAACTGTAGGTATTATCGGTTTCGGTACAATGCAGAAGCAGCCCAATCATGGGAACTGACACTAGGAGTGGCTAGCTGTACACCATATCGATCAGGGGAATAGTTCATATCGTCTGTTTTTATTTTTATTTTTATTTATTATTTAAAAAAAAAATCCTGTGACTGAGTCTTTACAAGTAGCACGGTTGGTCAATTCATCATTTACGTTCATTTTTACTCAGAACTTGTTTGGTAGGAATTTTTGGAGGAAGAATTAATTTTTGAATAGTGATATAATAGAAAATGTGTGGTTGAAAAAAAAGAAAAAATTATTAATGTGATGAAAAATATTATTTTATTGAAAAATGTGTGGTTGAAAATGAGAATCAATTTTCAAATCACTACCACACCCCCTCATATTGATTTCCTTTCCCCTAACATCACCCGCACGCACATACTAAATTCTCCTCCATCGCCTGAAACGAATATAAACTTGGATTATCTAAAATTTCGTACTTATTTTAAATCATATATTCTTCAAAAAAAATATTTTTCACGTTTTCTCATCATTTTTTCTTAATTTTTAACTACACATTTAAAAAAATAAAATCAAATAATCAATTCCCAAAATATCTTTATCAAACAAGTTCTTGATGTAAAAAATTTTGTTTCACTAATACATGAAAATTCAGTAAAAGGTGTAATTCATTCTTAAGTAAATACTTCTACGATTTTTCTATTGTTCAAATATTGATAGTGTTGAGAATTATAAATCGTAATTCTATTTCACTGAGATCAATCAATTGCAGAAAGAAAAATAAACACGCAAGATTTATGAAGATTCGTTTCAATGTGAGACTACGTTCTCTTCGTCACCACAATAATTCACTATAATGAAAAAGTATTTACCTGATAAAAATGTACACCTATCTTCTCTAACTTTTCTCTCTCTTTTTTATGATGACAATCAAAAGGCTTAGACAGTGTTTGGTGAGTATTAAATTAGATTTTTAGAAGATTGTGATATAAATTTTTGAAATGTACGGTTGAAAAGTTGTGGGATCTATGAAAGATGTGATTAATATTGATTGTTTGACTTTGACTTAAATTAAAATCTGATTTTAATTTGAAACAAACGGGGCCTTAATAACAACTTCTTATTTATGAAATAAATTAAGGCAAACCCGAATGTTACAAGGATATCAATTCTTTAGTAAATTTTTATAGGAACACAAATTCCTAAACGGTTTTTGGTCTGGGGCTCCTGCCTCCCTTACAAGTTACAACCTCCACGACGACATCAATGGAAAGGTCAATCATCGACAAGCTCCGAAAAGCGATAATAATTACACTCCACAACTTAACACATGGAATATTTAATTTCTAATGTTCTTGAATAAAAAAAAATAAAATAAAACTGAATGGATAATGCTGTTCAATATGTAAAGCAAAATGAAAATATTAAGCTCCCATTTACTAAATAATCAATGAATTAACTTGCAGATTGATAATCGGAGGGTGAGTAGGGGAGGGGTGGGGGTGCTTAGCTATGAACTGGCCGAAGCGGTGGCGCTGCCACCGCAAACCCTTTTGGGTTTGCTCCCATACTACAGAACCCGGTCCCAGCTCCACATTGATCAGACTCCTCCATCACCATTGTTTCATTCTCCTCCATCTGATCTTCTTCTGTTATCGTATCATGTCCGTCAATTTCATCGATCTGATCATCGTCGTCTTCGTCAACTTCGTCGTCAAAGGGGATTAAATTCAGTACAAGCCTCCCATTGGACCTGTGCGCTTCAAAATACTCATGGCGCTTCACTTTTTCTTCTCTGATAATTAATCTCCCATCACTAGTATAATACTTTTTCATCACCCACGGCATCAGCATGTGAGATGGCAAATTTCCAGTGCGCGCCAGCCACGGAATTGGTGGCGGATAAATTTTCTCCGCCGTATCTCGCTTAATTCCCCGCCGCCGATTATTAATACTCCGACTGGAGACGTCCGTGTCCAGGTCAGTTTTCATATCAACACAACTCTCCACGCCAATGTAATCGCCCAATTCTGGATTCTGCATAATGGAAAAATTGTGAGGGTTTGATTGCGGTTAATTTATGCATGGGTGTAGGGTTGTATAGTATATAGGGGATAGGAACTGCAGAATATTGAGAAGAGGGAAAATTTGGCAGTGCCAGCTAATGGTAATCTTCAGGGATTGTGATATTTACAGATTTGGATTGTTATGGCAAATTAATCTGTAAAAATGGAAAATATCAACAATTCAAATGAAATCGATAGATAGAGATTTCCAGATTTTGATATGAAAATTCGAAATCCAATGAGGAATAACTGTGATAATCGAATATTTACAACATTAAAGTTAAATAACATGGTTAAATGGGTTGATAAAGTAGAGTCATCAAATATCACCAGAATATTTTATATAAAATTGTATTGAATTCGAAGTTCGAACTATAAGGGTTCGTTTGATTGTAAGAATGGAATTTGGGTGGAAAGAAAATCAATTTCAGAAAATTGAATTGTTTAAAACTTATTTTATTGAGAATTGTCAATTAATTGTATTTGATTGGTATAATTTTTCACCTGGAAAATATTGAAATTTTAGTTTTTAGATCTTTTGGTCTTCGTTTATCTTTGTTTTTCAAAGAAATTGTCCATTAAAGGGATATAATTTGTTACAGTTGAGGATAGAATTTGTTTCCATTACAAAAAAAAAAGTTAAAAAAAAATTGCCTAGAAAACCAATTCCATAAAAAATTTGGACAATCAAACATGCAAAAAGGTGGAAAATGGAATTTAATTTCCATCTTCTATGGATTTGAAATGGAATTGAACTCTTTGTGGATATCAGTACGACGGCTCTTGTATCCTAACCTACTAAGGCACATCGCGCAATTTACCTTCTCCACAATACTCTAGGGAAGGGGCGAGGCGGGGGGTTCCAACCTTTTTTTTTATATTGTTCCAATTTTAGGGCGAATTTGAGGGATGCAGACAGGTTCGAGAATGTTGGCAATCGGTGGACTTATAGGTTGTACACGTAGTTGTATGAATGTCACATGTCTGAAGAGTTCATGAACCACGTATTTAATTGAGAATCTTGTTTGTTCTTGAAAATTTTCATACCTGTCATATGTTTTTAATTTTTTCGTATTTACAGTTTTCAGGCTGAAACAAAATTAGAAATATCGAACTCAAAATCAATGGATTAACGAATTTTATGGTATTTCAAACGACACAGTACCTAAACTATAACGAAACCAAAAAAAAATGAAAATGAAAATGAAAGCTCAATAACTAATTTGAAAAAAAAAAAAAGGTTCAGTGACTAAAACAAAACAATACAAATGGTGCATTTGATTGCAAACATGAAATTTGTATAAAAAGGAAATAAATTATAAACAATTTAGTTATCTAGAACTTATTTGCATGAAAATTGTTGATCAAATGTATTTGATTAATTTAGTTTTCAACATAAAAAATATTATACTTGTTTATTTTTTATTGCTGGATAGATGAAAGAAAAGGGGCATAGATGAGAGAAATAAAAAAGATTGAATTACATGAAAAATAAAAATCACATCTCTTTAAAGAAAATATGATCACTTAACCAAAATAGGAAAATATTTTCCGTGAAAAAAATTTATCAATCAAACAACACAAAAGTAAAAAATTAGATGAAAAAACACATTTTCGATGAAAAATATTGAACAAACATATCCTAAGTTCAGAGACTAGCCCACAGTATCATACAGATTCCTTAATTTCAAACTTCTCAAGTTCATCTCTGCACAATAACAAGCATTATCCGGCAAAGAAATCAAATACACTACACAATCTGAGCCATGCAGGTCATGTACAAGAAACCCTGTGGGGGCTGTTGCACAGCACAGAACGTATACTGGGTTGGGTCGAGCATGACCAGGACGTTGCTAATGGATCATGCCCGCGGCTATGGATTAAGTGAGCATAAAACGACATTGTGATTAATCATCAACAAGCTTCAAAGTAATTAATTAATTAGTACTAATTTTTAATGACAACGATAAAAATACTCCGAAGTTAAAGCATCATCCACAATCACCTTTCAAGATGATAATTTTCCAATACAAATGCGTCTAACAATTTCAACAACAGGAGACATCGTAAACCATATAAGATGGCTCTATTGGTTCTATGATGGTATGCATTACTTTGCAGTCTCACTGATCTCCTGGCAACGACTTTATGATATCCGAATCACCTGTAAAATTATAGCAGTACAAGTCCATTCGGTTAACTGTTCGTGTGGTAAATGGTTATTTACTTCAAAGGGGGTGAAAGAACAAAATTCTCAAACCTGGATCAACGATGCTGAGGCATGACACACGGAAATACTTTCCACATGCTGTTCCAAGATCAACATTGTCTAAACATATAGTAAATCACATAATCAGATTATAAGTAGATGATAAAATACTGAAAAATACTTTCATTACCGGTGTTGAATACAGATAGAAAAACAAGAACTCGCTATCAAGCAAAAACTACACGTACAGGAGTAGGTTGGGTAAGAAGCAATGAGTTCTGTAACACATCCATTAAAATAGAACAGACATAGTTGGAGAATCAAAATGGTCTGAATAGATATGGATCGGGAAGAATCCATAATGCATCAATAAACATGTAAAATTTAAGCATTACAACAGATCCAAACCTCAAAATTATCCAATAAGCACATTTAAACATTTGAAAAGGGTTTTCACAAGACACATAACTACCAATCTTGATAATTACAGTTGAAATCAGGTGTACTTTTCAAGGGGAAAAAAAAAAGGAATTTAACAGAAGAATCATGATACATGTACAACATTGATTGACAACATTGGTTGACAACATCCTATTTGACATCATCAAATCCATCCATTTAAAAAAACTGTTTTCTACATGCTAGGATTTTGACAACACGTAGTTGTCAACCATTGTTGTCAACCAATGTTGTACCTTAGATTTATTCTTAACAGAATCCATCCCCGAATAAATTTAAAAACCGTGAAAATTCCAACACAAATCCATTAAAGAACAATTGAAACAACTCCATAAGGCCATTCAAAAGACAAGAATATTTGGAAATGGCAAACAGACACTCGATCATACCATAACCACTATAAAATTCAAACAAACTCAAATGTAAACATCAACTATCACTAATAAAAGATTCCATCGAGTGTAAGAATTTAAGCATTAATATAATGATTTGCTCATTTAAGCACTAGGTCAATTGTAAATATTCTATCAGGACTCTGAACAACCCTAACAAGATACCAATAACACGATAATTAGAACTCTTCAATCCAGTGTTAAAGATAAAAAAATATGAACTTACTTCCATTATAATGGTGGACTCCAACTTTAGCAAGCATAGCATAGTACTCAATCTCGGACTTTCTCAATGGTGGGCAGTTGTTTGATATCAATATCAACTTCCCTGTTATATTAATTTCCCAACATTTTTAAATTACTTTTTCACAATATCCTAAATATAATCCCTATTAATTATAAAAGTAAATTTAAAAAAAAAAAACCTTTTGAATTTCTAAGGGTTTTGAGGACGGTCTTGTAACCGAGTGTGTATTTGCCACTCTTCATCACCAGAGCCAGCCTGTTGTTTATGCTCTCATGAGTCTTCTTCTGCGTTCCCATTTTCAACAAATTTGTAATTGCGATGCAAATAAAATCAATAACAATACTAATAATGAAATGATTGCGTGCGTCTGTACATATGCGTTTATGTATAAAAGAAGGTAGCGAAATTGGAGATACCGTCTTCTTGCCGGAAACCATGGTGGAAACGCGCAAAAGGAGAAGCCCGAGCGGCGGCCGACGAGTGAAGATTGAAAGAGCGTACCGAGAAATACATGGACTCTATATTTCTCTTAGGGTTTAATAGGTGTGCGCGTTACACTCACTTGCCCCCTGTATGGGCTTTTTGTGAGCTTGGTAGCTATTATTTGGCCCATATTTGAGAGCCCAGGTAAATATAAAGAAAGTTGTCTGGTTATTGAATATTTTAGAACTATATATTATAACTAGGTGCAAGCAACGTGCAATGGACGTTTGCCTAATTTATATTTAAAAGCTTGTTTGGTAGGAATTTTTTAGGGGAAGAATTGATTTTGAATAGTGATATGATGGGAAATGTGTGGTTGAAAAAAAAAAAAGATTATTGATGTGATGAAAAATATTATTTTATTGAAAAATGTGTGATTGAAAATGAGAATTGATTTACTGTAGAATTGGAGAATCCGTACCAAACGGGGCGTTAATAGTTTTGTTTAAGAATTAATTTGTTATTAATGAAGATATAATTTTTTTGGTTAATTAAATAATTAATGATATAATGTTTATATAATTGATAAATAATTAGATGTGTGATTTTGATGTTGTGATGTAAGTTGGTGAGATCGAAAAAAATAAGCAAAAGTTGACAAATTTGGAGAAAATGGCTAAATTGTAAGGGATTCAAAGTTCAGGGACTAAAATGTAAATACTTAAAAGTTGTGCCGAACCTCATGATGAAGATTTGAGAGTGCTCGGAGTCAATTAAAGGAAGACGTGAATGGAATCAAATTTAGTCAAAAGATGATCACAAATCAATTTCCAACCGAAAAGTTATGCTCCGATGTTTTAGTCTCATATTGAGACCTATTTTTGGCATAGAAAGTGATTGAATTGGAGAATGATGTCTGAATCAAAGTTGTAGCCAGATGAGTTAGCTTTCCAACGCATTTTGAATCGCCTCAATCGGATATCGGAATACAAAGTTATGATAAAAATACTGAAAGAAGGTGCAACTGCCTGTTTAAAACAAGAAATTCCGTTACATAGTCCGTTAAAACAACAAATTCCGTTAGTTTTTCCGTTAAAAACAAGAAATTCCATTACATAGCCACTTTTAATATATAGAAGATGTGAAAATTACACAAATCCCTACTTTAAGTATTCAACATTCTAAAATCAGGTGGGAAGTTTAATCTTTCAAAAATCAGATGTTTTATTTTAATTAATATTTTTATTAAATATATATACTCCAAACCCTAATTAATTCCCAAATCAACCCTACCTCTCTCTACCCCCACCTCATTTCCCCCAAACCCATTCTCTCTCTACCTCTCCTCTATTTCTCGTCGCCTTCCTCTCCATTCCTCCATCACTGCAGCCACGATGAGGATGATGCACCTGGTGAGAGCCGTCTCTGTAGCCCTTAAAGTAGGTGGCTGTAGTAACGGGAACGTGCCCCATCAACGCCCGCCGTTGGTAACAACATTTCTCTCATATTCTCTGAAAATCTCTCTTCGAAAGCCAACGGTGACGAAACAAACAAATCCTTCAAGTTATGTCTGACAACGATTTCATTCCCCCTCGATTTTACATCGCCATGTGGCCACAGGTCCTGAGATCCAACTTCACAGGGCAGCAGCAACTTTCTTCCGCCACGGCTGAGCATCATACGGCGATATAGTCGTCGATGCAATTAGAGCATAGCAGCTACAACATCCTCGAAGCACAGCGATCATCGGCGATTTTTGGGCGATCTAATTCTTGGGTGTTCATGGTGTCGATTTACGGCTGCGATGGTTTGTCGTCGCTCTGTCATCGTCAACCGGGTACACAGTGTTGCTCATTTTGTACGGTGGTTTGAGCGCCGCCTCGTCCAATCTACTGTGTGGTGGTGTGTGCGGTGGTTGGGTTCTGTAGTGTGTGTTGTACGTACGGTAGTGTTGAGGCGTGGTTGTGGCTCTAGCAATGGTGTCGTGGTTTACAACAGCGCCGGTGGTGGTGGTGGTTGGTGATGTTTTGTGCGGCGACGATTCTGTAGTTGTAACTGTGGTGGCGGATCAGCAGGATCTGGTGGTTTTGGAGATGACGATGTTACTACTGGTTGTCATGGTGTTTGGGTGGTGGTGATGTTGATCGTGGTGGTTGTCGTAGAGGCGGTGATAGTGATCGTGATGATAGTGCAGATGATGGTGGTGGTTACAAAAAAAATCGGATTAACCGTGACCTTAAAATTTGACAATTTATGACTAAAAATTAATTTGTGACTAATAAATTTGAAAATATGTGACTCATAGATAATTGTGACCTATAATTTTTTGATCCGTGGCCACTAAAATAATTTGTGACCTTTAAAATTATTGATTTGTGACCATAAAATAATCTGTGACCTTCAAAAATTTTGATCTTTGACCGATATACAAATTATGACCTATAAAAGTTTTGGACTGTGACCTGAGTTGTGACTTGTGATCTGAGTTGTGACATGGGTTGTGACTTATGAATTGGGTTTGTGACTTGGTGTAACTCGTGACACGAATCGTCGGAATCGGGCTTGATCAGCCGAACGATCGTCGAGAATAATCGCTTGAAACAGTCGTCGGAAAGTTCGCAAGAGTAGGACGGTGATCGGAACGGTCGCCGGAGCGGTAGAGGTGGTGAAGGTGGAATGAGTTAATTATATTATATTATAATTAAATATTTAATAATAAATTAATTTAATAATTTATTATTAAATACATAAAAATTTAAATTTTTTTAATAAAAATCTGATTTTGGAAATTTCAAACTTGTTTTCTTATTTTTGAAATAAGCTAAACTTATTTTCTTGAATAGGTAATCTTCCATACTATAATTGTGAATTAACATGGGCTTTTATTAATACTAGTTAGAGTTGAACGTACATTCCACGTTATTATGAAATATTTTATAAGTGTTATAAAAATAATATTTGATATCAATTTATTGGGAGGATTTGATTAGTTTTAAACGAACTAAAGAAAATAAAATTTAGAATAAAAATTTAAAATAAGAAAATTGGATTCTCAAAACTCAAATTTTATTATTCAAATTTTTTGTGATGATAAAATATTACAAATGGCAATCTTTTTATACTACATTTGATACATTATAATTAATTAGTAATACATGAATTTAAGCACCCATTAAAGTTTCTAGATACACGAATATAAATAAATTCATTTATAAAAACTCTAAATTCATGTAGATCAATATTCATTAAGTTAAGATTCATTGAATCTAAATTAATGTTAATTAATTAAAAATTAATAACACGAAATTAATGCATGATAAGAATTTTGTAGTACTTATTACATATTGAAAAACGAAAAGTAAGGTATTATTGAAATAATTAAATTGTAGTAGGGTTAAAATCGTTCAAAAAATGATTCTAACATGATGTGATATTTAATATACTAGTCACAGCTAAACTTCTGTTGCACGTTATTTCAAAATGCTTTATAACTGTCGTAAAAATTATATTTGAAAATCAATTAACATAAAAAATAGTTTTAAAAAAAAAACTGTTTATGTGAGATGAACTTTTTATACAATTCAACTATTTATTTATGTGTGTGATAATAATTAACATTAATTTACATATATCCTACTATAATTAAATCAATTTATTCTCGAGGTTTATGCATGTACAATTTATATATTTTGGGAGCTGTTCAATTACTCAATAAATACTACAGTTTAATTATTTATGTATGTACATGTATATTAATTAACATTTATTTATGGATATATTAAATATAACATTAAGTCATCAAATTCATGTACACATATTTTGGGGCTATTCAATTATTTTGGGAGTGAATAAATTATTTAAGTTCACGAACACGTATTTATTTCAAAATTATTCATTTTATCATAAATTATTCTATGAGTATATAAATTATTAAAGATCATATAATTTAAGAACTATTTAATTATTATAGAAGAAAAAATATTCGAATTAACATACATTTATTTAATTTCAATATTATTCATTTTTCAAAATGCTTTTAAGTGATTAAAAAAAATAATAATAATAATCTTACGAGAGAAGAATTGTGGACTTTCAAAATGAATATTTCACAATTTAATGGAAATTTACCGTTCCTTAATGGTCCATTTGACAGGACATCCGGACTTTTTTAAGAAGAAACAGTTTTGTACATATGGAAAAAATCATACATACCTCACAAATACAAAATATTTCATTTTATACTACTATACTAATATATAAACATAAATTATTATATAACTCAATAAAAATACTACATTTACTGTGAGAGAAACTTTCCCAGTTTTCTTTTGTAACTGAAATGTTGAAGCACAATCACAGGGTGTAATTAGTACAATATGTTATCCTTTTATAGTATAAATTTGACGATTCAAATGCAAGTACCTAATCTAGAAGAGTGAAGTATGGATGATTATAGTAGGTTGATGAAAGACAAAAAAAGAAGATTTTCATCACGACTCTTGTTCTTAATAATATCCAAACTTGTCTAATAAAGTACATCAGACACGGACATAAATGATCTATCCATGGTGGGTAGGAAATTATCTTGCCCACTGCTGATGTGAGCATGTGATTTTTGACAATTCAACGTAAGATTGTCAAAAAATTGTAGGTTCAACCACTTCAGCAGTGGGTATATTCTATTCTACCCACCATGGGTAAGAGATCATTTCTACAATCACAAAAACAAAGTGTGCAGGAACAAGTACTCAATCCTCTCGCGCAGTCTGAAAATTTTACACATCGAAAATTCAAATCTGAATAAAAGGTTAAAAAGGACTAAAAAGTCATTACCTAACTTAAACTAGATCATTAACCAAGCCTCCTTAAAATCACCAAAGTCAATCTTTCTTTTGCACCTTTGCAGCAACCTGTTCTTCAGTCAACGGTAAATAATAGATTCTGGGGATGGTTTTGGTTTTCCGGAACAAGTCATCTAAAGTAAGAGTTGGGGGATCAACTTCCTCTGGAACTGTTAATGGTACCTGGGATAACCGCTCATACAGTCTAGGTGCACCAGAAGGAGGAATCTCCCGTGATAGGGGATGTCGAGGCTCGGACTGCTTGTTTGGCACCTGTTGGAAAGGTTGTGCCGGCTGGCTTGGACTCTGTATTGGAGCCACCAAAGGGCTCGTGCTTACAGGCAGTACAGCAAACTGTGGGGGAGACTCGATTCGCTGTTGCACTTCCTCAGGATCAACAAAATCTGCAATCAGGAGCCGCCCAACATTTGTTGGCCACTGGAGGTTGTAGACAGCATTTCGAGTCTCAATGCTTTCCTCCACCGAAGAATACTGCAAAGGGACAAATGTCAAACAATTGGATAAGGTCACTCATAGCTCTACTATGTTTTATTAACAGGTTTCGAGTAACATTCTACTAGCCTAAAGTCGTAAAGATGTGAGATTCTGAAATTCTTTTCGCAAGTTTGAACCATTTTACAGCAACATTTGGATGTTAACTTTATGCAGTTCAAACAGAGGCTAGAGCTCCACGATGGTGCCTACCCCACTTCCACAAAAACCAGCAAATGAAAAGAAACGGACAAAAAATTTACGGAGAACAAAAAGGAGCAGATTGGGAGTGGAAACAAGGTTAGGGGATAAGAGAGAGGCAGAGATAGAGTACCGTCACATAACAATGGGTCTTGATCTGGTCCATCCAAAAATTGCTAACTTTACCGGTTCTGCCCAGAAGCTCTTGAACAGCTTTTAATGTGAAGGGGCGCAGAAAGTTATCAATTCGGAGTGAATTGGTGGGTGTTTTAGCTGATGGTGGTACTGCAATTTCAAAATGAAAAATTAAGCACTTCTAACACTCAAACTAATGCAACTGGAATTACCAAACATGTATTTGATATGCACTAACCAATGTGTTCCTTTGGTGCAACTTCCTCGAGGGTAGAGTCAGATACAGCGACATTAGGCTTTTGTGAAACAGCCAGATATACACTATTCGGTGTGGTAGTAACCGAAACTCTTGAGTTTTGTTGTTCTGGAACTTTAACATATTCACTATTCCACCTGCGCTGTCTCTTTGGAGGTGCGTTCTCATCAGCTGCTGCTGCTTTAACCAAAGACCATTTATATAGCACAAGTATGAAAGCCAAAATTTACTAGAAATAACAGAGTAATATACAGTGGATCGGCCATTGCCTTATCTAGTGGGATATGATGGTATAAAAAGCAGTCTTAAACAACAGGATAGCTAAAATAAAATAACAAATACATTTAAACAGAGATTTGAGCAATTGCAATTTAGTTAAACAACATATAGCAGCTCAAAATAACAAGATAATGTGTACAAAACAACAAGATAACAGAATAACAGCAAAAAATGACGACAGAATACAATTAAAAAGAACATATGGAAGCAATTGCTATTTTGATAACAACATATAGTTTTTCAATAAACCAATACCTTTTAATTTGATTAGTCAGTGTTGTCAGTAATGGAAATTATATCTTCCTTCAGTTTTCTAAATAGAGAATTGCACGAATGCAATCTATGGTTCATGCGACCTGTACTTTTTCTCAATTGATCACAAACAGAATTTCATAAGGATATGGCGAGATTTCACTTTGAACACATAGCTTATAACTTTTCAATATATCATAGCAAAATTGTTACTACCTTTTCTTGGAAAATCATATTAAACCTATTTCTAAATATGGTAGTGCAAGACTATAATAAAGCTCACGCCATCACTTAAAATCACATTGTCTCTAAATTGCAAAAATTCACTTTAAACAGATCAATTATTTTCCAGTTTCAAAGGCAGGCTTTTAAATCATTCTTTATTCCAAAACCCCGATAAAAACCTTCATTAAATACAGCAAGATACATTTAAAACATTCTCTTGAGGTTACTAGATGTCTTTTAAACACCAAACTGCAAAAGGTTAGAAGTTTATAGACACCAGCACTATTTGTGTTCCACCGTACAAATACAGGCACTTAATCTATCTTTATTCCAGAATTTCAATAATTTTTGTCTATCCCCCATAACAAGCATCACAACATGGAATCTTTCAAATCTATCAAATTATTGACTTCATCGATAGAATATGGATGTATATAAGATAATGAATAATCAACAATGAATAGACATATTACCTTGAAACCTTCTCTTCTCAGAAACAGAAGCCATCTTATCCTTATTCTCATTTTCAAGAGAAGGTTCCAACTTGTCTAAAGGAATATCAGAAGCAATCTTATTCTCATTTTCAAGAGAAGGTTCCAACTTATCAGAAGTGATATCAGTATGCATAGCATCAATGCTGCCACTTTCTACTGTACCAGAATTATCCATTGGCTCAGCTTTTTTGCTAATTTCAGCATCATTTTGATCAGAGACAAAATGCCTCGCCTCCGATACATCCTCCTCCATGGAATCATCAGCTGAAGATTGCTCTAAATTTATTTTTTCCAGGTGATCCCCATCAGGGACTTTTGCTATTTTGCCAAAACCAAAATCTGGCGATTTATTCTCTAATTGTAAGGAAAAGCAGAAAAAGGAGGGGTATATGAGATCAGTTTATATAAAACAGAAAGATGATATATTGTGGTTACAAAACCTTACCTTGTGAATTTCCATTCTTCACAGAATCAGCAAAGCCAAATTTCTCTTCAGCAGATGATTCCATCCTTTCTGGCTCAGCCGCATGCTCTGGACTGCTATATTTTGTTATGGTCACATGAGTTAGCTTATTATCTTCCCCTACCTTACCTGAAGTGTTAATATCTGAATTAACATTTTTATGGCTAACTTCCATGTTTCTAGATTTTTCATCATCATCTTCTCCAACAAAACCCTGATTAACAGCTGGCATTCTATCATCCAAGCGATGAAAAATGTCATTATGTGAAAGGTTTTCGCTGGAAGATGGTTGCACCAGTTCTGTGCTAGAAACTTCTGGTTCTAATTGGACATTATCAGCATTCAAATTATCTTTTAGTTCTTTTTTTTCATTAAATGACAAAGTATCAGTAGAAATTGATTCAGATTTCACCTGAAACTCTATATTAGGGCTGACCTCATGCAACTGGTTGCTTGGGTAGGACACACCATGCAGTTGGTTGCTAGAGTAGGACACGTCGCATTCAGTATCCATCTGCAAAGGCTTGAAAATTTCTTTCTCCACCTGACAATCCTGGATTTCTATTGGTTTCTCTCCAGATGGAATTAATGTTACACAAATATTGTCACCGTCTACCTTAGTGTTGGTATCCTGAAGTGTTCTATCAGAGGACATGATCTGGGCACTCACAGCCACAGGAAAAATGCCAACGCTTTCAACAGACGCTACCACCATCCCTGGTTCCTCAACAAGATTATCATCATTCTTGCCATGCTTCAAAACCTCAGTCCCAGACTCCCCTTTGTTGTTTTCAAGTGCTTCCTTACTGGATGACTTCAATATGTCATTGTCCGCAGTAATGTCACTGTCGTTTAGTCTTTGCTTGCTGGACATGGCCAGGTTACCAACAGCCACATTAGCAATGTCACTGCTCTCCATGGAGGCATCTAAATCCTCTTCAAGCTTATTGGTTTCATGTGCTCCCTCAGCAGAAGTTGGCTGGGCTGCGGTTACACTGATAGTGCTATTAGGATCAATAGGTTCACTCTCGTGATCTAAATTCTCACCTTTTTGCGTGTCTAAAGTTGCCCACTCAATTCGAATCGCTTCGTCCAGTCGATTTACCAAGTCATCCTTCAATCCAGTTATCTTCAGGTTTCGTCTTTTAAGCTCTTCCTTCAACTCAGTCACCTTCCACTTATTGATTGGGCGGTTATCAAGAATAGGGTATTGAGTTGACATCTTTCCTACTCATCAACCCTGTGAAGAAACCCTTTTCATTGACCAATTCATGCAGTACCTCTATGAGTAACTTAAAAATATCCTTTACAAAGAAATATAAAGACTCGATTGTGTTGCGTTACGAGAAAATTAAGATGCTTGAAGTAAAAGGTCAACAACCTACCAATTCATCTTGGTAATAGCATATGACACTACACCCTAAATTCGCATCAAATCCTGCATGCTAAATTTTAAATGTAAAAGATTCCACAAAGAAATGCACCCTCCTAAATATGATCAATAAACGCCGAAAGAGACATTTAATTTTTAGTTTCTCATTAGCACACTCCAATATACTCAAATATATAAAAGAAAAATGGCTTCAGCCAGCAATCACCAAAAATAATTAGATTAATATTCCAGAGCAAACAAGCTGAAAACTTGAAGATTTATTTGGTAAAAGGTCTTCTTTCGATTTTCCTAATTAAACAATATGAAGAGTAAGCATTTCATCTCCTAATGATGTAATGAAATTTGCACAATTGTCCATCACATGCATACCGGTTCGCCACAAGAAATTATATTTTTGCATGCACTATTAGATTCACACTAGTATGTTCCATTTTCAAAAATAAATGCCATAGGTACAGAAAATTGAAAAAAAAAAAAAAAGGTCGGCAAATACTCACAAGTGCAGAGAGAGCAGAGAATGAGAGCCTTCGTTTCTCCAAAGTACTGTGAGGAACCTTAATTCCAATAAAACAACAAACCCGTTGCTGGATCAGAAAAATCGATTAAAACACATTTCAAAACAAAATCTCAACCCTTCAGAAAAACGCTCAAGTTAAAATTAATTAAGATAAATAAAAACAGTACCGTAAATTATTAGGAAAAATCTATTTTTGCCAAGGAGGAAAAGAATCAAAGAAGGAATAGGAGAAAATTAGAATGAGTGGATAGTTGAAGGTGAATGGGTTAAAAATATTTCAACAAATTAAAATTTTATTGATCTAGGGTTTCGTAATGAGAGAGAGATGGTACAGGATAAGTATATATATAGAGAGAGGAGTGATAGTCCGGTGAAATTTTGCCACTTGTAGAGTCGGATCTTAGCCCGAAAATCGTATACGGTATGCGGATCCAGTAGATAAGTTGTGCAATGTGTATGTATTCTAGAAATTTCCTGAACGGGGTCAAAGCAACTCTCAAAAGTCAAAAATGACGAAAATTATTTGGGTTTTGATATGTGTACACCGGATTGATAAATTATTTAGAGCACGTATATAGCGGTATCAAAATTAATAATTTTTTTAATAATGATTTTCAACTTTTTCTTTTTAAAACAATATACTTTTTAAAAATTATAATGCTTTAGAATGAGACATTCACAGTTTAGCCCCTATTGGTAATTATTTTGAGAAAATAGAGTTTTGAATAATGATTTTTTTGGGAATGTATTGTTGAAAAGCAAAAAAAAAAAAAAATAGATTTACGTGCAAAATATTCTATTTTGTGAATATGTTTTTGAAGACGGATATGAGAATTAAAGAGTATTGAAATAATAATTATCAAACAACATGTTACGGGCCTGTGTCAGACCCGCCACCCCACCCGCCACGTGTCCACACCCGTGGCCCAAGCCACGTGCCGGACGAGGTGATTAAACCAAAAACCGAACTGATTGTACATGTCGAGGTGATTGCATTAAGAACGAACTGAAAACGCGTCAGCGAACGAACCGAACTCATCCACAAGTACGCAGTGGATGCAAAGGCCCGCACTCCGCTTCTACAACGCTGCAACGCTTCACCTGCCACACCTCGCCTCAACGAAGATCCTTTGTACAAAGATCTTCCCAAAGTCAAATCTCTGACTGATGGGACGTATGGCAGGTTCTCAAACGGTCAAATCAGCAGCCTATGGCTAAAAACATTTAACACCAGTCGACCTATGGAGGGACAGAGTGACGCCTAGGATGGGACGAGCCCTAAGGATCCAGCAACACGTGTTCCCTCACCCAATGGCTCCCCTCCTTCCATCCTTAGTATAAATAACCTCTCATTGCGCCAAAGATTGGATTGGAATCCCTTTTGCTCTCCTTAATACTGTAAAAACCAAGTATCATCTTTTCCCTCAAATATTTGTCAATATTACCAACGCCTTATCGACCACCTTCCCGGCGAGTGTGCTACCGCCGGTGAAACCCTTACCGGTCGAATATAAACTGACTTGACCGTCGGAGTGCTTGCGGCCGCTCCCACCCTCTCAGGAAGAGGCTACGAGTGACTGACGGCGTGCTACGTGCGCAGGAGGACTTAACTTGAAGACATATCTTGTTGGCCACGTGTCCGAGCCATTTTTCGAGGTCAACACAACATATGCCCTTATCTGAGCTCCATTTTTTCAAAATTCATTTCTAACCACACATTTTCCAATTGATCACAATCCAAAGTTTATAAGTTTGTCAAATGGTAATTGGCACAAAACATCCTTATCTTTGACATGTATTGTGGAAATCATCTTTACCTTTCAATTCTCGGCATGTATGCCCTTACCTTCAACGTTTCATGCGTCGAAAGTCATTTTCACCATATTTTGACGATTTTACCCTTCTAATCAAATATAACAAAAGTGAAAGAAAATAAAAATAAAGAAAACATTGTAATTATGTGTCCAAACTTTTTAAAAGGTGCAAACAAGTCCAAATTTGAAAAAATCATCACCCCTAAGCCGCCACCTTTGAAGCCAAAAATCCCCCAACCAACCATTGCCCAAATCACTGGACCTCCATACCATCAGAAAGCCCTCACTCCCCTCTACACATATCACCCAGCATCCAACCTTCATGCCAACAGATTTGGTAGAAATTGCAAGCCAAAATACCTTACTCACAAATGCAAAAACTGTCGGCACCACCTATTCCAGCGATACCTAAGCTATTCCCAACATTCCAATCGATTCTACACAGCATCGTCCATGTCCATGGTCCTCAAACATCCTTTAATGCACACAATCAAACCCAACAGGCCGCAGCTTCGAACACAGTCGCTACGCAACTTTTAGGAGATTTTTTCGGCACCGGTGGTGGGACCCATGATCGCAGACTGCCACCTCAGGTTCCTACTCTTCATGGCACATCCAATGAGCATATGAGTCTCCCCCAATTTCGCCTGGACATGACAGTCCATTCATAAGCGGAGAAGACAATCCAACCGTTTCAACCCATTTTCAATTGATGTTCCTCCACATCTCCAATCAACAAATTGTTCCAACCAGCATGCAATTCAAGGTGTAATGACTCTAGGTAGAGAATCAATTGCTACAATTCACCACTCAAACGAAGCAATTTTGGATTTGACCTAAAAAACTTCCCACTCGGCCGAGGAGAATTTCTATTGATTTTGCCCATATAATTTGTTGTTTGATTGATTTGTTTATGGGTATGTGTAGAGGGGGGTGAGGGCTTTCCGATGGTATGGAGGTGCGGTGGTTTGGGCGGTGTTTGGCTGGGAATTTTTGGCTTCAAAGGTGGCGGCTTAGGGGTGATGGTTTTTTTCAAATTTGGACTCGTTTGCACCTTTTAAAAAGTTTGGACACATAATTGCAATGTGGTCTTTATTATTATTTTTATTTTTTTTGCTTTTATTATATTTGATTAGGAGGGTAAAATCGCCAAAATATGGTGAAAATGACCTTCGGCTCACGAAATGTTGAAGATAAGGGCATAATGCCAAGAAATGAAAGGTAGAGACGATTTCCACAATACATGTCAAATGTAGGGACATTTTGTGCCAATTACCCTTTGTCAAATATACTAATACCTATTCGACCCCATTTTTTAAAATTTATTTTTTCTTTAATTCAAATTAAACTATTCATTTTATGGGACTCGTAGCTTTTTTCAACGTAAACCAAATAGAGACTAATAGTATGGAAGTGTTCAAAGACTCTTCGAGCAACTTGAAATATTGAATAACTATTTCAAGAATAATAATAGTTAAAACAAGAATTACGAAAATTCAATTTGGGCCAAGACCATATCGTAGGAATGTTTATGTTAGGGAACAATACATTTTTAAGGTATTTACTTTACACATTTTCAAAAATACAAAAACAAGTTTGAAAATTCAAAAATCAAGTTTTTTAAATATTTAATTAATAATTAATGAATTATTAAATCAATTATTTATTAATATATTTAATTCTAATTTAATATAATTACCCCACCCTACCTCCACCACCCCAACCGACTTTCTGATCATCACTATTTTCCGACGACCGTTCCGGCGACCGTTCCGATTCCGGCAACTATTCCGGTCACAATTTTACAACTTACGGTCACAACTCAAAAAATTTGTAGGTCACAATTAATTCGTCGATCACAAATTTCAAAATTAGTTGGTCACAAATCAAAATTTATAGGTCACACAGTCACAGATTTCCAAATTAGTTGGTCACATATTTTTTTTTTAGGTCACAATTCAAAAATTTCATAGGTCACAATTTATTTATCGATCACAACTTAAAAATTTAAAAGTCACAATTTGTTCATCGATCACAAATTGATAGGTCACAAATTTTTTTTGGTCACAAATTACAAAATTTATAAGTTACGATTTTTTTATTGGTAGTCATAGATCGAAAATTTTTTATGCCACAAATTATTTCGAGTTCACAAATCAATAGTTTTATAGATCACATATTATTTTATTGGTCACAAATCCAAAAATTACGGGCCACAGTTAGATTTTTTGTGTGACCACCACAACTTTTGTGACCACCCCGTGACTACCACCGCCCTTGTCGCCAGAACAAACAGCACTACCCCGTGACCATCGCCGACCCCCGTGACCACCACCTCACCATTGCCACCGGCCGCTGCAAACACCACCATCTCCAACAACCACACAAATCATTCACGGCCAGATCGTAACTACTGCAGATCACCACCAGATTCGCCAACAACGCCATATCCACCGTAAAACCACCTCACCGTCGCCAATATCCACCACCAACATCACCAAATCCACCTGCACCACCGCCAACAAAAAAAAACCCCAAAACCCACGTCCACCACCAACCACAAAACCATAGATCCACGATCATCAACACCGCACAATCACCAACCACAAAATTACATATCCACAATCAGTGTAAAACCCCAAAACCGCTGCCAGATCCGCCATAGCAAACTCAAAAACTAAAAAAAAAAACAAGAAATTACAGATCTGCATCGTAGCAGATCGCGAGGAAACCATTCCTCAAATAGTACGACGCGGATCTATAATGGTACCTCAAAAAAATTACACAACCATTACCAGATGGCGGAGGGGCGAGTCAGCAGCGGAATAACAGGGATAGAGGAAGCTGCGAGAGGCGGATGGAAGGAGGTGGAGAGCGCGATGAATCGAAATGGAGAATGGAGAGAGAGGGAAGGGGAGGAAGCTTCGGTGGTCGCAGCTGCGGCGGCGGAGGAATAGTAGAGAGACAGGAGATGAGACGAAAGAGATGGAGATGAGGGAAGCAGACGGTAGAGTGAGAAATGAATTAGGTTTGGTTTGGGATTAAATTAAATATGAAAAACCTTTTATTGTATATAGATTTAAAAATAAAAATAAAAAATATTTTTAAATTATTAAATAAAACCTGATTTTTGAAATGTTGAACTTGTTGTTGGATTTTTTAAATTCGAAATCTATTTCCAGGTGTGGGTGTAATTTCCTCTTTATGTTATGCCACTGGGGCTCCCCAAGTTCGATACAGGGTTAAGCCCAAATTTATACAGAGAAAAATCTACACAAAAATTAAGGCCAAATGAGATGGTGGATTTATATGTACATAAGTTTATATAAAAAATTAAATGATATCACATGTCATTTTACTATTTGTCAATTCGTAATACTGTCAACTTTTTCATTCAATATTTTCCCTCCACGTAATTTTATGTAATTCCTTATATACCATTTTTATGTCCAAGTACATAATCCATGAGATAATAATTTGTTCAAAAGTTTTTCAACCTTGCTACATTACATACAGATTTGCCACATTAGTCGATTTAAAAAAAGGCATTTTTTGCACAAATCACTTGTTTTCACACCTTCATCGCCGTCCAGGACAATGGCAGAGCTAGCACACGGAGAGGAGGCACGACCATGTGCGCTGACTCCATCGAAACATATAGTCAGAGTAGTCACCGGGAGCATGTCGCCATGGACAAAGCTTCATGCTTGAAGGTTGAAATGTAGGTGCGCAGATGACAGACTGATTTAGAAGATGAACAAAAGTGGATTGGCCGAAAAAATTTCTAAGTTGTGGCCCGTTTCTTTTGAGCCTCTTGTAAAAAAAATGCCCCAATTACTCAATCCAATGGATTGAAGATGCACAGTCTGCTTGCTGGTTTTATTCACTTCTAGTTCGACACTTCAAGGGCACAATGAAGCAAAATTCCAATTCTAATTTCAAACCCTATTCGCAATTGTGCCACTGTGCTGAGCCATCGTCGCCCACTGCCATACCGTTCCACGTTGCCACCACTGCATCACCATTGGTAAGTAATTCCACTCATGAGTCATGACAGCATGACGTGAGCCTCCTATCTCTCTTCATTTTTCTTTTTTGATTTTTATTCTTTTAGTTCGTTTTTCAATTTATTATTTATGAAATTATGAGTTATCAGTCAAATTTATCAATTATGATTTATGATTTTATGTTTTATGATTATTACTATTTACCGTGACAATGTGAGACTGTTTGTGACTTAAGAGTAAAGAGTCTGCTGTTAGTGTTAATATTTATGAAAATTGAGGATTTTGTGAATTTGAAAATATGTGATATCATATATGTTGACCGTGGACTGTGATTTGTGATACATGAAAATGATAATTTGAAGAATTTGTGATAAATAATAATTTGGTGTCGAAATTTGAAAATTGGAATGAAAACTTGATGATAGTATAATGATTCAATATGTGATTTACGTTCAATCTTCATATAGATTTTTGAAAACATTGACAATGAGACAATCTTACAGCGCTTTCGAAATATTAGACTCCAAACAAAGCAATTGTTTGAGCTTACAGTTACTGAGAGAGGTATTATGTAATTTTTCTTATAATATCGGGTTATACTCGGTTAGATTTTCATGTTTATATGATATTACATTTTAGTGCATTTATATCTTAATTGAATTTTTTAAATATTATTTAATTAATTATTAATAAACGATTTTGCCATTACGACGGTAGACAGCAGCTCTATCTGGCTTCAATTCCTAGATCGGCCGCGGATCCAGGATGTCAAATTCATCGGACAAAGTGACATTATTCAAAAAAAAATTGTACAACAGTTTCACCTATTATAATGTAACCATGCAAGGTAGTGACAAGATGAGCTCTTGATCAGGTGTCGGAAAAATAATAAGGGCGTGTTCAGTAGAGATTAAAATCGAATTAAAATTGAAAATTTAGTCGTTATTGTGGACTTTTATTAGACGAATAGGACCCAATAACGGTTATATTTTCAATTTTAATTGGATTTTAAGTTCTACCAAACAAACTCTAAAGCTTGTTGAAAAAATCACTCCAAGTCAGCTCCCTTTAAAAACTAGAAGAAGCATTTTTAGAAAACCCCTTGACTAGGAGTACTTGGGAGAAACAAGTGCAGTCTTGGCAGCAGTAGACTACAAAAGACTAAAGGCCATGTTTGATTGCAAAATTTTACGTGGAAAATGTCAAATCCGAGGAAAACAAATTTCACTTTGACCGTTTGATTGTAACGTAGAAATGGAAATCGAATTTCAAGGTAAAATTACTATAAGCTGCATTTTCTTTGTTTTCATGGAAAACGAATTCCTACGAGTTTAGTGGGTTTTTATTTTCCAACTAACATGAAATTGAAATTCATTTCCACATTTGCCTATCAAACGAACCCTAAATTATTTCTTCCATTTCCAATGCACCATCGAATATCCAATTAAGCAGATTATCCCCGCCTCGTTATAGGCGGGTCCCACGGGTAAATTGGGTTTATCGAGTTTTTTGTCATTCCTAGTTCTCGATCCTATCTTCGCTATAGGTACAAACATCCACTTTTATTAGTACATGTTAGTAAATAATAATTTGCCCCACAAATATAGGGTTTTTTGCCATTCCTAGTTCTCGCTGTATAATAGGTACAAGCATCCACTTTTATTGGTGCATGTTAGTAAATAATAATTTTTCAAGGGCCCTTTTATTAGAATCGAGAAGAAAAATTATCCTTTTCAAGTACTTAACAAATATAAAGCCCTTACTTGGTCTCTGGTTGGCCCTCAATTTTTTAAACTTTTTAACTTCAATCACACATTTTAACAAAATATATTAAAAAAAAATAACTTACTTTTAGCTAACCAAACGGGGGCTTAATATCGACTTAGTGCAACAACTGATGCGGACTTTATAGCATTACAAAAATACACGTTTATGAATAAATCTAAAAATGAGTTGTGACCTAATTTTTTGTCGTTTATTAGAAAATGGAATGGAATTTGATAACGTTTGTTTTTTATTTATTTGTTTCACACAATATGAGACTATTTATAGGTGGTAGAGATGCTCGATCTCGAAACAATATGTATTTTCCAAATTTCTCGTCAAACATAATATTTATTAAAACAATAAATTTATTTGATCTCCGTCTGCGAAAATTTTACAAACAACGAACTTATAAATAAAAATAAGTAATAAATAAGTGGATACTACTCTATAACACTTGGCGATCATACCGTTGTCAGAGGTTGGAAATGATATTGGACCAACTAAATCTAACAAAATCGGCTTGTTATGGGAGGATTGCTCTCGCCTTAAGTGGATCGTGTAAATATCATCAGTCAATGTGGGACTCTAATACGCCTCCTTACGCACAACGTGGACCATGCAAAACAACTGTGAACAAAACGATATTGGGTGCACCCAGCGTTGCAAAATTGAGCATGTTCTGATACTATATTAGAGGTTAAATCATAACACTCGGTAAAAATGATTAAATTAATCATATTAATGCTTTTCAAAAAGCACTTTTGTTTTAATTAGTGTTTACCGTAACGTAACATGCAACCACTTTTTACATGGCTCCTCGACACCGCTCCCAAGTAATATCAATCATTATCTTAATCTTAACTATCTATTAACATAATTGATTAGTGCTAAAGGATTGCTTTTAGGTTAATTCTTTAACCGACACGATAGATTAAAGTAAGTTTAACGGGTTAATTGACATAACGCGTGGCGTTGTGTACAAAAATTTAATTCTAAGCTAAGCTCGAGACTTAAAAAAGAGTAAGGGTGCGTTTGATTGTAAGGGTGGAAAATGAGTGGAAAGAAAATGTTTTACAGGGAAAAGATTTGCCTAGAAAATGTTTTGTAGGGGAAAATGATTTCAAGTGTGTTTGATTGGTATAATTTTCCACCCGAAAAATTTTTAAATTTTCTATTCGTTTGACTTTGTTTTACATGAAAATTGTCCATTAAAGTGATATTTTTTTCCACAATTGGTTATAAAATTTGTTTCCATTGCCAAAAAGTAAAAAAAAAATGAAAAAAAAATTGTTTCCTAAAAAATCATTTTTTAATCAAAATTTAGTGTTCGTTTGACTTTGTTTTATATGGAAATTGTCCATTAAAAGGAAATTTTTTTTTACAATTGGTCATGACATTTGTTTCCATTACAAAAAAAAAAAAAAAAAAAAAAATTTTGAGCAGTCGGCCGGAAAATATTTTCCCACCAAAATGGTGGGAAAATATTTTCAAGGATTTCGTGGAAAATGCTGACGTGGCGGGTGGGGTGGGAAAATATTTTCCGTGGAAAATTTAGGCTATCAAACAGCGCAAAAGATGGAAAATGGAAAAAAATTTCCATTTTCCATGAAAATTGTGGCTAATCAAACACAGCCTAAATATTAGTTATTTAATGAAAAAATTATGAAAAAAGAGTTATAATTTTTACTTGTCGAGCTGGGAAGTCTCTATATGTTAATTACTATTTTTATATTACATCGACGTCGGGTCGACTGTTAGATTTTGAATGCTTGTGCAAAATCCAAAAGAGTGCCCTTCTTTCATTTAATTAAAAATACATATTAAAAAATAGTATATTCAGTAAGTGTTTATAAATAATTTAAATAATAAATAGATAAAAATGAGTAATGAATACGTGGATAGTACTTATGGTTCCTTAAAATTTGTCAATAAAAATGCACGGAGTTTTTATAAACAATTTATGAACTTAGAACCAAATATAAACTAAGAGGTTGGGATACCTTGGCCCTAAGGATGAGGTCAGAGACAAAGCCAAATTGGAGGATATTATGTTTGAGGCTAGAGTAGAGAACAAAATCCCCGAAGGTTCAAGGATATTAGGCGTGCTAAGTTGCGAGGATGGGGACTTATAATAACGTCGATGCCGTGCTCGAGATCATGCTTAGAGCTCATTTATAGATCGATAAGAAGGCACATCAAGTTAGAGAGGTCGAAGTTATGAAGTTTTTGAGGAAGACTTGTAGGGCGACCTCAAAGTCGAGATCCTTGAGGAAGGATCCTGACCGAACTATAATTATTGAATGTGAATAATAAAGTCAAAAATGAAACATGATCTATATTGAGGAACCAATCCCAACACGAAGACAAAGTGATAGTATTGGAATCATGGTATAGATCTCGGGGTGGAGGATCCTCAAAGTCGAGCCACTCTTCTCTAAGAGGCATGATGGAAGTCCCGTGAATATGGAGCTTAAGGTTAAATTTTGGGGTTGAAAATTTGACCTGAACTTGGGAAAGGAGGCTTCAACCTAGAGGAGCCTCCAGATCCGCCCAAGGATGGACGATGCGTGTAAAATGGTGGTCAACCATATTTAAACGTCTAGAGCGGGCATGAACTAAAAGGCGCGTGACTTTTTTTTTTAGATTTTTAAAGGTTAATTAAACTGATTAAATAAAAATAATAATTATTTATGATTTAAACAATTAAAATAATATTAAAAGTAGAAAAATGCCTTTTCCTAAGCATGTTTGAGCTCGTAAAATTTGATACTTAACCTCGATGCCTTGGACGCTGCTAGTCTTTCTTTACTTCTGTATAGTTGTTTCTTTTTAATATTTGAGTTATTCCTCTTGTAAGGGGTAATAACTATCAGAATCCATATAAGTGTTACGCTGACAGCACCTGTACAGTTGCCATTTTTCTTCTTTTTGACCGACTCTCAATGATAAAATGTCACATCCCCTGTAAAATTTCTGATAGCGTTTCTCTTGTACACCAAGCAATGCTCCTTTTGAGTTATTCTCTTTCGACTTTAATTTTGAGAAAATTGAATTTTGAATAGTGATTGTTTGAAAAATATATGGTAAAAAATAGAAATTGTTTTGAACTTACATGTAAAATATTTAATATATAAATATATTATTAAAAATTAATATGAAAATTAGATGAAACACTGGCCTCCATAAAGAGGAAAGGTAATCCCTCTGTCAGAACACTTGGGAGTGGCAGTATAAAAAATTTCTTGTCCAGACTCCGTGAAAAGAAAAAGCCCCCTATATATATTTTTTTAAAATCCTTCATGTAAGCAAACATTTATGCATATCCAACCAAAAATCCTCAGCTCATTCTCAACTAAAGAGGAAAAGTGCAAACAAAACTCTCAAGTCGCCTACATTTCTCCATCCCCACCTCTATTTTAAGTCCCTTTTCACATTTTTGTGTAGTATTTCGATGGAACTTAGTTTTGTTGCAGTTCTTGTTTCAATCACTTTGTTCCTCTTTTTTGATGCCTACTTATGCACCGCTGCTACTCCCATTTACTCTTCAAGGCTGATTCACAGGTTTTCTGACGAAGGGCAGCAGCTTTGGGTGTCGAAAGGGAAGAGCAATGGAAAAAGTAATACCCAAGGGGCGTGGCCGGAGAAAAAGAGCTTGGACCATATGAGATTGCTGTTGGGAGGTGATTTGAAGCGGCAGAGGCTCAGGCTTGGGACCCAGAATGAGCTTTTGGTTCCTTTTCAAGGCGGCCAAACTTATAATTATGGCAATGACTTGGGTTGGTAAGTGTATTTTCGTTTGTTAATTTTGTCTTAGTTATTTTGGAATTTATTTTTGTTTTTGCTATGTATTGCGTGTCTATCTCTACGTGTTTTATAGTTTTATGTATTTGGGGTTAGGGCTTAAGATGACGTTTGATTGTCTAGCCAAATGTATGAAATTTCTGGAAATCTTTGCTATTTTTCAGCAATACGAATTCGTGCATACAGTATGTTTTAAATAGCCGAGTAGTTTTTGTTCTATATTATGAATAAGTAACTATAGAAGAAGATATCATAATTTTTCTGAATTGGTTAATCCAATTTGTGCTGAACATTACATAATAGTATTGTGATAAAATCGGAATTTTTCTGAGATTATCGGCAAAGAATATTATTTATCCCACATTTTTTGTTTGATTTCCATAAAAAATTGAATTATGCTATGCTGGGCAAATAAGCGAGCACAAGGAAATTGCCAAGCTGGAAAGCCAGATATTCACATTTTATCAACTTGATAACCATTTTACAGTGTAGTGATATACATTGTCTTGGTCTCAATCTGGAAGGCTGCACCTCGGAACGTATATCCCTTTTTTTGGGCTTCTGCCAACAATGGCACCTCCAAATCTTTATTTTAACTCGATTATCGAGTTTTGGCATTCCTCATGATGTAACTATAGCTTGAGTCCAAGGGACAGGAAAAAAAATATCCTACCAATTTGGAATATAGTGTCTGCTTATGATCAATATTAATTTTAAAGACGAATATTTGATTAATGAGGGTGGGCATGCCAAACAAGTAGGTTGCAGTTTTTTATGGCTCGGCCTTGATTCTTGATGCCTTGGCATCACGTCGCATCGGTTACTTCTTCCCCATAGTGGAAATGATTACGACATCTTCAACTTAATGGTATCTGTGCATAAAGAGAAATAATATTTCTTATCCTTTAAAGTTATTTATCTCTAAAAATAAGAAAGATATGTGAATTCCTGTTTCTTCCCTCACAGCAATCTAAATTTACCACTTGGCATTGCATACCTCATTCATGCACTAAACAAGTTCTGTGAAGCCCATTTAGTGGACATGCGAGGGTGTTACTCCGTAATAGTTTTAACTTTTACCATTCACAGATGTAAGTATACTACACTCTGGAATGCTTGTGCCATGCTCAAATTTCTGGCGGTTTAGCTTTACTTTGTAAATATGGTAAAGATTTAAAATCAGCTGTACACAGTATCGTGTTTTTTTGTTCTAAAGTGCTCTTCTAGTAATTCTTTAGTGAGATATTGTTCTGATATATAGTATATGTGTGGCATATTAATAATTATACTGCTGAAGCTTTTAGCTAGTCAATGAATGCTTGTTATGCTTGTGTTTTTTCTATTCTTTTAGCCTAAGTTTCCTTCTTGGTACAAATTTATATTATTGGGAGTCAAATTATATCTATAATTGGTCCAAAATCCATTACATGACAATTGAAGGATTAGAATGTTACTTCAATGTACTTGTAGTAATACCTGTTTTTTAATTCTTGTTGCATTACATGGTAAAATAACCCATATGAAAACAAAAATCCATGGAAAAGCTCGAGAAAGTGGAAAGATTAAATCTTGATTTCCAAATTGGCAGTTCAGTTATTATCTTTGGACTCAAATATCTAGATTTAAATATTTGCTTTCTTGACCTCTTTACTTGCAACATGGTTGAAGGTCCAATGGATGTTTCCATGGCTTCACCAAAACAATCTTATTCACATTGAGAAAATTATTCGATACCAAATGGGAAGAGGCCAGACAATGATGACTCAAAATAAAACTAGACAACATTTTTATGTCAATATATATCCAAATTTAGCCCATGTTTGGAGGGATTAAAATCAGATTTTTAGTAGATTTTGATAAAAATTGATGAAATGTGTGGTTGGAAAGTTGTGGGTCCTATTAAATATGTGATTAAAATTAATTGTTGACTTTGACTTAGGTTAAAATCTAGATTAAAATTTCTACCAAACAGGGGCTTGATGTTTGATTATTACGTGATTATTCAATTGCAGGTTGCATTATACATGGATTGATGTGGGGACGCCAAACACTTCTTTCCTTGTCGCATTGGATGCTGGAAGTGATTTGTTTTGGGTTCCTTGTGATTGCGTACAATGTGCTTCACTTTCTTTAAGTCACTACTCCATGTTGGTAGGTATCCATCTCCAATGTCGGATACATTCTGTTTTCTTCATTTTTCTCTATATTGTCGAAAATATTTTCCGTGCTTCGGCATTAGAGTTCTAACGAGAAATTTCGCACAGTTTCCTGATTAAGCCTATGTTTATAAAATTCAAACTACTTATTCTACGTACATTTCGTGGGACCCACAATTACTACCTATATATGTACCACTCATTTCCATCTACTTATTAACAAAACCTTTATAAACACTTCCCTTACATGCTTTAATCTCAATAAATGTTGAAACCTTGAGAAGATAAGAAACGTCAGATTTTTCGCTTTTTTTGCATATTATTACAAACAAATATGGAATTAAGCGAATTAATTTATTGGTATCTGAGTCTTCATATCTGAAAAGTCAAGGAATAGAATGCGGTTTTCTTTTTAACTCGAAGGAACCCCATGTTTCTCCTATCCAGCCCTGGCAATCTTCAGAAAAATAATAAAGAATCCTTTTTCTTTTAACATAAAAATTGATTTTCAATGCAGTTTTAGCTGTCAACTCTTCAGTGAGATGCTATGACTCTGACCTGTGATAGGGTACATAGTAAGTGATAGCAGGTTTAGCAGTTAATTCTCCAGTGATTGATTGGCAGGTGCTCCCTCCTGTTTGGGGCATCTATTATGCAGGATAGAGATCTGAGTCAGTATAGTCCATCCCGCTCGAGCACTAGCAAGCAGTTACCTTGCAGCCATGAGTTGTGCGACCATGGGCCCAATTGCAAAAACCCAAAGGAGCACTGTCCTTATACTGTTAAATATTTATCAGAAGATACTTCAAGCTCAGGATTTCTGTATGAGGATCAGATACATTTGGCCTCTGTGGGAGGGAACAAACAACCAAGTACTGCCCAGGCTCCTGTAATCTTAGGGTATGTTTAGTTTATCTGTCTGAAATCTTCAACCTTGTTTCATTTCGCTTTTCTTAACATATGTATATTTTTTTCTTAACTGCAGCTGTGGTAGCAAACAAAGTGGTTATTATTTGGAAGGAATTGCCCCTGACGGTCTCATGGGATTGGGGCCTGGGGGCATTTCTGTTCCTAGTTTGCTTGCAAAATCGGGACTTGTTCCACTTTCATTCTCATTTTGCTATGACAAGAGCTATTCTGGGAGACTGTTCTTTGGGGATCAAGGGCCTACATCTCAAAGATCTACTCCATTATTACCATTGAAAGGAAAATCGTAAGTCTATGGTCTATTTAAATAAGCTGTTACTATGTTCATTTTATGTACTTGTTACTTTAATCATTCTAGTATTTACTGGTGGGTTAAGATTTTTCTTCTTCAATTTCTTTCTTTCCTTTGTCAGGGTTACCTATATTGTTGAAGTGGAGAGTTACTGTGTTGCGAATTCCTGTCTAAAGATAACTCAATTCAAAGCACAAGTAGATACTGGGTCATCATTCACATATCTTCCACATGAGACGTATGAACAAGTTGTTGCTGAGGTTCTCCTCTTCTCTCTTAAGATTTACAATTCAATTCATTTATTTATCTCTTTCTAGTTTCATCGATAGTATCGTATTCCTCATGATATTTCTATCACATTTCTGTTCGTTACAGTTTGACAAACAAGTTAATGCTAAAAGGATCACAGCACAAGGATTTGACTACTGTTACAAGGCTCGGTAATCCCAGATTAACTTGATCGACGTTTCATCTTCTACCTCAGTACATTTTAAAAGTTGCTTAGTTTCCCATCTCTCTCTTATTAGAGCTGATTGTCTGTGATCATTTGAATTAATGCAGTTCACTAAAATTACCCAGCATGAAACTTGTTTTTTCCATGAACCAAAGCTTTGTAATTGAAAATCCCATGTTCCAGGTTGCTGACAATCAGGTGCGTATTTGTAACTTTCTAATTTCGTCATGTCCTGGTGACCCTAAACAGTAACTGCTTTATTTGGCATCGTTGAACAATAATTTAAACTGAGCTAAAATGATTGAAGAACATCCATCACTTTATTCCACGAAACCTAATTAAGTCTTTTTGTAGTTACTATATCCCAGTCTTTGCTTAGATTTGATTGCTATGCATATTAAATGTGATTATGTTCTTTTCAAATTAGTAGATCACTGTTCACATAAATATTTGATGCGACCATTTGATTAGAATGTATCCATTTATTCACTTCAGCCCCGTTTAGAGATTCTACTTATTATTGGAATATGTGAATTGCTATCTATAGCGCTGCTAGGCACAGCTGAAAAATGTTTGGTTATGGGTATGAGAGTTGGTTGTTAGATAATTGATTATTGAACAAGCAGTAGTGTTAGTATTTACCCCAGCTGTAAGAATCATACTTTGAACTGTCATAATCTACTGATTGGCAGATAAACAGACTGACAACTATTTTAAAAAGACTGGGAAGTGATCCAATTTTTTGAAAACCACGAGATTCTAGACCACGTTCTCATATTTTCCAATGTAATAGTAGTTCATTACTAACTTGTTCAACCGCTCTCCTAGAAAATACATCACACTTAATTACTTAGCCTATGTTTGAACCTATAAACTGTTCATAAACTCTCGAGAGACATTTTATCCACCTATTTGGGGGATCAACAAGTACTACACACTAATCCACCATTCATTTCTATTTATTTATAATTTAAATTGTTTGTAAACACTTCCCAAACATGCTTTTAATGTAATGTATGCAAATTTTCTGTTTTTATCTTGGAGTATATAATATAGTGAATTACTAACTTTGGATGGATATGCCTAGATAATAAACATTCTTTTCCCTGTATGCTTATTTTGCGATTTTCCATCACTCTCGGTACTTGAGAAATACAAAAAATTGTTCGTGCTTGATCTGTCTTGGAGTGCTTCTGCGCAAAAAATGGTTAATAGAATAAGTAATTGATAATGTGCAGGGAGACTTAAGTTGCTTAGGCGTACATCCTATGGACGGGGATATTGGTATCATTGGACGTAAGTACATATTTCCGTGCACTTATTAATCATACGTCTGTCTGTTACTTCCCCTTTTGTTCCTCTCTCTTTTGGCACACATAAAACACCAAGTAGGAACATTTATCTCGCAATTGACAATCAATAGATATGTAACATTATGCATAATAACATTACTTTCTAAAATTACATTTCATGCAGAAAACTTCCTGATGGGTTACCGCATGGTTTTTGATTGGGAGAAGTTGAAGCTGGGTTGGTCTAATTCGAACTGTAAGTAAATTTTGCGTATTTGATTCTCTTAAAAATTGTTTTATGAAAAGAGGAAAATATTAGGAATTAGCTGGCAATTGTTGCCTTCCATAAGAAATATAAACGGATAATTTTGAAATTCACCATCTTTCACACGTTCAGTGACTTGTATAAGTGGACCTGAAATGACATTTCTAGTATCAAATGCATTGTAAAAGATTATGATTACCATAGTGACGTGGGAGAAAAAGAATCGAAGACAATGAGAATGGTTATTATAAAATTATTAGAAACTAACCTAGCTTGTGTATTGAATTATAACCCGGACTGGTGAACTGGCAAACTGGGAGTGTGGCCTGTCCGCTTGACAGTGTTAGATCAATTTGCAAGCAAACCGATCAAACCTGTGCTGTTTGGAATGAAAACCAGCATCCTGTTCGGATGAACCGGGCAGGTTTTTTGCAGTCTTTTTAAAAAGCCTAAACGATGGCTTGAACCTTGGAACTCAAGGTAAATGAGGCCGCCACCACTATGCTAAGAAGGTTGTTCTTACTTGAAGGTCTAAAATCTAAATGAATATATTTTAACATCAACATGCTTATCAATATAGGAAAAAGAAAAATAATTAATTTCTCAACCTTCAAACACTTGTAAAAATAATAATCATAATTTTTACTAATTATTTAATTATCAAATATCTGTTTTAACCAAGACTTTAAAAGTTGGTTACATTTAATCCTCAAATTTCCATTTAAATATTATTTTTGTTAGGATTTTGACCCGTTAATGACCCACTGGTTCAACCTGAGACCTTGTCGGTTCAGAAACTATGATTGAAACTCTACAATAAGTTCTCTAAATCATGAATCTATTTTATTTCATAATACACGTCAAATGTACTTGTCTATGATTTATACATATTGAATGTACTAGATCTAATATTCATGTATAGAATGCTCCTACTACTAATATAAATAGGAGGACTCTTAGGTTTATTTCAAATAAGCAAAGCAACTAATTAAAGAAATACACTTTTTTCAAGAGACTAAACTTCTTCTTTTGTAGTGTTCTTATAAATGCGTCTGCGGTTATGGCTGCTTGATTTATTTGAGAGTACACCTTTGCTTCTAATAAATATCTGACTAATATTTAATGAAAGTTATTACAAGATAAGGTGAAAGTAAAATCATTATTTGCTGTCCAGTTTTAATTATAGATGATCTTGTTATTGAGTAAAAATAATTCTTGTGTCCACAGGTCAAGACATTGGTGACAGCCAGGAAGTCCGCCCGACACCTCCCCCAAGTGTTGCGTCGCCAAAATCTTTGCCAATAATCCAACAACAGCACCCCGCCAGTGGGCACGCTGTGCCACCTGCTGTTGCTGGTCGAGCTCCTCCAAAGCCCTCTGCAGCCTCTCCTCTTTCCTCGCGGCATCATTATGGTATTACAAGTCTGCTTCTGTTCGTATGGGCCATATGTGTAATTTAACTACTAATCTTTACAATTAGTATGTCTATTTGTATATCTTTCGATTGATCTCTTGTATCTAAATCAGGTCAATAGAGTATTTTGGTCTGTTGTTACACTTGACGTTGGATGATTTTCTATAGTAAAGTCTACAGCTATCTGCTGCTTTGTGTCTAATTGCCGTCATATCTCATGTGAACTTCCATTGATAACTTGATCGAGTTTTTGTCTTTGCATCGATGTTGGAAATGGATTTTGGAAGATCAAAAGTAGCATATATAAAAGCCTTGTGCTGAAAAGAGAGAGAGAGAATTCCTCGATGCATTTGGATAAGAATTTTGACTTGCATACAAGTGAGGTCCATAAATTGTTCAACTAACAATGTAGAAGTGGGTACTACTTGTGAATCATTCAAAATGTGTGGGTACAATGAGGCTCGAGTATTTATATACATTTTATAAAGCATGGGCTTTTGAGGTTGTGGCTGGTAATGCTACTTTTCTATTGAAGGAAAAAAAAGGAACTTGATTTCCACACGTCAGGAATGATCTCCTACTCATGGTGTGTATGAGTTCTGTTGTCTATCGTTTATGTGGCGTTGTCGCGTCAATAGTTAAGTCTACAATTTTTGACAATTTAACGTTGAAATATAAAAAATTGTAGGCTCGATTGCTAATGTAGCGGTCACGTTAGCAGCAAGCAAGATAACTCGTATCTATGGGTAGAAGATTATTTCTATCCCACACATGTATGTAAATGACCATAACATAAAAGTCCATCAATTTGATGCTGCATAGGGGAGTCAATCATACAGGCTTATGGAATAATTATGGGAAAAGGCAGATGTTAATGTTGCATTATCATGGATATTTTGAATTTTATTATCCAATGTGTAAATGAGGATGTTAAGATGACTTGGTGAGCATGTTATGTCGGGTAACATAAGAAATGGGAACGATGACGTAGATTGAGGATGAATTTAAAGAATTATGACTTAGTAGGTCGGGACAGTTTTGTGTAGATTTAAAGAGATTTTGTATGTAAGGACGCAATTTCAATAAGGCATGTAGAGACTAGAAAAAGAGATAAAGTTGAATTTTGTAGTTGTTAAGGGCGTGGTTGTTTCAGAGTTTGAACGAATCGAAGAAAAAAGATTTATATAGTCGACCTTGAATGAACAATGTTTGATTTTTCGAGGTACTAAATTTGTTATCATAATTGTCTTAGACTGGTCTGCAGAATGAATCTCCTTTTGATAGATTCCAGCCTTGGTCGATTTAGACACGAATCGTTCTTTTCATTTTCTGATTTTTTTTTAAATTTTCTCATTTCTTATTCAATTTATTCATGTTCTTTAAATATTAATCAAAGCTAAACATATAAACATTTTATTTTATTTTTTAGCCCCCGTTTGATCTACATTATTATCTCATTAAAATGAAAAATATGACCGTTATCCATTACATCAACATTTAGATTCAAAATTTCCATCTCTTGTGTGGGCTTCAATAACGGTTATATTTTTCATTCTCATTCTATAATAATTTGGCTCAAACAGTTCTTAATAAATCTAAAGTCGAGTTACATGCATTTTTGTAGTCATTCTGTTTAATTTAGTGTTAGACTATGTTTGATTGCAACGAATTCCATGAAAAATGTCATGGAACGTGAAAATGGAAACCGAAATCTAGAGGTGTCAAGACGGACGGGCCGGCCATGACCCGTGAAAACCGGGACCGCGGGCCGACCCGTGACCCGTGCGGGCGGTTCACGGGCCAAGGAGGTGTAACCAGCGGGCTTCGCGGGTTGCACCTCCACGGGCCACGGTTAACCGCGGCCCGTAAAAAAAATTGAAAAAATAAAAATAAAAAAATTCAATTTTTTTTATTTTTTTAAAAATTTTAACTAATGGTAATATAAATTTTCTAACGGTAATATCATCTCCTTCATCTATAAATTCTAATTTATTCTTATAATTATTTTTACAATACCCTCTCTGCCTCTCATTAGTTATTATACATTTATACTTCATAATTCATACTTGTTACTACCTTACTACAATTACAATTATTCAATTGCAAATATCATCATCATCTTGATTATATTTCTTTCTTCTCGGTATTGGACGAAAGAAGATCTAGACTTAAAGAAGATATTTTGGAAGCTCTCATATGCGTGAAAGATTGGATATTCGCGAATCGAAGGATACAAGATAAAATTATTGATGATATTGTTGAAGACTTCAAAAATCTTGCAATTCCTGAAGATTAATTGGAAAACAAATATATAATTTTTGAACAACTAAATTATAGTTAAGTAGGTGTCAACCTAATTGGGATGTACTTATACTATAAATATTTGATAATAATAATTAGACATGCATTTTGATGTAATTGTTATTTGTTTAAATTAAATTTAAGTTTGCAAAGTTATAAATAATTCATGTAATATTAAATTTGAATTCTATGTAAAAATTTCTTGATATAATTATGAATTTATCATTTTGTTCAATTCTTAGTTTACATTTAACAAAAAAAATATTTTTTTCCTATAAATATGAAAAATTCTATATTTTTATAATTTTATTTATACAATCATACGGGTCAAACCAGAACGAACCGCGACCCGTGACCCGCATGGGCTCGACCAGGATGGGTCAGCGGGCGGGCCTGGGTTGTAGTCCAAAATTGTGGGCCGACCCGTAACCGGCCCGAAACCCGCAGCGGGCGGGCTTTTTTTCGCGCAGGCCGTTACCGGGCTCACATGTTGGCGGGCCGACCCGGCCCGGACCACCCGGATTGACACCTCTACCGAAATCCAAGGTACAAACACTTTAAGCTGTATTTTTTTTGTTTTCATGAAAAACGAATTACTATGGGTTTGATGAGTTTTTATTTTTCAGTTAACATGGAATTGAAATTCCTTTCCACATTTGCCTATCAAACGGACCCTAAATTTTTCTATCCATTTCTTTGGGTATGGATTAATGTTCTGAGGGTCCCATTTCTTGTCGATCGACACGATAAACTCAATCAAAACTCAATCATGCACTTAACTTTAAATCATCATGATTGTATAATCATATCATTAAATTGATAAATCCGACCACGATAGGCTTCTCAGGATCTTTGAATAATCTAATGTTTCATGCTGCGATAGAGACCCCATTAATTTTTTTTTTTGGAAACTTACAATGCAATTCATACAACTGTCTGGTATTCGGACAAAATATTTGTGAATGCACTATTTTCAGGGCCTTTGGTGGGTACCCCCATTTTGTGTCGTGGAACTTGGACAATCTGGTAGTAAATTTTTAGAACGAACAAAATAGTAGCTTTTCGATTTTTTTTTTGAGCAATGCTACTGGCACATTGGCGTTTACATAAGCGTGTACATAATGTGAGTGGAGGTGGGGCCTATGCTACAGTATCGTGGCTCCACCACACTCACATTATGTACACACCTATGTACAAGTAGATTAATCATTTTAAAAAAAAAAAAAATCTTTTCACTTATTTATAATTGGAAAATCAATTTTAGCCCTAATTAATTAAAGTAATTCCTTTTATTTCATAGATTTATTAGTATTTCAATACTAAAACATCTCCCATTCCATAGTTCACATTAAAGATACTTTTTTAAAGCATATGATATTTTTTTTCTTATTGTATGAAAATAGAGAAATAGAGAATATTAAATTACTCTATCGATTTTTTGTCATTTTGGAAGATTGAAAGTAGCATATGTAAAAGGCTAAAAGCCCTTGTGTGCTGAAAAGAGAAAATAAAAAAGAAAAAAGAAAATTCCTTGATAGATTGGGACAAGAATGAAGGGATCTCTTTGTAGCTAAGTTATGAAAATGAAGTCTTGGGCATTTTAGGGTTGTAATGCTTTTTATTTATTTGAAGGAAAAGGAACTTGATTCAACACGTATATTCAGAATTAGAAACCCTTATTTTATATCAGAACAATAAAATGTCGGTAAGAAAATAAAGACACAAAGAGCACGTAATATTTATGGAGATTCGTTTCAATATGAGTCTACAACCTCGTCCTGCGTTGATTAATTATGATGAAAAGAAGTTTACAAGAGAAAAATCGCACACCATATTTTTCTAACCTCTCTCTTTCGATGATTATAACTTTAATGACGATTCTCTATTCATTTAAAAAAAAAAAAGGGTAAAATCCAAATTCCTAAACTATCCTTAATGAAATTTTGATCAGGGGTCAACACCCTCGACAGTGGTTTCCTACCCCCTATCGTGATTACATGATCATAACATGATTCGCATTCCAATTTCGCGTAGAAACAATAATTAGGATCCACAACTTAATAACGTGTGTAACTGATCATAACATAAAAGCCCATTTTATTAGATATTGGTGCATGGGGAAGTCAAACAAGTTGGGTATTGCTTTAGGTCCTTTGTCTTTATGGAATATCAATGTGAAAAAAGGCAGCATGTCCATGTTGGTCAAATAGTGGATATGAATATTCTTGATCTATTACAACTTGTTTATGCAGGAACCTATCGTTACATAAAGGATCTTTATTGCTAAGGACTAGTTGCTTAGATCTTTTAGTCGACTCTGAAATTATTGAAAAAAAGGGGACTCATTTTGAATTGCTTTGATTGTTTAAACGATTAATTTCTTACGAAAATTTTCGGATATTCTATTCGTAGTTTAAAATGTGTGATATGTTACCACCGGATAAAGGGTATAGGGCCATCATGTGTATGGCCGAAGTACAAGGGTTGGTCTACACAATGGATCTCCTATTGAAATATGCAGCCTTTGTCGATTTGAGGCGCGAATCCTTCTTTTTATTATATGCTAGTTTTCTATTTTCTTGCTCAATTATTCTGTGTTTTACGACAATAAATGAACTCTCGTTTACAATAAATTCACTCGCAACATGATTCATTGTTTGTCACTCAATTCAATTAGATCTCGTAATCCAAACTTTTATTTACATCGAGTCCTCTCCTTTGTCAATGCAACAAAAATATATCGAATCCCATCCTTTGTCGATACAACAGAATATAAGAGTAATGGAAAACTGCATATTCTATTCATCCAAATGGGAACAAACCACTTTTGTCAACAGTTATATGTATTGTTCTCTCAATAAATTTAGATCGGCACTTCCATTTCTGTCAAAATTCTGAAAGCTATTCATCAACGAGTGTGTCGAAACATGATTGTTCGTGACCACAAACGCTGATTGTTTATAACGAGAAAATACCACATCATTTTCCTTCGTTCATACCTTAAATACCACAAACACAAATTATCCGTGACGATAATAATTAATTAAGGAATGCAATTATGTACATTGTATGATTTATAAAATTATAAAATATATTATATTATAAACCTTACGACACGTATATCAATTAGTGACATGTGCGAGAAAAATAATAAATTTCATATTATCCAATTTTACCTACCTATATTATGGATATGGTTGGTTAATATGTAACCATAGATAACATAAGATCTTCCTTAATTTGGTCAATACAATTTGTGCTATTCTTTCCTTCTGTGTCAAATTAGCACTAGTTGTTTAGATATTGATACTTTCTCTTCTAATTAAACATTTTAATTTAAATTTTTCGGAGTTGTTCTCTTTGTGTTTCAGTTTTGTGTTTTGAGTGTTCATTTTGGCTTGATTATAACTGAAAACACCAAAAATGACAAATTTGTCGTTTTGGATTTTCTTTGTAAATTTTTAACTTTTTTTCAAAAACGAGTTTTCGAAAATAGGAAAGAGAACGCGTTTTCACTGTTTTAAAAATTGAAAACAGAAAACGGTTTGAAAATGGTAAAAAGAACAGACCCTAATTAACTAGGGTTTCTGAATTTCTAAATGAATTATAAACTAAGCCCATGTTTGGCGTAGTTAAAAATCTGATTTTTGTGTAAATTTTTGAAAAAATGTACGATTGAAAAGTTAAGAATTTCATAAGAGTGTTGGCTGCTGTTAAAATTAACCTAAGGTTAATTATCCACATATCTTCTATATATTAAAAGTGGCTATGTAACGGAATTTCTTGTTTTTAACGGAAAAACTAACGGAATTTGTTGTTTTAACGGACTATGTAACGGAATTTCTTGTTTTAAACAGGCAGCTGCACCTTCCTTCAATATTTTTATCATAACTTTGTATTACGATATCCGATTGAGGCGATTCAAAATGCGTTGGAAAGTTAACTCATCTGGCTACAACTTTGATTCAAACATCGTTCTCCAATTCGATCACTTTCTATGCCAAAAATAAGTCTCAATATGAGACTAAAATATCGAAACATAACTTTTTGGTTGAAAATTGATTTGTGATCATTTTTTGACTAAATTTGATTCCATTGACGTCTTCCTTTATCCAATTGACTCCGAGAACTCTCAAATCTTCATCGTGAGGTTCGGCACAACTTTTAAGTATTTACATTTTAGTCCCCGAACTTTGGATCCCTTACAATTTAACTATTTCTCCAAATTTGTCAACTTTTGCTTATTTTCTTCTATCTCACCAACTTACATCACAATATCAAAATCACACATCTAATTATTTATCAATTACATAAACATTACATCATTAATTATTTAATTAACCAAAAAATTATATCTTTATTAATAACAAATTAATTTTTAAACAAAACTATTAAATATAAACTAGGCAAACGTGCATTGCACGTTGCTTGCACCTAGTATGTCTAAATTCCAGTATTATCGTGAATATTGTCTAAAATTACAATAAAATATCATAATATTTATTTTTGTATCTTATAAGATTTATGAATAATATAAAATTACTTTAATTAATATAATATGGAAATAATCTCCAAATTAAAAATTGAAAACTATTCACGTTCTGGATTGCTGCCACCTGTCCAAGAAGCCATGTTTTATGGCCATGATATATTCTTTATGACCCATCTTTTCCACATCCCCACCGTCCCAACCAAACCAAAACCAAACAACTCACAAATGGACAAATGGATGTAAACATCAAACCTTCAAAATTTCTGAGCTTTGCAAGTTATTAACTGATCCGTTAGAATTTTTATTTCCAAGTGGACATTCTATGCACCCTAGATTTCTGCACATGCCACGTGTGGCAAGGATCTCCTGCAACGTGGCAGCAGATTGACGTTATCCGAATCTTGATCAAGAATCATGCAATCATTTTTTATGGAACCTTTTTTATACCAAATGTTTAAGGTCTTTTTCCGAGGTTTAATTCATTCATTAACAGTCTTGACTATTGACATTTCGTGTTCCCAAAGTATGAAATTCTACTCTAAAAATGGGTTTTGAGATCAAGAAACATTCAAAATTAGAGAATTTGTTATGGGTTTATTAATTTGATATTGATAGACTGTTTGCATTTAAGTGTGTAACACTATACAAGTAATTAAGAAGAATGTTGAGAATTATGAATATTAATTCTATCATCGAGAATAATAAAATCACATAAAGAAAATAGACAGAAGAACGTGCAAGATTTATGATGTTCGCTTAAATGTGATAGTATATCATGTTATGTCGTTACAGTAATTTATTATGATAAAAATAAGTTTACGAGAGAAAATTATACATACCATCTTCTGTACCTCTCTCTATTTTTTACGATAATTCAAAACCCTAATGACGGCTCCGTATTCATGCTCCTATTTTGTTCAACTAAAAAGTTAGATTAAAATTTAAATCTAAATCAATTATTCATTTTAACCACAAATCTTATGAGGCTTACAACTTTTCAATCATATTTTTCATCAATTTTTATTAAAATTCTTATTTTTATCTAAACTAAACAGAGGTAATAAGACAAATTAAGGTAAAATCAAAATTACAAGTGTGAAATTTCTAAACTATTCTTAATAAAATTTGGTAGGAGCGGACCCGAGAAGGAGCTTTCTGCTCCTCTTCCAACTTCACAACGACCTCACCGCGAAGATCAATATGCGTACTGACTCTGCAATAATTAAAATCCACAACATAAAATTAATCCCATAAGAAGTTTCTTGGTGTTTCTAGGCTTATTCTACTGCCCCACTCCATTATTTGCAGATTATCGCCTTCCATATTTTTTGCTCCTACAATTTGTCTATGTTTGGTGGGGATTAAAATTAAATTTTTAGTAGATTTTGATAAAAGTTAAATGACATTTGTGTCTAAAAATTTGTGAATCTCATAAAATATATAATTAAAATTAATTGTTAAATTTAACGTTGATAAAAAAATTTAATTTTAATTCCCGCCGAACCAGGCATGCAACACACAAACACGTGTATATATACACCCCCCCAGTCCTTCAAGACAACAAAAGGAAAACTATCTTCACATTTCTCTCTATAACTCTACAAAAATCAAGAAAGAAAAGGTTGATTACTACTTACAGTTTTTTTCTTCAATCTTAGGTTTTGTCTTGTTTTCTCATTCGATCAAATTTGTTTCAGCTTCTTCAAGTTTTACCTGCCAAAAAGTTTTCAGACAGAACAAAGAAGAAGATGGGGGTTTCAGGCACTATGGAGTACTTGTCTGATCTGCTTACAAGTGCTAAAAAGGGTAAGAAAAGGAAGCAGATGAACACTGTATCTCTCAAAGTAAGAATGGATTGTGAAGGCTGTGTACATAAAGTCAAGAAAGCTCTCTCAGCAGTGAAAGGTAGCAATTTTTTTAAACTTCACCCTCTCATTTCGTCTCGTAGTTTGGTAAGTTGGATTGGACAGTTCGTTTTGAATTATGAAACTAATATTGCAGGCGCGAAATCTGTGGAGATCGACTTGAAGAACCAGAAGGTATCAGTGACTGGTTTTGTTGATCCAAAGAAGGTGCTGAAGGCTGCTAAAGCAACTGGGAAAAAATCTGAGCCATGGCCATATGTGCCATACACAATGATAGCTCACCCTTATGTTGCTGGAGTTTATGACAAAAAGGCACCTCCAAATTTTGTTAGAGGCACTAATGATCCAGCCATTGTCACTCTTAATCCAGTTGAAGAACAGTACACACTCATGTTTAGTGATGATAATCCTAATGCATGCTCTGTCATGTAATTAATGTCCTTTATCTCTCTTTCTTTGGGTTGATGATTTCTTGTAACTCAGTTAAAGATTTAAAGAGATGAAATAAAGGTTTTACTTTTACTTCCACGAATTTAATGCACAAGGGTGATGATTCTGTAATCATCCATATTTTATTATTTTTTCGACAATAAAAATTGTCTATAATTATAATATGGGCCGGGCTAGATCAAATTTGGGCCGCACACCTCAATCCCCTCTACATGGAGTACTTGGACATGGCCCCAAAAATTAAGGGTGTCCAAAAGTCCCGAATCGAATCGGATCGAACTGAATTGAGCGGTTCTTCATAAATTAAATACTCGAACGGGTACCCGAATCGAGAACCGATGAATTTGGATCGGGTCTCGGGTCTAGACCAAGAACCGAAACTAAATAATTTTTTTTATTTTTTATATTGAATTAATTAAATTATTTTATTTTTTTTCTAAACAAATTAGTAAATTAATTAAATAAATAGTTGGTAAGTATTACCAATACTTAAAAATATTTTTTTTATATAACTTTTAATTCATATTTCATTTTCTTTATGCAGGCAAACTATTTGAAGTAAATGAATTTACTTTATGTAGTGTTGCTGTAATATTAATTTCTACTTTTTGGTATTTGTATGCATTTAATTAATCTTATTGGATGGCTAGTTATTTATATGTTTTTGAATGGGCTACGTTAATTTGTAAAAGTTACGAATGAAATGTCATTAGTTGTATTTATTTAGTGTTGCTGTAAATATTAAAAAAATTAATTGTGGTACGGTACCGAATGGAACCGAACCCGAACGGTTCCATAATTATATTTGGACCCGACGGTTTCACCTATTAAATACCCGAAAATTTTGGGTCGGTTCGGTTCTCTTCAGAATCGAATCGAATCGAACCGACTCACGGACAGCCCTACCAAAAACAACAATTTTACTTCATAATCTTTTATTCCGTAAAAAAAATATGATAGAAATAAGTATATGGAGAAATTTAACATCTTTAGGATGACAATTTTTGTCCCAAATAGTATTTGGGGCGCAAGAATTTTCCAAACTTTAGACGAATCTTTTTATATTTATTTTTTTCGTTTTAAATTGTATTTTTCTACGAATAATTATTAAAAAAATATATTCAATAGTTAATCAGAACAATAAAAAAAGTGCTAATTACCCAATTCCCTACTTTTGGAGATCTAGATTCAAAAATTAGATGTCAAGTTTTAATTTTCAAAAATCAGATATTTTATATATAGATACAAGTTTTTTATATTTAATTAAATATTAATAATAATATTATAAAAATAATTTATATACACCCCATCCCACCTTAAATCCCTAATTTCTCATTTCTCCATCACCCCCGTATCTCTTTCTCTCTCAGTGGCGTGGAAGGAGCGTCTCACCCACTGAGCCGCCACCATGCCCATAGAGCTGTTCATTGGAAGCTGTACTTGAAGCGTACGTGCGTTAAGGATAAGGATTTTGCTATTGCAGCTCACTCTTTCTAAATTTTGAAAGAGCTCGTTTTCCCGAGTAGATGCAACCGGTAAGATATGGTTTTCGAATTTTGTGCGTGATATGCGGTTGATTGTTGAGTGGACTGTTGGTTGGTTGTGTGGGGTTGGAGATGTGGCTGCTGACTCTGTGTGTGTGTGTGTTTTTTTTTTTTTCATTCAAATGACTGGTTGGAGATGTGGAGGCGGGGATGGGTTTGGATGGGGTTTTGTGTGGTGGTGGTGATGGTGTTTGTGTGGTGGCGGATCGATGGTTTGGGGTGGGTTTTATTGAATTTAGCGGTGGCATGGGGCGGTTTTGTAGTGGCTATGGTTGCCGGGGGTCACAGTGAGTTGGAGTGGGCGACTGTGGCCCTGGCAGTGGTGTGGCGTGGTGGTGCTGTGGGTACAGTGTGTTGTGTGCAAGCATCGACGACGGTGGTGGTCGTCATTTTTTGTTGTAGGTGGTTGTCGTGTCGGGGTGCAGGTGGCGGCGATGATGGTTTTGTAGTTGAAGATGTGGTTTGTTCGTTGTTAGTATGTTTCGTGGTGATGGTTTCTGGTAGCGATGGAGGTGGTTGTTGGTGGCGGTCCGTGTGATGGTGATGGTGGTCCGTGTGGAGGTGGTCGTTTTTTATTATTGTTGTGGTGGTTTTGTGGTCGGGTCAACTGCGGTGGTCGTTTTTTTTGGTGTCTGTGATCTAGCTATTGAACTGTGACTTTAAAATTGATAATTTGTAACTAGAACAATAATATGTGACCAACAAATTTGAAAACACGTGACTTGTGATATATAAATTTTTTGGTCTGTGACCAATAAAATAATCCGTGACTTTAAAATTTGGTAATCTGTGACCAACCATTTTGTTATCTGTGACCTAAAAATTATATAATTTGTGACCGTGAAAAAATCTGTAACAACTAATTTGGAAGTCTGTGACCGTGTGACCTATAAAAATGTTGTGACCAAAAATCAATATTAACAGGTCACATGTGTTTGTAGAGTCATGGTTTAAAAATATAGGTCACATTTACCGGAATAGTCGTTGGAATTGGAAAGTCGCCTGAACGGTCACCGGAGTAGTCTCCGAAATGGTCGCCGGAGCGGTATGGGTGGTGGTGGAGGTGGGGTGGGTTAACTATATTATATATATCTTTATATCTTTTTATATATTTATATATATAAATAAAAAATATATAAATATATGTGTATGTATATGTATATGACAAAATATCTGATTTTAGAAATTTCAAAATTGTTTTCTTGTTTTTGAAATGGTATGTAGGGTAAATCTGATATATGATTTTTTCCCATAAAAAAAAAGAAGGGAAGATTACATATTCAAGAGAATAAGTTTAGCCTATTTCAAAAATAAGAAAATAAGTTTGAAATTTTCAAAATCAGATTTTTATTAAAAAATCTTAAATTTTTATTTATGAAATAATAAATTATTAAATTAATTTATTATTAAATATTTAATTCTAATATAATATAATTAACTCATCCCACATTCACCACCCCTACCGCTCCGGCGTTAGTTCCGATCACCTCCCTATTCCGGCGAACTTTCCAACAACCGTTTCGGCGACTACTTCGATTCCTGTGACCATTCCGACGATCGTTCCGACGACTATTTTTTTCGGTTACTGCTCCGATTTCAGCAGTTGTTCCAACTCCGACGAATATTCCGACGACAACTCCGCTATATTTTTTTTTACGGTTGACATGTTTTTTTTTACGATCACAACCCAGGTCACAAGTCACAGCCCATGTCACAAGTCACAGCTCAGGTCACAAGTCACAAGTTAAGAGTCACAGCCCAATCACAAGTCACAACGCAGTCCACCCACACGCACCGGTCAACCACAAAATTCAACCCACTTCGACGAGAACTCCAAACCTCACCACACCCTGCCTTTCCGAGCCACCTCCATCTCAACAACCACCCACCATCAGCTTCAAAGGGCAGAATCACCACTAACACCACGACAACCACCACTACAACATAACTATTTACAAACTGAAAAACCACGCATTATTTATTTGTCACAAATTATCAACTTTTAAGGTCACATTTTAATAGTTGGTCACAATGAACCAAATAATTGGTCACATATATCAAAACATTCCACCTCGATCCCGATCCACCACCAATATTTGGTCACAAATCAACCAAATAATTGGTCACAGACACTATCCCACCGTCGACATCACCACGACAGTACCAATAACAAAGCCACCATCACTGGATCCAATACACTCCCAACAAATTGTTAATCATATTTGGATATGGAAACACTAAAACAGCTTGGTTATTATATTTGATTCCAGATGCCGTAGCATTATAACTCCTGAAATTCCGATCCATGACCATCTATTCAATATAGATAAATCTATATATCCAAATCCCAAAATCTTGCAATTTCAAATCAAGATCATCCTTCAATCTCCTCTTTAACTTTACCCCCAGCAATACAGAGCTAGACTTTATAAGCTTCTATACTTCAAAATTCAAAATCCTGAAACTGAGATCATGAAACAACCACAGAAGATAGAATAAAACAAAAACAAAATTGGATTAGTTAAAAGAAAACACATAAACCGTAAAAAATAAATTTTTATTCAACAAACAAAGTCAGTATAGCAACAGATAAATTGTTTCAACACAACTTAGGAAAAAATCAAACTGACCAGAAAGTTAAAACCTTCAAATCTCAAGGGTCCCCACTGCACAGCAGCGACCAGAGGTGGCATCGGTGGTGAACACACCTGGTAGCTACGACGATCTGAGGGAGAGCGTAGAGAAAGACGAGAGGTGAAGATAGGAGAGAAGTGATAACGACAAATGGAAAGAAGGAAGAAGAAATACTTGCGCCGTCTCGTGGAGGATGGGCAGGCGGCGGAGAGGGAAGAGACTAGAGAGTGAGAAGAGAGACTGATGAAGAGTGGAGAGTGGAAGAGAGAGTGGCGGATAGAAGAGAGAGAAAATTGAGATGAAATTGATTAGGGTTTTGATGAAAATTGTATAATTAATATTTAAAAACAAAAAATCTGATTTTGAAAATATTAAACTTCCAATCTGATTTTAGAAAGTTTAATACTTAAAGTATGATTTTGTGTAATTACCACAAAAAAGAATCACAAGAATGGCCCCAATTATTGTACTGAATGGGCCAAGTTATATGGACAGGCCCTTAAGCCCATTAACATTTCCTTGGGAATTATTCCTTTCAGCCAAACGTCTGGCGAGAGACCAATGGCCCTACAACCGGCGTTCCGCTTTCTCCTCCGTCACTTGCCGGCCACCGTCTCGTCTATCTTCCCCAAACTGTCAATCCCAGTTCACAGAAAACTCGCTATACTTAAATCTTCTTTCCCCAAACCCAACAGTCCCTCACCTCAGATCACTTCGAGAGCTGCTAAAGGTGTTCGCTTAACTCCTATCTTCAGTTACTCTGCACCACACACACACACACACACAAATATTGAAACTTGTGAAACATATATCTCACAACTTTCTTATATTTATTTGTGGTACACATTCACACACGGCGATACACAAATTATGAATGTGAATTGTGAAATTTTATCATTTTCCTTTGTAGAAAACAAATTTGTATTAAACAAAGATGAGAGGTTGGGGAATGGAACAGTTAGGTATGCTGAATCAGTTGTGAATTCCAGCACTATTGCAGCCATTGTGACCTCGCTTTGTGGACCACCTGCTGCGGTGGGAATAGTCCGGTTATCAGGCCCGTCTGCAGTATCCATTGTCGGGCGTGTGTTTCGACAAGCTTCGGAAAAGAAGAGAAGAAGGCCTGACTGGCGGCCAGTTAGCCATGTTGTGGAGTATGGTGTGGTTGTGGATTCTCACGGGAATGTTATTGATGAGGTACTATAGATATGAATTTGGGTTTCGTTGTGATTTTTTTCTTCTATTATTAAATGAACTTTGTGCAGAGCAAAAATGGGACGGGAAGATATTTTATGCCCATTTTAAGGTTTTTGAGTATCTCTTGAAATTGTGTTGTTTGGAATTATGTGCATTTGATGTATTTTTCGTCTTAAAGAAAAAAATTTACCGAGCTAGAGCGGACTAAGAGGAAATCATTTCAAAAAATTTATTTTGATAAAAAATTGTTTCTTTGAATAGTTTGCAAGATTGACAGTGGAACTTCTCATGCTTTACATTTTTTCACCAACTTAGTTTTTTTTTAAAAATAAAAATAAAAAATCTCTTTATAAGCCTAATATATCTATGTTAGTTTAAACTCATAGCATTCATGAAGTTTTCCTATGAGGCCTTTAAGGACAAAGGGATAGAGGAAATGTGCATAATCCAAGTCATTTGGTGGTCTTGTTTATAGAATGCTTCTGAGTAGAATGCAACTATAAGTGTTGAATCTAATATGGCGTTCTTGTTTTCTTCTAGGTGTTGGTGGTTCCCATGTTGGGCCCAAAATCATACACTCGTGAAGATGTGGTTGAGCTTCAGTGTCATGGTAGTGAAGTATGCCTACGTCGCGTTTTGAGGGCTTGCCTAGATGCTGGGGCAAGGATTGCAGAACCAGGTCATCCATTTTTCTTTTATTGTTCTTCAAGTAATATATGAAAGTGACATTATTTTACTTACACCTTAATTGATCCACATTCTTACAAAAATTCATTTTTTTCAAAACACATTTTCAACCACACATTCTTCAATAAAATAATATTACACTCAAATCCAAAACTTTTTCTTATTTTTTAACTACATATTTCTCATCAAATCACTATTTAAAATGTATTCTCCACTCAATAATGTGCATCAAACAGAGCCTTAGCTTCCTAGTTGACAAGAATATTTATTTGGAGAGCATTGTACTGTTTCAATTAACATCCTCTTATACCTCTTAGTGGTTGCATCATGCATAATTTCTTTTTACGGCCACCCAACCATGTGAGAACTTTTATTATGAACTAAGAAATGAGGCATCAAGGCGTCTGTAACCCATTTAAGTGGTAACTTCAAGCAACAAGCAATCTAAATAGCTTAGAATTCATACCTTTTTTAAATATGCCATCTCTTGGTGTCTAATTTTGTAACTGTAATTGGATTTGGAATATGTATTTTTTGTTTATTTCATCTTACTTTAAATGGGGCTGCACGGAGGGAATTTTTTCTATTTAATTTATGAAAGCTATTTAGATAGTGGTCCCTGGTTCAAGGGAATGGCTTGAAACAAAAATAGTTTCTAAAAGTTTGGGTTCTGTAGAATGGAAATTCACTAGATGTAAATTGGGTTTAATTTTTCCACTTTCAAACACCCGCATATTATTGTGCAGATGCAATGATATTTGGAATATTATGTATTGAGCATAATGGTTTTTCCTTTGAATCACTCAGGCGAGTTCACACTCCGTGCTTTTCTAAATGGTCGTTTAGATCTCTCACAAGCTGAGAATGTGGGCAGACTTATATCAGCTAAATCAGCGGCTGCTGCAGATTCAGCATTGGCAGGAATGCAGGTGACTTAATTGATATTTGAATTTTCATTGCCTTCCTATCCAGTATATTTTAAACAAATCAACAACAGATCTTTGGCAATCCCTATTTTTTCTAGTCTGCTTTAGCTTACATCATGAAGGCATTCCTGAACTTCTATTCCTGGTGACAGGGTGGCTTCTCTTCTTTAGTGAAATCATTAAGAGCTCAGTGCATTGAGTTGCTTACAGAGATTGAAGCTCGTCTAGATTTTGATGATGAGATGCCTCCCCTCGAGTTGAATCTAGTTATAAATAAGATACAGGGGATGTTGCAAGAGGTGGATAATGCTTTGGAAACTGCCAATTATGACAAGCTTCTTCAATCTGGATTACAGGTACGTTGTGCCACGGAATTTCTGGTGAATTTTGCTTGCATATTGAAGGGAAGTACATCGGAAGAATATATTGTAGAACATGCTATCCTAGAATATTGCCTCAGACTTCTCACCGACTCTTTTTTCCCCTTTCTCTATTTTAACTATTTAATCTCTCTCTTTTTGCTCAATTTTGCATATGAGGATATATAAATTGTCAAAAGTTTACTGTAATATACCTAACCTTTAAATTTAATAGAGCAGAGAAATCAGTCATGCTACATTCTTGTGTCTTTTCATCATGCTTTTCTTAAACATATTGTCTTTTTCAACTCAAATTTTATGATTTTTACTAATTATTTACCAAATTACCTTCAGATAGCAATTGTTGGCCGACCAAATGTTGGGAAGTCGAGCCTGCTTAATGCGTGGAGCAAAGTATGTTTTGGAAACTTAATTTTCTGGCACTGAATATAATTATTTGTTATTGTTGTCATTGGTACATGATTATCCACTTTGGCATCTGAATCCTGTCAGTCTATGCTAGTATTCTCTCCCTTGGTGTTAACCTATTTATATGTTTTCTTTAATGCCGTTGTTTCGCCGACGTTATTCTTTGGGTATGTTTTTCAAATGTAACCAATTACATAAATTCCTGCTAGCTATTATCTACACTTCAAACTAGCTTGTGATATAGCTTGTCATATTTTTTTGATAACATGAGCATCTGTAAGGCCATTCTCTTCTTAATTAATTAAATTGAATGTTGATTTTATCTTTCATGAAAATCTCAAAAGCTGGTAACTTACATGTTTAATGTGGTTACAGTTTGCTTGTTTCCTTTGTCTTTTTTTCTGGAACTCTGTGCAGAATTTGGTAAATTTAATTTTCTTGTGTTGTATGCTAACAAATTCTTACATGAATATTTGTTTTATGATTTTCTGGCCCTTCTACCTATCTTTTGACCAGCATGTTTAATTTTGTGCTCTTAAAATGCATTTTAGCGTACAGAGTGAGAAGGCAATAGTCACAGATGTTGCTGGTACAACACGTGATATAGTAGAAGCGAATATTTCTGTTGGTGGCATTCCTGTTACGCTTCTTGATACAGCAGGTATCAGGGATACTGATGACATAGTGGAGAAAATCGGTAAGATCTTCCTAGCCGACCATTTTGACTGATTTTGACAGAAGTTAAATGCTGTTTGAAAACAAAGATATTTTGTTACCCGTATTACATTCTGATGACCAGGCTTATAAAGTTGGTAATATTAGTTCATTTTATTACAAAATAAAGTTGTCGAAATTAGTTATTTGTTTGACATGAACAATTTATTTCCCACTGTGATGAGGTCATATTTAGGCATCTGGTGGTGTGAGTTGAGTATCCTAGTGTTAATTGTGACTGTGATTCTATGTTTAAATTTCTCTTTCGCACTTTGCTAGATGGGAGAACAATTAAACACTTCCAATTTCTGATACTAATATCAGCACAGTTCGGATTACATATATTTGCTGATATGTAATTCGCTAATTGCATCTGGAAACAATATGATCTTTTTCTCAAATTGTTGCTGACTATTTTCTTCTCAGGCGTGGAAAGGTCTGAAGCAGTTGCTACAAGTGCTGATGTCATTGTAATGACTGTAAGTGCAACAGAGGGATGGACTTCTGAGGATGAAAAACTTCTTGAGAGGATTCAAAGCAATAAGGTTTGTTAAGCCATTCTATTTATTGCGTGTTCCCCATTCGTAGTTGGTTCTTATTGAGAATTTTGGTGCCTTGCCTTGTACTTTTTAGTCCCAGATAATTATTTATCCCCTTTTTTCCTCCTCTGATGCACATTAAATCTTGGGGTCTCAGTTATACTAGATCATTTGCGTTTTATTTGGTTTAATTAGGAAAAAATCCCAAAGAACCTAAACATATTTGATGATTTCTCTTCAAATTCAGAGTGGATCTTCATCGACTCCAGTAATTCTTGTGATCAATAAGATAGACTGTGCTCCATCTTCTTCTTGTGATTGGGTTAATACACTTTCCAGCTCTTTCAACAAGCATGTTTTTACCTGTGCTTTGAGTGGTCAAGGGATTCCAGATTTAGATGCTGCGATAATAGAGCTCGTAGGCCTAAATACGATCCCTACCGGGGGTCGCAAATGGGCAGTGAACCAGGTTAGTGTATAATTTCATTTTCTTAAATTCACTTCATAGGAATTGCGTCGTGTTTGAACATCATTTACTTGAACACGTAGCATTGTAGTTGAAGGTTCATGTAAGGTTATCGTATTTTATTCACGTTGGTTTTGAATTTTTCTCCATTATCAGAGACAATGTGAGCAGCTGGTTCGAACAAGGGAAGCTTTCATAAGGTTGAAGTCATCAATTAACGAAGAGATACCCTTCGATTTTTGGACAATTGACCTAAGAGAAGCTGCTTTGGCGCTCGGGCAAATAAGTGGAGAAGATATTTCTGAAGAAGTATTGTCCAACATATTCGGTAAATTCTGCATTGGCAAATAGTTTCCTAATTGTGCAAGTAAAACTGAAAATAATAAATTTCACTACATTTCTGTTTGCAATTGCAAGTGAATGACTATATTTTCTCTCTTTTCCTTTAAATCTGCTATTTCAATCAAAGACATAATATAGAATAAAGAACAAATATCAATAAAAATATTAAGAAATGGTAGAGGTGTAATTTTCAAGCATATTGGTTTGTTGCTCTCATTCTGGAAGCCCAACTCCCCTCCTTCTGAGATCTTCTTTTCAAATTTGAAAGCTGAATTTCCCATTTATCTCTTGATGCTTCTCCACTTCTTTCCTCTCTGCATTTAGAATCTTGTTCCAGCAAATTTTCATAAGCCTTTTGTAACTCGACAAAAACCCGAGTTGATTCTTCTGCCATAGAAGGATCACAAACATCGGGATGATAAAGGAGTGCCATTTTTCTGTAAGCTTTCTTGATTTCGTCCAGGCTTGCATTAACAGAAAGCTCTTTGTGAAAGTCGATAGCTGCCATTTTTGCAGATGGCAAGGTTGTCTTGCAAGAAACAGACACAACCTTAAATTTGAGATGCATGGGAAAGCTCTTAGAGTGGGAAAATGGCATAAACACAGTGCCACTCTTTAGTGCAGAGCTTTGAATTACATTCATTTCCCTGAAAGATTTTTTTGAAGAATATTGGGTGGGTTATTCAAAATTATAAGATAAACAAATGTATAACGGTGTGCTACACTTCTTGATCTATGTATTTATATGCATACTCCACTAGGTTAAATGCAGACAAATTTAAACGCGGTTTCTTTTCATATACATGTAACAATTAGGAAAACACCAGGCTTATGGATTTATATACACATTTGGTCCTTAATGTTTATTTTGTTCTATATTAATCACTAAAGTTTCCTAACGATTTTAATTACTTTGTTGGTAATATACACGTAAAAAACTTATATGTATGCGGTTAAAAGCCACCATGTGGCATTAATCGCATTGCTAAACGAGCCTTAATTATGCTAAAAATGGGATGATGAAACCATGAAGCCCTTTCTTCTTTTAATTGATTTAAATTTGATCAATGGATTATGAACCAAGAAATGAAATCAAATTGGGAGAAAGAATAGGGGTTTTAAGGGTTTTTTTTTTTCATTGCATATCTATCACCGTTAAAGTTTGCATGACAATGAAACCGATGTCGATCATATGAAAAAAGACTCGCTTTTGAGAAAATAATGATCTGCTCTACATAACAAAACGGCTTTCACAATTTGACGTACTTTTCACCTTAATATAACTAACGAAGGGATGAAAGTGAAATTATTAAGAAACTTTATAAACTGATTTTGGAACAAAATAAACTTTAATGACTAACTTGGAATTTCACTACAGCTTGAGGACCCAATGTTTGTCTTTGGTTAATGGAACGCGGTCCATTAAATCAGCTTTTTTTTAATTCATCAAATTCAAAGAATGGAAGATTTTTTGGATTATTAAGGTTATAATCATTGGGAAGTCCAAAACCAGGGATTTGGTTTCATCGGACAGCTGTTTTTGACTGATAATGCCAATGTTGTGTCAGCAGTTAGACTCGTCAAAGATGGTATGAAAATCTAAGAACCTTCTGTGCACACAGAATTCTATCAGACCACACACAGCACAAGTGGGGCCCTCATTTTTTGCAATATTTTATCCACAGTTGGACCCACCTCCATATAAGGTTTTTGGTGAAATTCGGTGGCCATTTTTCTATACAAATGGTTTCAGCCAAATCGTAATAGGCTATTCAGAGAAAAAGTTGTAGCAGCTAGCATGTGTTTGTTTTTGTGTTTAGACTCTTCATATATGTAGTAAGAATCGAAACGGGTTAGTCGGTTTGAACGGCAAAGCTCAAAACTCGACTATCGATCAATCTAATTATAGGTAAAAACTGTGAATAAAAATCAATAAAAGCTAGTCAACCAACAAATTTAAGTGGTGTACATAGTACTTCTATCGAGACATGTTTATCGTGATTGGATTTTGATGCATAGTTGTATTGGATAAAGACCTAAATCTTGATTTAGCTAGAAGAGGAAGAAAAAAATTGATTTTTTGAAGACTTGACAAATTAACGCATTCATGTAGGGCGGTCGAAAACATAGAATAAATAGTAAAAATAAGAACTTGAGCAAACAAAGACTCAAAATGAAATCCTAATCGGACATGGATGATGGGTATTTGGCAAGAATTTTGAAAAATCAAAAGTCTACTGAAATTAAATAGTTTTTGAATATATTTGAATAATTTTCTAAAAGTGATTTATTTGATTAGAAGAGCGTTCTTCAAAAATACTCTTTTACATGAGGTAGAAACACAAACACAAGTCATGTGAAACGGGCAAATTGTACGAGTCAAAACTCCATGGGTAAGGGCAATAATGTGGTAATTACATAAAATCAGGCATTTTCTTTCACATTTAAAAAAATCAGGTTTTCACTTTTTTTTTTTCATTTATCAGATTTTTTGTCTTTTCAAAAAAAAAAAGTTTTCTTTATCATTTTAATTAAATAATTATTCCCTTAAAACCCTAATTTATCAATTCATTCCCCCACACCCCCACATACGATAGTCTCTCTCTCTCTCTCTCTCTCTCTCCCCTCCTCCCTCCCTACCTCCTCCTCCCTGCCAGAGCTTCTCATCCCTGTCGATTCACAGCAGCGTCGACTGCTGCCGAATCACAAGCGTCGACGCTAGTCTGAGCAGCGTTCGACGCTGCTGTGAATAACAGCAGCGTTCGACGCTGCTATGGTTGTGGGGGGTTGAGGTTTTTTTGTTGGGTACAGCAGCTATGTTGTCGGCAGTGATAGGGGTTTTTTTGTTGGGCACAGCAATTGTGTTGTTGGGTACAGTACGCTGCTGTGTTGTCGGCGGTGATAGGGTGGGCGTGGATCTGGTGGCTGCGACGGGGTGGAGGTGGTGTCGATGGTGCTGTGTGTATTTGCTTTGGGTGTGGCTGATGGGTGGGTGGATTTGCTGTGGGAAGCTGTGTGGTGGTGCGAGCGGTGATGGGACGGTTGTTTTTTGTTATTATTATGGCGGTGGTTGTGGAGGTGTTGTGATGGGGTGACGATGGTGGTGTTGTTCAGGCGGCAACGGTGGTGGTTGGTGGTGTTATTATTGGTGGGTGTTTTAGGGATTAGGGTCGGCAGCGAATGAGACGAAGTATATGTGACCAACTATTTGGTGGTTCTGTGACCTGTGACAAAGTCTTGTTGGTGTATTGGGATTGGAGGACAGGTGTGGCGGATGGGTCGAAGTGTCTGTGACCATCTATTTGATCGATCTGAGATCAGTGACCATCTATTTGGACGGTCTGTGACCTCGAAATATTCTGTGACCTACAAAATTTTTGACCTGTAAACGATAAAAAAAATTGAACCTAAAAATTTTAGATCTGTGACCTCGAAATAATTTGTGACCTACAAAATTTTTGATCTGTGACCGGAGAACAGTCGTCGGAGTGCTTGCGGGTTACAGGAGTAGTCGTCGGAAGGGGAGGTGGTGTGGGGTGGGTTAATTATATTATATTACAGTTAAATATTTAATTTAATATAATAATTATGAAATATAATTAATTAATTCATGAAAAATCTGATTTTTGTAATTCTAAATTTTGGGGTCTAATTTTTGATTTTGGGATAGATAAAGCCTGTGTTGTGAATTTTTCCCGGCAATAATTAGGTCTCTAGTCTTTGGGCCAGAATTTAGGAATCTAGCTCAGGAGTCTGGCTTGCCAAGTTTTGGATCAAAGAAGCCCAACGAGATCTCGATGATCCAGTTTAGCCTTCTAACTCGGCTTTCTTTGGTCTTCGTTTCAGTGTCCTGAGCTCGATCTTCATCACCACATCTAGTTGCTGGGCGCATTCCCCTTAGGCGCTATGCCATTTTGGAGGTATACTATTAATTAAATTTCAGAAGATTCTCTACTTTGTTTGTTGCCATCAAACAATTTGAATTATCTCGACTTTTTTATAGTAGGTCCGAGTCAAATGACAATAACTTGCATTAAAAGAAAGAAGTGCAAACAATGTAATCATATTAGATAACAAATAGTTAATCGTGTCTTTCTTTGATAAGAATCGATATGATCTTTATAAGTCTTCTCCGACCAAATGAAATCCAATGGAATCCAGAGAGACCATGACTTCATGTCAAGTACCGGGATTGATCGAAAGTTCAATAACCAGAACTCTCGAAATGAGTTTCTCCGACCTAGATGTAGGATTTTGGGGCTCCAATCAACCAATTTCCGGGCTCAGAAAACAACCAAACGAACACCACACTTCCAAGGCTCGACCCAAAACTCCTACACCCGGTTGCTCCAAGATATACATCCCCACAAAGGAGATATGGTGGTGGTGATGGCAAGCCCACAAAGGGAAGAAGGAGAAGAGGATAACAATGGTTGGAACTCACCTAGAAATCCACCAATCCATAACCCGGTTGCCTCTCTCTCGGCTCCTCTCTTCTCCACTCTCTTGCACACACTACACACACTAACACACGGCTGGAACACCAACATATATGGGACACAAAATAGGTTACTCAACTGGGCCAAACACTCCTCTCCAAAATGGGCCAAAGATATCACTAATGGGCTACCAATTAATTCCCACAACTAACCAACTAAATGGGCTAATACGTATTACCATCCAACCCAAACTTGGGCAATTCAAAAGTATAGGTCGTTTTCGAGTCGAGCCAAGTCTATGGTGTCGGTAAATAATCCGACAACTGTTTTAAATCATTGCCTGGATTTATTGGGTATCAAAAAACCCAACAAATCTCCACCTTGATCCCAATAAATCTGTAAGCAAACAAAACACACAGTTTATACTTGCATAATCAAGGTAACCAATAAAATTGGTATCACATACCTTACCTCGTGTTTCCAACCTGAAACACCTACCATACCTGCTTCATATACTCACCAGGGCTAAGGTCAAGAACACCCAAGTAGAAGCAAATACTCACAGCAATCAATCAAGAACAAATAAACATGCGATGGAGATATCATATATTGGATAACACAGATCTTTTCAACCATTTTCACACAGAACAACAGATTAACATCAAATCAATCAACAGGCCAACACATACGCAACAAATGCATAAATGACCTCACGAAGATCTCACCACAATTATCCTATCTCATTCCGTGTTGCTCACTCCTCGAGAACACAAATCTCACCTCATCGCCCACAATGCTCACTAGACTAATCACTCAACTCATGTCTAACTGGTAAACCTCTATAGATCCTAAGTGATAATCCTCTATCAACATCACTTCTCCAACCTAAATGGATAATGGGTATCCACCTAACAGAAGTCATAGAAGTGCCTCACTCGCACTCCACCTGATCAGGGTCTCTCCCAGATAAAGGATTCCAACATTTGATCACATCTCCACCGTGATCCAAATGCCACACTCCACATCCCACAGTACAACCAATGTACCCCTAAGCATCTATACTCCACCTTACCAAAAGACATTCAACACACCGCAAATGCATCACAATCCCACTATGGCAAATCAAAACCTTTCGGCGACCACAAAGGTTATGGCTCAATTTAAATTGACCCACGCACCAACAAAGTTACTCCAAACACTAACGCTCAAAAAATCCACAAAGGATAAATCCCATAAAGGGAAGGGTGACGTGGCACTCACAAAGAGGATATAGAAGAAAGAGTTGGTTACTTTACTACACTCACACAGAGACTCACACAGATAACGAAGATAACCCTCACGAGCTGCCTTACACAATCTCACAAACCACACAGGCTCACAAAGATGAAGGAGAAAATGGCCGCCCCTCTAACTTCTCACTAGCACACTCTCTTACACCACTCACAGAGCAAAATGAAGTACACTATAGATCTCAACCCACTATGCATGCAAACACATTACACAAAGTAATAAGATCACTCCAATTCATGCAAATGCACATATCAAACACATTGAAATGCAACATATAGACATGCAGCCGAATTGAGCAATTACACACATACAAAAGGAGTTATGCACAGATGTTCTTGCAGTAACTAGGTTTACACTCAATAAACCTCACTAGGGTCACTGTCTATTTCAACCATGTCCAAATTACCGCAGTTAAAACACATATTAATTTTCTCACTTGCCTTCAACCACATTTGCCATCAAAAGGTTTTATGAAAAACATTTTCGCTTTGCCAAATTAAAAAACCACAATTTTCATTAAAACATGCACAACTCATAATGTGTCGTCATTTTACCCCAAAAAAATGCATAGAACACAAAAACGACCAACCACAACCACAAGTAAAGTACCGACACAATTCACACAGAATAGTTAAGTAAACTTTTCTAAGATCACGTGCAACTCTAATAATGAAAAGATTTAATTGGCAACAAATTCACAAAGAATTTAAGGCAAATAATTAATAAATAATTCCTAGGTCTAGCAATAGGTAATGGTTACCCCTTCACGGTAACCTCAAATCTAACGTCACTCCACACGATGACTTCTAATGCGAAAAATAAATTGTCCTACACAATAAATTTAATTGCAATAATAAAAGGCAAAGAACACGATACCGAGCGGACCACGTCTAAAGGTCCGTAAATATCGAGAGCTGTGAATTCACCACTTTAGGACCATCACCATTCGTCCTAAAATCTCCGGCAACCGCGGCAACACAAAACGACACTCGACACCCGAACGTCGAAGGGCAAAATTGTCCAACTTTCACCGTAGTGCTCCAAACTGAAATCCGTTAATATCGTTGGGTCCGTCTCGTCGTCGGAAAAATTCTATCTTTTGACACCTTCGTCGGATTCCGGCAGACAGGCCCTCGCCGGAGTTTTCACGCGCCGGCGGCGATTCCGGCAGCATGTAACCCTTCCGACATCTTCTCCGCCTGCTGAGTCCAACGGTGGTGTCCGTTTCTCCATCCGACTTCTGGTTTGTCCGGAAAACGCAAAAACAGATCTGGCAGAAAATTGAAAATCTGGACAGCTTCTTCCTCTGATTTTCTACTGCGATTTTGGTTCAATTTCTGACCATTTTCAGCCCATTTTTCACCCCAAAAATCACAGATTTCTCCTCCACCCAAGCTCTGATACCATTTGTAGGATTTTGGGGCTCCAATCAACCAATTTCCGGGCTCAGAAAACAACCAAACGAACACCACACTTCCAAGGCTCGACCCAAAACTCCTACACCCGGTTGCTCCAAGATATACATCCCCACAAAGGAGATATGGTGGTGGTGATGGCAAGCCCACAAAGGGAAGAAGGAGAAGAGGATAATAATGGTTGGAACTCACCTAGAAATTCACCAATCCATAACCCCGGTTGCCTCTCTCTCGGCTCCTCTCTTCTCCACTCTCTTGCACACACTACACACAATAACACACGGCTGGAACACCAACATATATGGGACACAAAATAGGTTACTCAATTGGGCCAAACACTCCTCTCCAAAATGGGCCAAAGATATCACTAATGGGCTACCAATTAATTCCCACAACTAACCAACTAAATGGGCTAATACCTATTACCATCCAACCCAAACTTGGGCCATCCAAAAGTATAGGTAGTTTTCGAGTCGAGTCAAGTCTATGGTGTCGCTAAATAATCCGACAACTATTTTAAATCATTGCCTGGTTTTATTGGGTATCAAAAAACCCAACACTAGAAAATGGTCTTTTCGATCTCACGGACTTGAGGCATAAAAAAGAAAATAAGAGATTGAAAATTAATAATAAAATAGTAACTAAACTTAACCAAATGCCACCAAGGGCCGGCCAGGACGGAAGCAGTGACAACAAGAGGCAACAGGCTCCGGCTATTTATATATATGTATAGAACTTATAGAAGAACTCTACAAGTTTCAATATAAAAATGTGCTTCAGAGTTAAAAGAGAGCTGACAAAAGAGGAGTTGAAGGCAAAAAAGAAGAAAGAGAAAGAAAAGGAAAGAGAGAAGCAGAGGAAGGACGAGGAGAAGGCAAAAGAAAAGGAGAGAAAGATAAGAGAGGAACTCGATAGAAGGTGAAATAGTTGTGAAGTAAATTCCGTGTTTTCCCTGATGTGATTGATGTTCCGGTTGCTCCGATCAGTTTTTACCACCTACAACATGAGGTCAAGGCTTTCTCCCCCATTGTACCTCCAGCGTGAGAATTAGTGTTCAGTATTAGAGAATATGGAGAGACTATATTGGAATTCAGATAGTTCGGCTTTTCAAGAAACGCTACCTTTCTCACCTTTGAGGTATTTATAGGCACCTGTTGCTGTGCGTGCGTTTGGTGGTTGCTGGCGCCACGTGTCCCACATAAACCTTCTCATTTCCTTCACATTCTAGAGTTGTGACCCCCACTCGTCAAGCGGTTGATTATGCCCACATTCGCTGTTTGCCATTTATTTGGCTAAGTATGATTTTGGTCGCATGTTGGTAGGTGGCCCTGTGTAAACGTAGAGGGCCTCATGGGGGTCAATGGCCTCCTAGTGACAGACGGCCTATGTGAGCGTAGTGGGCCTCAGGGGGGTCGACGTCTTGGGGAGGTGCACATTAAGTAGCCGACCATCGTGGAGAATTGTCAACACCGTCTTATATCAGAAGGGAAATCGAAGAGAAGAAAAGAAAGATACTAGATGGAAAAGGAGAAGCAAAACCGAGCCAAGGAAGAAATGAAAATGCATGCAGAGAAAGGGAAGCAAGGAGAAAGAAAAGAAATTAAGAGATAAAAACAAGACCAAGTGCAGAAAATAAATAATCAGAGGAAGGAATTAATATTATGTCTCTCATTTTTGCAGGCATAGATTCTGTCTCCAGCTTCATTAAATACAATTAATTCTATTGCTGTCATATCATTTATTTCACTTCATTTCATTGCCTTGTGCAATCTAATGTCGTTATCAATAATCTATATGTTCTGTACCATCAAGTCTCCAAGCACAAAAAGACAGGAGAATATTTGCATTTTTCTACAACTATAACAATATCATCTAGTTTCAACAAGTAAACGGGCAGCCTAAAAAAGAGGAACTAGAACAAGAATTGAATTTATATTTTGAAAACATGCAGCTATGATATCACAACAATGATAAATGGAAAAAATGGGTGTTGGTAACAGATTATTAAGTGAAAAATGAAATAATACATGGGATTTATGCAGGAACCTCGTTTCATGGAGCCTGCTAAAATTGTCGCATTTCTGAGAAGACCACACTATACATTATGCTCGAGACTACTATTTACAATTCTAAGACTCATCAGCACAGCTTCTTCAAATCCTTTAACAGTGAAGAGAGCAAGATCACAAGTTTATCATGTGTGTCAGTGAATGAAACATGAAATAATTTGAAGACGACACAAAATTGTGTACGAAGAGGAGATGAGCCGACTGTGGGCCCCTGTGTGCTGGCAGTCTGCAAGCAGCTTCAATCAAGTACCCGTTTTAGTTCATCTATCAATTGCTCTCTAATTGATGGATCCACCTGAAGTTTGTTCCAGTTTAACTAAAATCATTAGAATGAAACGGGGGAAAGAAAATAAAAGGGAAAATCATAATTTCAGAGCAAGAGACAGATACTTTACCCTTTTCAGCAAGGCAGAAAGACCTTGAGGTAGTGCTCGCAAATCCATTGTTGAATCACCAATGCTTGACAATTGAAGCATTATCTTTTGCACATGCAACTCTTGTAGATTTTCCTCGTAGTTTCTGGAATCATCCTTCCATGAAAAGAAAGTCTCATCATCCATCCAAGAATTTTCTTTTCCCCTAGCTATCTCTGAGTCCAAAAACCATTTCTTAATCATCTCCCTAGCAGATTTATATGCAAGCTGGTAACCAGCAGCATCTCTCACAGTTGTGATCAACGAGTCTTCAACAACTCTTCTGTGTAATCTCTTGTAGAAGAAAGACCGAGAATTTGACCACTCTACAACTTCTCGGACCACCCCTTTCGCAGCCATTCTGAATGAAGTATCATGCAATTCTGCAAATTTAGTAGCTATTTGAGTGTACAATGGCAGAAGTTGCTTCTCACGAGATTTTATTTGTCTCTGCAAATCCTCAACAATTGCAAGTGTTGCTGTGCTTTTTGCTTTATGAAGTTCAGCCTTCAGATTAATTAGCTGTTGGTCAAGCCTACCCATGCATTCTAGCAGCTCTCTAGTTCGAAACTTAATCTCGATCATACCTTCTGGCTCAAGGACATTTCCTTTAGCTGTCCGTTCAGCATACATTTCAATGTGGTCTGAATTGATCTTACTGTCTACAACTACCCATGCTCCACCACGGAGTTCGCCCATCATAGGTATGTATATAAAAACAGGCTGTTTATATGTTCTAAGGTTCTCAACAATAGTTGATCCAGCCTGGAGGATACCTTCGAAGAGGTCCCTTTGTCCACCTGAAAAGCCTCTCCAGTTCGCAAGAATGAAGAGTGGCAGCTCTTCTCTATTGAAGTCCATCAATGCTTGGGCAGTCTTAGTTGCAGAATCAGGAAACCATACCTGCCCAGCCTGAGGAACGACCCTTTCATGAGAATCTAGCTGCCCAGGATCTGCAGGGATTACTTGCATCATAGTTTGAGTCTCAACAGCAACAATTCCTACAGGTATTCCTCCAAGCTTTGCACGTCCTGTTACAACAGTTCTTGCCCAGCCTTCCAGTGTCTCAATAAAACTGTCCCGATCGAACATACCCCCAAGCCATTTCCCACTACCATCCGTTGCACCACAGATAGCTGCACGGGGATCACATGAGGTCTCTGGTAGATATTCAATAGGCCTCTCAGGAGAATCCAACGGAGACAAAATGGGAAGTGGACCACCGGCATATGATGGAACAAAGCTTAGCCATTTCAAAATAGCTGATATCCCCTCAAGATCATCTGATACTGTAAGATGAACTACTCCATTTGTTGCCATAATTTTAGGTCCACCAAGTTGCATGTGGGAGCTGTACACCTCCCTACCCAGAAGCTTGTTCAGTGCAGAGAAACCAGTCAGAATAATTGGCTGATCAAGCCTTTGTATGCACCGCATACCAAGACGGGCAAGGTAAGCACCAATGCCAACCGTTCTACCAGTCACATAGGTCAAGGTAAAGGTTTCCCTGTATGCCTTTGAATACGCACTGGCAATGGCTCCACTACCACTTAAGTTTTCAACTCCCAAGCCATCCTCCTTTCCTACAATAGTATCTATTACCCATCGGGATTCTCCACTTGAAAGCTTTAGTTCGTGTGCTATCACAGATGATCCAATGCGTGCATAGTCCTCAGGAGTTAAGTAAACATATTGGAAACCACGTTCTGGGTTTGATTCATCAGACCAGCCAACTTTAAAGCAAGATTTCACTTCCTCGGCTACACCAATACGGGCTCCAGAATTTGCAGCCAGATAAATAAGAGGTAGTTTTTGAATGCAAGCAACATCAGTTACGGCCTGGAAAAACGCATCCTCTCTGGGGCCAAAAGAACCATTTTTGAAAGTTACATCATTTGATACAATAAGAATGGTTCGTCCAGAAGGGAACTCGGGTGTGGACATTTCCATGCGCCAGGCTACCATGCCAACATCATTAAGTCCAGGCTGTCTCTCAACAGAAACAAGAGGAGTGCCCCATGTACCTTTCTGGTCAGCAAAAACCAATTCTGCGACTCTGAGGTTGGCTTTATCCTTAGTGTTGTTGATCCCAGAATACTGGGACCATGATTTGTCCAAAGCTGCCTCAAATGCCTGCAAAGAAAGCTACCTCAAAATAAATGCACATAAATTGATCAATAATATCTGAATTGCATATTATAAAGATTACAGCCATTTACCAGCGGGAAATCGTAGCAGTAAGTGGTGCTGCTTTTCCGGGCCAAAATACGTTTCTGATCAAGAACTCCCAAAGGCTTATACTTTGCATTCACAGGCAAACCATGCAAAGAGCCCTGCCCAGAGGTTGAATGATAGACTACTTGTTGTTTGCTGGTATCCTCAACTTCTCGATAAATCTGAAAGGTTAATATAGAAATAAAGCTACTTCAACACTTAATCACAGATTTTAAGCAACTAGTTTACTGATAAGAAAGTTTCTACTTGGTCAATATTGTGGGACAGCACTAATAGATTAAATACTAACTTACAACATAGTGCTGCAATGAATAACTAACAGACCCCATGACATATTCATCATTGAAATATATTTTGAGAAAAAAAATTATTTATTAGTTCCAGTCACATAGAGCAGCAGATCAGACAAAAAAATGACATTAATAATGCAAAGCCCAATCTTTCGTACGTGAACGATGCAAGTGTGACCAGTCACATTAGAAACCACAATCCTCCAAGCTCCATTAGATTCTCCTTCAGATGATATCCAAAGCTTCACTTCCCACTCACAAACACCAAAACGATGCATTTTGACACCAACTGATGCATTAACTTCCCGTGCCAGCTCGCTCAAGAGTTTCTCAACTGCAGCTTCTTCACACCCATCAGGTATATCTGCTCTCCTGCAAATGATGTTGTTTAACTTAATAAGGCTGTAAGTTGGTATGCCGACCAGCAGAACAAAATATCAAATATTCTTACTTGTGGTACGGCAGAAGATCATCTATTTGTTGCTCCCTCAAGATATAGAGGTACATTTGAGCATGTTCAGATTTGATAGTAGAATTATGGACATTAAGTTCAAGTTCCTCCATTGCAGACGTTAAGGACCTCAAAATGCTCCTTGAAGTAAAAGACAGAGTCCACAGAGATTGAGTTGCTCCCTGGTCCAGTCCTTGATATGTTGTCAGACCTTCATTTGATAGGGGCTGCCTAACAAGAGTTCTGAGAAACATCCTCTGAATGGAAAGAGGTTTGTCTAGAACGGTGTACAGGTGCCACTGTCGGTCCCGAGAAGGAGTGTACCGTATATCATTATAACCTTTAAGTTTATCCTATTCAAAGTAAATTAATGGATATTTAACCAGACCAGATCAAAATAAGATAAACTTTTATATTACAACCAAAAAGACTGAATAATCAACAAACCAGCTCAAGGTATGTGGACAAAGGAGGTTCCAGGTGACGCAATAGAGGCTCCTCCTCGTAGTAGAGTTTTTCAGCTGACCAATGAAAGGAATGCCTCATAGGGCCTCGCCCTTCATCTCTCTGTATGATACAGCTGATAACCCCCACACCTGTATTTCTCAGACTGGAGCTTACTTCTTTCTCTTTCAATATTTTGGCTAACTTGTTGACTCGCTCTTGAGCCTGATCCTCATCACCACTGAAAACAGACATAACATAATAATAAAAGTCAGAACAGAAACCACTGAGTCACTTTGTTAACCTATTACCAAGCATAAGAAAACAATACAATTAAATTAACTTATCAAATAATGCATGCATTCGACAGAAACCTGGCCAATGCCAGAGAAAGGGATATGGAAACTAATCTCGGCTACAGTTGCCCTTGGGGTAGAGATGGAATAACATAATTAGATATTCTAATACTTCTGAAGCAAGGGAGTCAAATACTGAAAGTTTTCTCAAAACGTGATAAAGCATGGGTCAAGTAAACACTCAAAATATTTTAGGTTAGATTAAAGTATGAAATAACTCAATGTCCAAGGAATCTGTGTAAGATCGGGATGGGAAATTTTACACTGTGGCCTCCCAATTGAGACAAACATACAATAAAAACTTTTTGCAATCTAGCATAGAAAAACTTCTAGGCATGCATAATACCTGTCCTGAAGTAAACTCATTTGATTGTTGATGCCTGCCAACGCAATGTGCATCATGTTACCATAACTAGCTGGCTGAACAGATCCATTGGTAATTACACTTTGCAAATTATGTGTTGTTTCCCTCAACGCAACAGTTAACACAGTTGGCAAGAATTGGAGAGATTTGATGACAACCATCGATCCCCACTTTCTCTCACTGTGATTTACAACTGATGGCTCATCCAAGATTCGATCCTCAGACCCAATCTTACTATCAACATGCCCTTCCAAGAACTCCCATGACGCTATAAGTCCAAACCTGTGCCATTGCATCCTGACATTCCCCTTTACAAGGTAGGGCTGATGACAGATGCTAAATATCAGTCAAGAAATTTCCAAGAGCTTGATTAGCATATAACCATATTTCTTTGAACAATATTACCTGATATAATCTGCGAACATAAGTCTCGACAACCCGTCGCTGAAGTGTGTGATCACTGTGATCAAAAAGACCAACAAGTGCATCTTCAACTGCTAAAGGAGCACTGACGAGGGCTTCCATTCGTTCGTTTATGGCACTTTTTCTTTTGGGAGTATCCATGTTTTCACCATCTTCAGTGAACATTTCTAACTCCGAAAGACTCCTGGCAATACTGGAACGAAGCTCACTGAGTTTTGTCTGTTCTAGGAGTTGACTTGCCTTTAATGCTAGCTGCAAAATACAAAGAGACTCAGACTTGGTTGTACCATTAGATATGAAAGAACATAACTAGAAGTCAATAATTAAAGAATAAAAGAAGTTAGGAGGACAAAAAAACCAAACCTTTGATTGAAACTTCATATTCAAAATAAGAATAGGTGTTAACCAAACATCAAACGGAGAACACCTGGAAAGATATATGTGCAAGACAATAGAAACTAAGTGGAATTTACCAACCTCAGAGTAGTTTGTGTGGTTGAGTGCAGAAAAACGGATTAGTTGATCTCGGTATGCAGCAGGATTAGGATACACCAGCTGCTCCATGAGACATAGTATCAACTTATTTTTACTCCTAACACCCTGGAAAATTTCATGGCACAAAAAAAAAAGCCTTAGCAGCAAACATAGCACAAAAAAAAAAAGCCTTAGCAGCAAACATAATAACAGCAAACCAGGATTCAGGTGACTAATTTCGTTATACCTGATGAGAAAGCACAATGTCAACAACCTTGGAGAGATCTTTCTTGTAATGAAGTCTTAAGCGTTCAATTACGTCTGCCTGAAAAAGAAAGAAACATTGTGACTGCATATTACACATTAGTGAAATTTGCACAGGATTTCATTCACTGGGGCATTCATTGTGTTTTTCTTTATAATTCTGCTTCCAGGACAACATGACAATTTAAAAGGCCGAAATACAGAAACTAACTGGCATGTGTAGTTAGCTGTACATTTTTGAAGCCATAAAGTTGTGTTATCACAAAGTCAATAGAAGAAATTAGACACATAAATGACCGGCCATTTAAATTGGTCAAAATGTGCAAGAAGGTGCACAAGAAAAAGACGACAATCACCAGATAACAAGAACTCGTGATTAGTATTTGCAGTGGCAATCACCTGGATATTGTCACTAAATAATTCTTCAACTGATAAATATTCTTCAAAAAGTCCCCGAACAATTATGCGGGCATGGCTCTCTCTGCCACCCTCGTATGACTTGACAAGACTCATTAGAGGCTCAGCTAATCGTTCTTGGGCTCCTTTTTCCTTTTCAGGGTAGGAATTTAGATGGGCCTGAAGCAGTGAAGGAAGCATAAAGCCGTCACAAGATGTGATTCCCTTTCAACAAAGAAAAAAAGGAACCATAAAGATTGATGACCCAAGACAAACAACAAACCTCAAGAACACCCCGCAAAATTTTTGCAGGGAAGTCAACAGTTGGCATATTGGAGATTCCTTCGTACTCCTTACATTTCGCTTCCAACTGAAGGTTTATATAAACCAAAAGTAAGTGTGATTTAAGGTAACAATAAACTACATGTCTGAAGAAATAAGACTGTAATATCTTTGCTGGAATAACCTCATATCTAAGGTCCTTGGATAGTCGGTTTGCCAGGACAGCAAAGCATTCTTGCCACTGAAGGAAAGGGAGCTCAGGATTGTCCAGGCAACTAAGCAAGTTTGGAACTACCTGAAATGGATATCAATTTAATGAAAGAGTTGAGTTAAATTGCATTCAAAGTATTCATTGTGTACATGGCCAAGTATTACTAATTAAAGATATAGGTTCTTCAGAAGTCAGTAAACTTTTTCGGAGATATATAACCGACAAAAAGATACCTACTTCATCAATGTTATGCTCGTAACCAGCCAGAATCATCCGAGCTGCATTCAAACTTGCAGCACACCGTTGATGAACTTTTCCAGATATGGCAGTTGGAGGTCCCAAAAGGGGAAAGCTACCGTGAAAAGGTTCTGCTTTTCTTACAGCTGACGGATCATCTAAGTCAAGTCTTGCTATAAGCTCACCAGCCTGCAGAATCATTCATTTCTTAATTGTTACAAAGGATAGAAACAATGATACCTCTTATAATAATCACGTGTACCTGCATCGCTTGACCTTCAGACATCAGAAAATGGATATTTCCGGAAGAAGGTGAGAGAAGGGGCATACACATTTTCATGACCTCAACCTCCGCATAAGGTGTGTCAGCATCAACATGGCAGCCATCTACTACCAGATACCTTAGAAGCTTGCATGGTGTTTCTGCCACTAACTTAGATGGATCGTGATCATTCTGAATACAAAGAGAACTGAGTAAGAGCATGTTTGAGCATCATTTTTATAGAAGAATGCATTTTGGAATAGTAGATTGATGGAGAATGTATGGTTAAAAAATGATGAAAAGTTTTGGATTTGCGTGTAATATTATTTTATTGAAGAATGTGTTGTTGAAAAGAAGAGAGAGAAAAATGTATTTTGAAAATAATGGGGATCAAACAAAGTATAAGTCTCTACTGACAAGACTTAATTTAAATAGGAAAAAAAAAAATCTTTGGCACCTGAAGTAAGCAAGTCCTTCCATCAATAAGAAGGCGCGTTCCAGCTGCTTCCTCCTCTGCATATATAACATGACTATTTCCATCCAGCTGCAGCAGTAAATTAACCAAGCCAAGTAATAGATGAATAGCCATCCATTTACCATGCATCAATGAAGTAGCAGATAAAAAAATAATCTTTAAACAGTTTCTAATAAGAGAGAAATAGAGGACTAGGCAGAGTAACAGCTTGCCTGCATCAATAGACCTCCATCGCGTAGAGTATGTATCTCTGCTTCAATCTTTGAGTCATTCGTCGTTAGACTGTAGCTTCCAGGACCTCCTCTTACCAAATTAATCTAAATAAGCCCAAAATATTAGAACATTGTTAAAACCTAACTGTCATTGTCCCAATATTCTTCTATTAAATGGTTTAAGATGTCTACACTTACTGTATATTTGCTTCCTTCAATATTTAGTGAAACTTGAGAATTGACAAGTGAAATATGCTGCAAGTAGGGTATCCATTAATTACAGTTATAGAAAGGAAGAACTGAAACCATTTCCTGGTCTAATCTTGTGATACTAAATACCTTGGGAGGAATCTGCCCTTTTTCAAGATAACCGATGTATTCTGAAACCATGGCCGCACTACTAGCAGAAGCTTTCTAAATTCATAAATATTGGAAAACACAATTATGGTAGCATAAATTATAGAGAAGCCTTTATACAATATAAGCTGTCAGACACCTTAGACTAGAAAACTAGCATACTTACATAAAGTGCTCCTCCAACAACGGAAAGATACCAAGGGGGCCTTTCTGCTCTGACTCTCATTGCAATTCTGCTGTCTAGCCATCCTGTATGTATTTTATTTTCCTTGTAATCTGAAGCCTGCAAAAACATGTTTTATATAAGTCAACTTCTAATCATGTGAACCATATTATAATCAATGGGGTGAAATAGGATTTTGATATCAGAAAATCTCACATGTAAAAGATCAATTGTGTAATCAACATTTGTTCGAATTTCTCCTCTTATTTGAATTTCTTTCAGCCCAAGAACCATATTTGCAATGGCCAAAGCTCTAGACTCTCCAAAAGCAAATACATGTCCTGAGTTAAGATTCAAAAAATTATGGATTGTTAGAAATGAGTTTGCACGCGGACTGTCCATTATTCAAATAAAAATATGTTTGGAGGGCTTCAAAAAGTTTCCATGCCACATAAGCTGTATAAGCATCAAACTAACAACCTACTCAACTTTGATATACTGACCTCAGACGAACATAAGAACATGCATCTATAAAGCAGAAAAAATAAGCAAAAATGTAAAAGAGATGAGACAACCGGAGCCAGAAGCAATGAAGCACGGATATTGACAAGGGACACATACACATAATTTTTCAAAAGTGTAGGACCCGGACAATTGGACACATGTATCAAAATACTATATAATTATAATTTTGTATCATTATAATACTTCTTTTACTTTTCTTAAAATTAATACTCAATCTTTGACTTTAAATTTTAGAAGTGAAATCATTTGATTTGAGTAGCAAATATTTGTTGTTTTAGCATAACTTTGTGTTGTACTTTATACTACTAGTGCCGATGAAATGAAAAAGTTCTTGGGTCAAAAATGCATAAAATAGATATATATCGGATTTGATGTGAAGTTCATATATAAATCTGTCACCAAATTTCGCCTTACCAAATTGGGAATCTGAAAACTCGTGAATACCACCTCCAGACTGCAATAGTGAAGGTGTTAGTCAGATCCAACTTCGAATTTATAGGTTTCTCAACAAATTAATTTATAACAAGTACCTTGACAGAAAAGTAAGCCCAAACATTTGGCTTGCTTTTAAAACTCAGTTCCTGTACAAAGCTATTTGAATTAATAACTGATCATCATGAGAATGCAATCTATAAAACCCAACTTGGACTGCTCAAACTGAAAAATCCTGACCTGTACTTTCCCACTTGTAGGCTTGAAACCATCATCAGGATCTTCACTTGTCACACGAACAGCTACACAGTGACCTTTTGGCCTTGTTGACTCAGCATTGTCAAAGTCAAATGGAATAGCAACAAAAGATGTTTTTCTCCAAGCATCGTATCCTCCACCATGTTCCATTCCATAAAATCTCCTTATCTCTAATTTAGCATGCAAAAGAAATACGATTAACAAAGATAGATAACAAAAAATAGTTCCACTATTATGAACTTTGAACCAGACCTGGAATTTGCCAGAGAGGGATACCCATCCCAACGGCAACTTGGGCTGCAGGCAAATTTATTTCAGCTATCCACTCAGTTACAGGGTGCTCCACCTAAATTAAACAAGAATATAAGAATTCTCTTTAAAAGAGTCCAAGTAACAAAGTAATGACAATTCTTATTCTATCTTCATAAAGTCCTAAACACATGGTTTTAGTAATCTTAGCCAAGTAACCTTCACATCTGTAACTCATTATGTACTCATAAGATTCTTTGTATTCATAGAAAGAACAATTTGAATCTAGGATGGTTTGCGATGGTTATCGCACATTGGCCTTGATGTTCAATTCAAAAGGAAAATCTTACAAACCTGTAACCGCGGGTTTAGCTCCAAGAAGTAATATTCCCCAGTTTCCATACTGTATAGATACTCAACAGTTGCAGCTCCAACATAATTCACACATTTGGCCAATCTTCTAGCAGCCTGCTCAAGCTTCTTTACTGTGTCGAGGGGAGCTACTGTTATAGGGCCCTCTTCAATAATCTAAATAATTTGAATCTCAAGTGAGGAAATTAAGTAATGAGGTTTTACAAAAAAATATCAGATTTTGCATCAAAGAAAAATATTCCTATCCTTAAAGTGACAATTGAAACAGTAGTAGTAAAAGAGAAAGGCAGTTTATTACTTCTTCCCTCTGTAATTTAGGACAACCCTAAGTCACAAATTGCTGGCGAATGCAGGTTCATAATAGAAGCGAATTAAACAAACCTTTTGGTGTCGCCTCTGAACACTGCAATCACGGCTATGCAAAGCTACAACGTTGCCATATTGATCACAAAGCAACTGAACTTCTAAATGTCGGCTCTGAGAAACCAAAACATATCTATATTAGAATAAAATATCATCCCTGCACTCGTTAGAGCATCTAGATCAGAAGAGAGGTGAATAATCTAACCTGGGAAGCGACCTTCATTATAAATATGGGGGACCCAGGAACTTCACCCTGAACTTGCTTGAACAAAGCCTTGACTTCATCATCATTATGGACCTGAAAATCCCATATTGTAAACAATGTTATCCTCACAGGTACAAAATGAGACATGGATAACCACATTTTTTAACTTGGAAAAGCAATTTTACAATTAGAAACAATTGACAAGACATACACGGACTGCATTAGACACCCAAAAAAATTGCATTAGAGATATGGCAAGAATTTAACCTTTCTTATGCCTTTGCCGCCGCCGCCCCAAGATGCCTTAATCATTGCAGGATAACCCACAACTTGACAACTAGCAATGGCCTCTTCAGTTGTATGAACACATGCTTCACGATATATGTCATCTGGGATAGTGACCAAACAGCTCTCAGAAGGAATTTTCACCTAAAATTGGCATTTTGATTAGATGCAAGACAACGTTAGCAAATTAACAAGTTACAGCTTTATGAGCAGAAACACTTTACATGAGAACCACTCCATGGAAGAGTGGGCACTTCTGCAGCTTGTGCAATCAATGAGGATCCAATTTTATCTCCCAGTGCTGCCATTGATGCAGCTGGTGGCCCCAGAAATACAATTCCTTTTGCACTCAATGCATCTGGTAGCTCTGGATTCTCTGATGCGTGACCCCAACCAGGCCACACTGCATCAACATGCGTTATCTCTGCCATCTGAACAACCGAAAATCACAAAATCACATAATTTTTCTTTTCGGTTTTATGGCAAATATCATCAACATTATGTTCCTATTCATATACAAATATATATAGAATTAGTATGCCTATTTTGATAAAATTTATAATCAACACCTAACATCCCTATTGGGAAAAAAATAAAGGAAAAACAGAGTATAAAAATAGAGAGGAAAGTATAGGGAGGATTGTGCCAGAACAGTATTTTACTCGTAATTTCCGAACCTAGGCCAATTTACCTTTAACAGATACTTTTTGCCACTTTACTCAACTATTTTTATCTGCATATAATTCAGGTCTTAAACATGATCCGGAATGGTATCTCTTCTAGATGCTCAACATCATTTGACTATATTGCTTACCTTTGATGACACAAATAAATACAAAAATTAGAAAAATAAATATATATGAACGTAACTATATCAACAAACCTCAACAATGAGCTGCACATTAGCATAGTTATTATTATTAGTACCACCAGGAACTTCTACAAATTGATCTGCTATCCTAATATGCTCTGCATTTATTCTCATGTCCTCCGGAGTAGCCATAGCCACCAACAAAATTGCCTTCTCTGTACCAAATGTTTCATAGGCCCACGTTCTAATGCTACGTATAAACTTGACAGCTGCCATTCCATTGTTTGCAATTAAGATACTATGAATTGGATTCTTGCCTCCTAGAGCATGACAGAACTCATCCACCTCAGATACCACACTAGGAGACCTCAATGGAATAGATCCATTTATGGACCCCTTATTATGCTTGACGCCAGTCATCGGCCTCCTTTGAGCTTCTGACATGTTGGAGTGCCTGCAAATGATCAATAAAACGAACCCAATGTTTAGTGTAGATTCTGAAGAAATCTCACTATCTAACAACTACTTAATTAAAGAATCTAGTAATAAATTTATCCCCTTCAAAAACTCATGTCATTTAAAATAGAGATTCGCTCAGCTAAAATATCATCACGAATTAAACCTCTTTAGTTGGAAACTAAACTTTTGCTAAGCGTTAGAGATGCAAATGATTCGCTCCACTTCTAAAAGGTCAATCATCGCAAAGAGAACAACTTTATCGATTGACTCGCCATTCATTAAAAAACTAACACAAGATACTCAGAAAAGAAACTTTAATTATAACTATATCTATACAAGTAACCAGGAAAGTATCACTCAAAACAGCTATATACTAAAAATCACAAACACGCACGAAAACTAACAAATTCAAGGAAAACAGGAGAATTTCTCGCTCAAACAGACAATAATGGAAAAACAAACGATCGAATGAAAAGAAAATACCTCCCCCAGACAAGGGCAATAATTTCTTCTTAAATCTGACTGGCTATTCTTGAGAAGTATTTGATTTGCAGAATTGGACGCAAATGAAATTCAACGTGAATGTACAAGTCTGTAAATGCAAAAATTTGCTTTGTTTGTTTACTATTTAGCAGAAATGTATCTGAGTGTATGAATTGAAGTTTAGAGTTTTGGTAATGGTTTGGTTCAGATTAGTTGGGGGTTCTTAACTGGCCTTTAATGAAAGACAGCCAGCACGTGGTATCATAACAATTCCTCCCATCTACCTTATTATTTGTCAATCAATTAATTCCAAGATAAGATAAAGGTTCGTTTGGACTTTAGTAAAGTGATTATGAGATTAAGTAACTGGTTTCGAACATTTTAATAATTTTTCGATTTAAAAGAGCTTTTAGATGAATTTGATTTAAAGCATAACCCGTTTGACGGGACTTCTAATTTTGTTTTTACATCTTGTAAAAGGGTCTTACGAGGAAGGAAGTTATTTTAATTGGTGTTTGAAAATTAATTTATAAAAGAGAATTCATTTTTGAAAGAGTTTTTAGAGAAAAATACTTGTTTGACGTGGCTTTTGCATCCTGTAGAAGTTTTTTGAAAAAGTTACTTTAATTTTTGTTTGAAAATTAATTTTTAAAAACACTGTCTATTTCAGAATTGCATTTAGAAGAAGTCAAAATAGACTAATTTTCTCTAAAACTCTTCTAATTACCAGAAACACTTTCATAAAATTAGTCAAATAGTCCAAAATCAACTTTTGGATCTCAAAAACTCCTTTCGACTTTTCAAAAACCATGTCAACGAAGTCAACTTCTTTTAGAAACTCTTGTAACTAGAAGAAGTACTTTTATAAAAATAATCAAATTAGTTCAAAATCAACTTTTAAATCTCAAAAAAGTCATTTTAACTTCTCAAAAGCAATGAGAAACAGACTTTGAATGCAATTTTTAAATAAGAAGATTAAATATTACTTTGATGGAAAAATAAATTTTGCGTGCATGTAATTTGGAGACAGGATAGAGTTTTAGATGATGTGATTTAATATTGTTAGATATGTACATATATCGAACCTTCACATCCCTATCTAATGGTTTAAAAATTGAACAAGAAAATGTGCTTCGAGATTTTTATATACGAAGATGTTAGCCAATCTTAATCAGCATCTTTTGTTTAAAATAATTTTCATATTCTCCAGCCAAAAGTTACTGTTTTAATTATTGTTGTCTAAGTAATTGAGAAACTTTTGCGTGTTTTGACCAACCTATTTTTATACCGATCGTAACAATTTTTTACTAATTCATGTTCGTGAAAAATTTGAGTACGATCATGTCGAATTGAGTATGGTATTAAAAAGATATGTTTTAAATATAAGTCTCATCTTACTGACAAATAATTCACATAAATTTGACAAGACATTATGGGTTAGCAATTCACAAATTGATGTGTGTAGGTGATTGACCAGTGGGGCGTGGTGGGTGGGTGGTATTAATGTGCATGGAAGTTCAAATATGGTTGGAAGTTAGGTGCATCCATGCATTCCTCACCTCTTGCATAGTTGCATCATTTTCATTTTATTTTATTTTTATATTATGACAAGCCATTTTTATTTTCCATTAATTCTATTCTTCCCCCATTTTGTTTTTGTTCTTATCTTTAAATTTAATGAACCATTTTGAAAGTACTCCGTGTCAATATAATTTTTAGCCCCTGTTTGGTACACATTAAAATTTTCATTTTCATTCTTCTACTCATTTTCAACAACACATTCTTCAATAAAATAATATTTTCCATCACATCAATAATTTTTCCTTCTTTTTCAACCACAAATTCTCCATCAATTTACTATTCCAGAAAACATTCTTCCAAAATAATATGGATCAAACACACCCTTAAAAGTATTTTGACTTTATTACGTTACGTAAATTGTGTTGGGAAAAATTGGAGAATCAAAGTAGATCAATCAAAATCGAAGGCCCGTGTTTACACGGTTTCCTTAAATCGAATTCGCCGCCTCATCGGAGTGCAAGAGGTTATGATCGGTGGACGATTCTTAGGATACAATCGGTTGTCGGTTCACGCTGCACTACGTTAACTACCTACGAATTAGCTGTATCTATCTCTCAAAGAAATCAGAAAAGGAACCGGAAAGAATAAGATTGTATCTCGCTTGTATTTCTTCCAACCAAGAGATCCTCTATTTATACCCATAGAGGAGGAGCATGGTCATTAATACAATTAACATTGAAAGTAATTAATATAATTAACATTGAAGATGAATTTCTGAAACTGAAGAAGAGAAAATGCTGAAACTGATTTCATAATTTCTGAAACTGAAGTGGCTGATTTTCATTCAATACAATTATTTTCCAACAAATTGAGCTTCTGTTTGTATAACTAAAACATTAAATTAAAATCTAAGTCGAAGTCAACGATTAATTTTAACTCTATATTTTATGGGATTTACAATTTTATCAATCATATAATCCATCATTTTTTATCTAAATCTACTTAAAGATAAAATTTACAATTGATATAAATATGAACGAATTATTCTTGATTTCAAAAAAGATAATATAAAAAATTGAAACGAGGGTGTGCATTTGAATTCAGAATAAACACAATATTTAGAAGAGCATTCAAAACTCTTATATTCCACAGCCCCATTTTATCATAAATTCATTTTTTTTCAAAATAATATTACACGTAAATCGATTTTTTTTTTTTTTTTTTAACTATAAATTCTTCAAAACTCACTATTCAAAAATGCATTTTTCCTTTTAAAATGGGGCTCGAACAAGGACGTAATGTTTACATGTGAAAATTACTGGGGGTAAAGATAATGACAAATTATTTACGCAATATTTTATCTTAACTAATTTTTTTTATTATCTCTAACAGTTAACAAAATCCAAATATGTTAATTGTGATGTCATGATTTTTTTAAATATCTAAGGTAGAAATAATTAATAATCCTGCATTTTTATTTTTGTTTTAACAATTCTTTCTAAACCTAATTCCACCGTACCTACTTCCAATTTCAATTCTTCACGTCTTTATTTTAATTTATTATAGCCACGTAGAACACCTAACAAGTTTATTCGGTTCACAAGAAACCACGTTTTCTCTCTGCAGTCAATAAGTCGCACTTCAAAACACATTAATTCTTTGCCATCAAGGAATTTCAAACCAACCTCCTTTACTACGAGTCTATATCAAAACGTGGCACTATAAATACACAAACTACGTGACAGATTATTGTGTCCATTGAAATAATTTTCTTAGCCATGAATTTGAATTTTTCGATTTTTTATACACCCATTAATTTGAATTATATCGTGTGTTATTGTTCGATTTTAGTAAGGGTGTGTTTGATTGTCAATATTTTCATCTACCTACCAATGAAAAATGAACAATATATAATATTTTCTAAGTTGAAAATTAAATCAATCAAAAATATATGATCCCTGAATTATAAATAACTTCGTGATATCGTGAAAGAAACAATTTTATTATAACATAAAAATTGATAATCATATTAAAAATCCTAAAAAAAAAAAACCTAATACTAAATAAATCCAAAATTATTCTTAACTAGCTAAAACAAGAATTAAGGTTTTCAAGAACCTAATAGAAATACTAGAATGGAAAAAATCAACAGAAAAAATAATCGAGTGCTAAACTAAAGCCTATGTTAAGACATTAAATAACGAGACAGAAAGAGCTACAATAAAAAGGGTTGATAATGTTGTAGCACACATGCTATAACTTTCAGAGCTCGCTGCAACCAAAGATGGAGCTGGTCCTCCAACGGGGACGGAGTGAGCTATCAGCGCTGGAGTCGTTTTTGTGGCTGGTGTCGGTGCGATGGTGGGAGGATTCGGAGATGTTGGAGTTGGAGGATTAGCTGCAAGAGGCAAAATAGTAGTTATGAAATTTGCAATCTGATCTTATCATTTTAAATTAACTACCTTTTACTACCTTTTCCGTTCTACTTTTATATTAAGATCCGCCATTAGTCAATTAACTCTTTTACATTGTAACTTATAATTATAAGTTACCCTCAAAATAAACATAAAGACGTACCGGGAGACGTACTAGGAGATGTGGACACTGCAGGAAAGGAAAAAAAAAAAAACACTTTCAATAAAATAAACAAACTTGCTTACCAAACACGTTATAATAAATAATTAAATTAAAGATTGATGATGAATATATATATATAGGTTTAGAGAGAGACGCACTGTTGCAACTAAGTGTAGCATGGACGCCACAAGCAGAAGGCAAAGCCATGACACTAGTCATATTAACCTCAATACCCAAACTGGCACTACTCTTCAGGGCTACACATATACAATTTGAATCAGTGTTGAAAACTGTCTCGAATCCAGTACAACAAGATTTGTCTGGCTTATCTTCGCCACCATCGACGCTCAAATACGCTAAGCAATCCGCCATGTCATAAATAAGACTCATGCAATCCACGGTAGGTGCGCCGGCTGGCCCGGGAGCCTCTGTCGGTGATTGTACAGGTGCACTAGTATGAATATGACCGTGACCTGAGACCACCATTGCCCATGTAGCCAAAATACAAGAGACTACCCAAAAAAAGTTCACCATTTCTTTCAGATTTTGTGATCAGAAAAGTTCACTAGCCAAACTCATATATTGAATGGATTTCTAGTTTTTTTTTTTTTTAAATATATATCGTTAAAATCCCTAAAATATCTCAAGATTGGTTAAATGTGATGTGGATGTGATAAACTGTATTTCAATCTTCCGAGTCATTGAAAAATGAAAGAATTCTATTGCTATTGCACTTCCAACTATAATTTTTAAAATGTGACACATTAAAAAATTAGTGATAATTCTTTATTTAATTGGACTTTGAAGAGGAAAAAACCAAATCACAAGCTTCGGGTAAGAAAATGATCATTTCTCCTAAATCATCGGACTCGGAGTCGGATTACAATCCGACGAGAAAATTAAACCAAACAGAACAAGAATCGATATAATTTTAATGCATTCTATACTGAATATTCATATATCTAATTTGATTTAATTCTCATCTAGACGAACCAAGACATGCTATGAGGGATGTACGAGCATAGGCTTTAGACAATTGGGTTTTGAGAAAGTTGAAAACAGCCCAGCTATGAGGAAAAAAATGGGCTTTAACTTTAGAAAATAGAAGCAAGTGATGATTCCAAATTGGGCCAGCTAGGCCACGAATTTATCATTTGTTTGGTATGCATCTTCTATGTGTAGACTATTGCATTTGTTTTTATTTATAGATTTTTCTATATAGCTAGAAATTAATCATATTGCATTAATTGTTTATATATCTACTAAAAGTTCTATGAAACTCGAGTAATTAATTTAATATTAACAACGTTGGAAACAACCAAATAGATATTCAATTTGATGTGATGCTCTATGATAAATAATCGTGTCATTAATAAAAATTACTCAATTTACGGACTCTTTGCAGCATAAATTTATTCTCGTACCAAAGTTTTATGCATAAATCCTATACTACTCCTTCAAGTTTCTACATATAATTTTGATTTTCTCTCGTGTTAGTTTTACATATGGATATTTTCGGCATCGTTGTAAATTAACTACCAAAAATTCAAATGAAAAATAAAGGCTTTGTTATATTTCTTAAGTGATATATTTGATGGGGATTTTACAATTATCTAATCAGATTATTAAAAAAAGGAATTTCAGATTATTGAAAATTCTATCGAGAGTATAAGGGGGGTGTATTCAATTGAGACTTTTAGAGACTTTTGGAGACTTGAAAAGTTTAGGGGTATTCAATTGAGACTTTTGGAGACTCTCTGAAAGTTTAGGTGTATTCAATTGAAACTTTTAGAGACTTTTAAAAAGTCTCTAAAAGTCACGGGGTATTCAATTGAAACTTTTGGAGACTCTCTATAAGTTACGGGGTATTAAACTGAGAATGACTTTTGGAGACTTTATAAGTTGTGAGATTTCTGGAGACTTTTTGTTAGAAAATACAAAGGAAAATTCTCAAAACAAATCTCTCCTCCCACGAGAGATTTCTCAAAGCCCCCCATCCCACCCCGCCCCGCCCCGCCCAGCCCAGCCCAGCCCAAAAAAAATCATTCTAGTGTTTTCTCCTCCATCTCATTCTAGATTTTGCAAGACGCCATTTTGATGACTTCTTTATTTGTTGTCAACATCCAAATCCCCAACAAATCCAGAAAAAATAACCTGTCTTCAAAACAAAAGCAAAAAATTTCCCAGAAACGGGCAAAAATCTTTAATGGGTTCCATTATTTTCTTCTAAAAATCCTTCTGTTAGCATTGCTTTTTTTTTCCCCCTCTTTTTCAGTATATATATAGCTTAATATATCTCACACAATCAAATGAAGAAAGAGAAAGATTGGTCAATGGTCATTATTCCTTCACAAATGTGAGAATTCCTTGCACCCGCTAGAATTTGATTTTGGGAGCGAACTGCCTTTGTCCGGATTTTTCAGCAACTCTATCTTGTGTGTTATGGTTGAGAGAATGGGTATTTCTAAGTGGGATACCTTGTGCAATCCTCATTCTTGTAACTGTTGTAATTCGTTGACAAAGAACGAGTTCCGGTCTCTTCATTGTCAATGTTTGAGGATAACATCTGGAGATTAAATCCAATACGATACATAATCCAGTTCATTAGAAAGATTCAAACATTTATTTTGTTTTTTAAAAAAAATTGACATGAAAAATTTGATTTTTATTACTTTCCATTTTCAATTATACGAGTTGTAAATGATTTGGACATATAAAAATTTGTTTAAAATATTACGTTATATATGTTTAATATTTTTTTTTAAAAAATAAAAGTCTCCAAAAGTTTTTAGTGAAAGTCTTCAAAAGTCTCCAAAAGTTCATGGAAAACTTTTACTAAAATCTTACCAAATCCATCTAAATCACTTGAAAGTTCACAAAGTCTCCAAAAGTCATCCATTTTAAAAAGTCTCCAAAAGTCTCTAAAAGTCCCAATTGAATACACCCCCTTAAAGCTTGACCTCTAATATGTTAACTTAATATCATTACATATTAAAAGACCCAAAGTAAAGGCGGACACGTGTCACCATTTCCAATCGTCGTCAAAAATTTCCTTTTTTTTTTAAAATTCCCTGAAATTCGTCAAAATTTCCCGTATCGCCGTTCCTGCTTCTCCATCATCTCACGCAACCACCCACTCCTCCTCCATTTTCCCACACAACCTCTCATTGCAAACTTCTCCTTCCTTTCCATGTGCAAATCACGATCTGTTACAAAAAGCTCGAAGGAATGGGGTTTTCAAGGGTGATATTTTCCTTCACCTTTTTATAATAATACGTGAGCAATCTGATATTTTGCAAATATTTATAATTCTGTTCGTTCATACCATGATACAGATACATTCCTTCGGATTGTGATGTTGTGGCTACTATATATGAAGACTAGAAATACGCAAAAACACCAGAGGATGCAGTTGCCAGTTCTCTCAAAGCAAGTTTCATATGCTTTCCTTGGATATTAGTTGTAATACTCTGACGTAACTGTTATTTATGCCAAATTTATGATTAAACTTTATGGCAGGTACTGATATTAATTGTGGAACGTATATGCTAAGGCACACTAAAGCTGCAATCGAGCAGAGGAAGGTTTTCAAAGGAAGACATAGATAGAACATTGCTCAATCTGTTTTCTGTTCAACTCCGACTTGGTCTTTTTGATGGAGCTCCTACAAGAAATCGATACCGGAATTTTGGATCTCGAGACTTTCTTCAGAGCACAAGAATTTAGCTCTTGAAGCGGCAAGGCAGGGTATTGTGCTTCTAAAGAATGACAAGAAATTTCTGCCATTACATAATCATGGTATCTCTTCACTAGCCATTGTGTCTCCATGCAGTATCGGACGTTTTTTTTTCTAGAGCCAATAAAATTTCTTATAGGTCATGTTTCAACTATAACTAAAAAATGTTCAAGTGCGCTCATAGTATAATCTCAGCCTCTTCCAACTCCAAATCTTCAAACTTGTGCCAGTCAAGAGGGTTTGGAACTTTAGATGCTAAGTTTGAATTTTAGAAACCTATAGGAATAGATGGTGTTAAGGTAAAAAATAGTCAGAGGTCTTTGTGTCAACTATGTGAACTCGTCGGGGGCGTTCTCCTCTCGACCCCTGCGACCTGATCGGGCAGGTCGATCCCCGTCGGGGGCACCCACGAGGAGCGCTGTCCCCTCGTCCCCCACGACGTGATTGGCCAGGCGTTGCCCCCGAGCCCCACGAAGGGCATTGCCCTCGACCCCACGACCTGGCACATCGATGTCTTTTCGAAGCAGCAAACCATTTGAATAACAACAATAAATAAATAAATAAATTATGAAAAAATATATTATCTCCAAACTTCCAAACTAGTAGGAATAATAAGAATCTCTTATTAGATTATATGATTAAAAATTACACAAAAATAACAATCAAATTTCTCATCATTAGAAGTTTAAACTAAGTAATTAGTTCCTAACACAAACAACTTGAATCTAAACAAATAACTAGCTAAAATGTGTCAAGCATGAGTAATTAACTCTTCATTTAAGCTCCTAAAACATTTACAACCTAATATAAAAGAAAATCATTAAATCATTGATTATATTTAGTTAACAATACATTTGTGACACAATTAATACCAAATATTCATATGAATAATCGAAAAGATACAAAAAAATATAAACGACAAGTGAGTTGAAAATGAGTTTTGAAAGAATGTGTACCAAATAGGGGCTAAGTTGAAGTAAAAATGTTTCTTTTCTGTATTTTTATCATGGTTGATTATTTCACTTGTTTTCGGGTAAGGGCTTGCTATTTGAATAATGTTATAAATTTATGCTTTACTATTTATTATTGTGCTATCTTTGGGGTTTATTTAACGAAAATGTATTGAAAATGTCTGCTTTTTGAAGGCTTAGTGTTAATTAAATTAGTCGGATCTTGTGTAGGATTGTTTTATTTTTTAATTATATGCTTTCTGGAGTCTTTAAGTTATATTTTATATTGAGATTTCGATTGGATCTTTGATCCTGTGTGTACATGTGACTTCGGAGCTGGATAGAGGATTGGATGAGAAGAACGAATGGGATTCTTGTAGCAGTGAAGGAAGAAAGAATGACTTTCTAATGATAGGTTGTTGCGTCGTGGTTTTCATTTTGTTGATTGTCTCTGGGTTGTGTTTATTATTTGATAAAAATGGCTCGTTGATTAAGAAAAATCTTGAATGATTAAAATGTTGTTGTTGCAGTTAGACAATTATTTGACATTATCATGTCCGTGTTTGGTACATCTGGAAAAGTTAACGGAGTGCTTGCAGCAGATGAGAGTGGAACTTGTGTTATTGTCTCCTATCATGAGGAAAGTAGCGCACGTGCAGCACTAAAGAAATTAGATGGACGCTCGAGTTCTGATCTTGGAGGTCGTTCATTGCACATTCGCTACTCTGCACAATCACTGGGCAAGGTGTGACTTTGTACTACTTATGATTTTACATATTTTATATGTATATGTCACTGTAAATTTGGATAGATTTGATATGGTTCTTTAATGAGCTCAACCATCTGCAGTGTCTACAAGAATTTAGGAGGCACTTGGTATAACTATGAACACATGGATCACTTACCTATTGTCTTACTGAATACCTATACAGTATAAGTTTCATTTACTGTGAGATCGGTGGATCAATTAAGCTTTATTAGATCAATATATGATTTACATTAGAACATCCATTTGTAATGTGATGAGTTCACTTTCTGCCTCAACTAATCATCCTTTTGAATTAAATATGTGATTAAACATTCTGTTAAGTTCAACGTAAGTTATGATTCTTATGACTCCATTTTCACTCCTTGGACTTGGAGTAATTTAGAATTAAATGATTCAAACCATTTATGGGTCAGCATAGTTAATAGTTGAACTCAAAGTTTGTATATTTTGTTGCTATACTTTTATGGATTTTAAAGATTTCATTTTCCTTTTAGTAGTTGTTCCCATTGTTTGTACATTTTATTGATGGACTGTATTTCTTTTTAGCTTAAGGTTAATAACACTATTGCAGCAGTGGATAGTCAACCATTGCAACATCTTGCCAAAGTAAGAGTTTAACATTAAGGGTACGAGTTCCTTAATGAAGTAAGTTCTAATTCATTATCGGAAATACTTAATATTGAATTAGCCTTCCACATTATTTGATTTGATATTTTGTTTTGTTTTCCTCTTCCCATCTCCTTTACCTCTTATAGATAGGAACATTAACACAATGTAATACTTAGGCGATCTTCAATCCTTCGTGTCTCCAGTCCTTGGTAGGATCAAAATTATTTGGATTGATGTTTATAGTTTTGTTTATGTTGATAACTACGAATTATTGATTACAATTGTTTTAAAAATTATCTAATATTTGATATTTTAATATTTCTTGGATCTCATTTAAATCTTCATTAAATCTATAACTCCCAAAAAGTGATATCTAGACAAACTTTACAAAAGTTTTCACTTTTCATATATCCAACTCTTATAAATTCTTAAATTGTTTGCTTTTGGTTGATTCACTAAGTTGACAATACATATCATAATTTTTCTTCATACCTAATTCATTTAACACTATAATGAAAAATGAAAACACTCTATTCTGAATTTGAGTGAGTGGGTTAATCTTATGATATCTTTTGTCTTTGTTGCATTTGTTGGAATCACATCTGGTCTTAATCTAGGACTCTTGTCACACAACAAAGTTTATCTTGAAGTTCTCAAAGTTTGGCGTGGCTCAAGATCAAGAGAATGCTGGTTAATGGATAATTATGTTTATTCTTGCCTTAAGGCTTCTATGATTGTATAGAACTCCAATAAATAAATAGCTGTAACAAGAAGTTAAATACAGTGAATACCAAATGTTCGTATCAAGAATTAAAAATATAAAAAGTAAAATAGACGAAAAGTAAATCAATTACAACCAACTTATGAGTATCTTTTACGTTTATAAATGAATTATTCTCATATTTACACACTTATTTGTAATAAATATTATCTAACTAACGTGTAACGCACGTTCAATTCACTAGTGATGGAGAAAAGTTTAATGAACTTGGAGAAAAGTTTAATGAACTCAAGACCAACTTTAATAATCAAACTCTTTCAAATCATAATTTACATATGATCGTACCTTGAAGAATTGTGTTTCTTCAATAAATTCTTAAGCCAACTAACGTTTTTTAAGTCACTTCGAGAATCATATATTTAAATAAAAAAATATTATTTAATTCCAATGTAGAAAAATATAGCATATACTCCAACCAATTACATCTAAGCAAGAAAGTGAAAGACGACAACAATAAATGAAAAGAAAAAGAAAAAACAGGAAAGAGAAAAAAAAAAAAAAAGGTGGGAAAGGGGACCAAAATTGGCCAAGAGTAGTGGGCCATTTGTTAGGTATGCATCTTCCATGTGTAGACTATTGCATTTGTTAGTATTTATAGATTTTGATATGTAGCTAGAAATTAATCGTATTGCATTAATTGTTTATATATCTATTGAAAGTTCTATGAAACTCGAATAATTAATTTAATATTAACAACGTTGGAAAAAACAAATAGATATTCAATTTGATGTAACCCTCTATGATAAATAATTATGTCGTTAATAAAAATTACTCAATTTACGGGCTCTTTGAAGCATAAATTTATTCTCGTACCAAAATTTTATTCATAAATCCTATACTACTCCTTCAAGTTTCTACCTACAATTTTGATTTTCTCTCGTGTTAGTTTTACATATGGATATTTTCAACATCGTTGTAAATTAACTACCAAAAATTCAAATGAAAAATAAAGGCTTTGATATATTTCTTGAGTGACATATTTGATGGGGATTTTACAATTATCTAATCAAATTATTAAAAAAAGGAATTTCAGATTATCGAAAATTCTATCGAGAGCATAAAGCAAAGCTTGACATCTAATATGTTAACTTAATATGATGGAGAAGAGTTTAATGAACTCAAGACCAACTTTAATAATCAAACTCTTTCAAATCATAATTTACATATGATCGCACCTTGAAGAATTGTGTTTCTTCAATAAAATTCTTAAGCCAACTAACGTTTTTTAAGTCACTTTGAGAATCATATATTTAAATAAAAAAATATTATTTAATTCCAATGTAGAAAAGTATAGCATATACTCCAACCAATTACATCTAAGCAAGAAAGTGAAAGACAACAACAATAAATGAAAAGAAAAAGAAAAAACAGGAAAGAGAAAAAAAAAAAGGTTGTGATGCTAGGAATATGAAAAAAAAAAAAAAAAAAAGTGGAAAGGGGACCAAAATTGGCCAAGAGTAGTGGGCCATTTATGCCCACACACCCAATATATTTAATGCAGTGGTGTTGACGCTGACGACAAATGCTTGTTTTGTTGTAAAGTTGGAAAATAGTTATAATTTTCGACCCTACTCTTTTGCTCATGTCTTTTTCTATTTGTTGTTTGCCAAAGCTATTAATGAAAAAAAATGGATTGAAAACTACAAAAATATGTTTTTTTTCTTTTTTTGATGAAAAAAACGATACCCCATATAATCATCATTTTTTTTTATATATTTCATTATTTTGGTTTAAAATACATATGATAACATCGATAGTGCACTTTTCAATGATATAAGTCATATGCTTAGTTGTTGACAACCTTATTTTACTACATGAGGAGGGGAATACACTCGATACGTGACATTGAAAAAAATGATATTTTTTATTGAAAATATAGGAGCTATTAAACAAATTGTATATATCTCAATTCAATCAAAATTAATGAACTTCCGAAATATATTTTAAATTTTTTAAAAGGTTTGTATTTTTTATTTATTTAATTATTTATTTTTTGGGGTGAGTAGTAGAACCAGTGGAAAGCTATGACCATTTATGGGCTAGCCTGTCTCGAACCAGGAACATGAGTGTCCCATTTTGGATCCCACCATACTTTGCATCAATGAGCCTTATAGCTAGCTACCATAGACCTTTTGTCCATGACATGACATTCCTCATGGTGTGATTACGAGTGTTTGTCGGGTTAGAAAATCATTTCGTGTAAAACATATTGAACTGTATAATAAATAATATTTTAATATTTTAATTTTTGTCCGATTGAAAATCAATATTGACTTAACCGACTTATCCGGATAACAAGGGAATGCAATCGGCCCGCATGGCCATCCGGCCCGTCCGAAAAGGGGCTGTAAATATATTTATTCATGGTTTTAATTCAATAGTGTACCTTCATATTCATTACATACCCCATGAGACTATTGAGAAATAATTCTAATTAAAACTAACCGTTATTGTTGATTTTTATTAGAAGGGTGAGATTCAATAACAACTATATTTTCAATTTTAATTAGATTTTAATCTTTACCAAACGAGCCCAAGCATGGAAGTAGGTACACAACAAAAAATTTAACGAGATATATTCACTAACGACCAGCTAACAATTTTGATCAGATATATTCACTGACGACCAGCTAACAATTTTGATCGAAGACCTGTGTGTTCTCTGTGTCAAAATTTAAACACCATGACTACGATTTTCTTTTAGCCCATATTTGGTTTAGAGAAAATTTATTTTTTCAGTAAATTTTGATTAAAGTTGTTGTAATAAAAATGAAAAATCCTGGATCTCTTGAAACGTATGGTTAAAATAATTGTTCACATTGACTTAAATTTTAATTAATTTTTCCAGCCGAATCAAACAGGGACTTATTCTAGAAACTTGTTTGAGGATTAGTGCCTTCGTGTTTCCAATAAGAAAAAAAAAAGGTAGAAGAAAAATTCCGCCACTAACTAGGATTAAACCAATGTTAATTATGATTAGAGTCATCAAGGTGATAATAAGAAAGACATAATCTACTATTTGGAAACACTGATTGGTTGGCACTCATTTTTTTTGGGAAATTAAGAATCTTTCGAGTCAATGACACGACGCACCAAATATTTTTAGTAAAAAGCCAGCAATAATTAATTAGTGGATTATTGAGGTAATCAAGATATGAAGGAGACACATGTCCACTTGCCCAAGTGGCTTTATAAATTAATGTATTTTCATATGCATAATTGTCATTGTTTACAGTATTAAGTTAAGAAAAAAATAAGCAACTTCTAGAAAAAAAGTTTTGAACTTAAATAAAGTACAGCATTTTCTTATTATTAATTATTTATTGCTGTCCCATTTGTTTCCTGATACACAGCAGGGATAAAGGTGCAATTTGATGACATGTTGAACTTTCCAAAGTTATAATTAATCTAATCTTTCATTTAATCATTAATTTATGAAAACTTTGTTTAATTTTATAATTATTAATAAAAAAAATAAAGATTTTTTCCTTTCTTTTAGTATTTTTATATTTGCCGATGACTAAAACTGACGTAACAATTTCAAATCAACTTCAGCTGAATTTAGTAATATCTGTTGGAATTTTGTAAAAGAATTGAGTAATTCTTCTTTCAAGATGTCATTGAAAGTGTATTACATGAAGTGGGTGAGCTTGACATTTAAAAGGGATCATTCTCCCTATTTATAGCCATTATGACTAAGGTTTGCCGCCCTTGATCACGTCATGCTACAGTATCCGACCTTGATTAGTATGTCATCTCTTTGTTTGAAAGTTTTGATTGGATGTCGAGATCGATTGTTCAGGTCATCATTTCTCCTATGACATAGTCTGCGACCTAAATCATGATCATTTGTCACGGATTAATTATTACACCCATTTTATTAGTCGATGATGTAGTGTCAATAATAGAGCCACCCGTCCTCTATGAAATGGTTAATGGGGAGAAGCGTCATCATCAAGCAACATCATTTTAGATGGATAATAATTATGTTTCTTGAAGATGACGGCCTTATTACCAACTTGACTGTCTGTGTTTTCATGTCAACCTTCACTTATGGTTTTGGAAATCTCGTTTCCTACTTTCTCAATAAGTGAGTCTGAGGTCAAGTGTTAGATCGAGTCACCAACAATATCTATTTTTGAAATTTTTTTTTGTAATTAACTTAGATCCGTACTGAGTCATAATCCTAGCTCTGCCACTAGTTGTGCCAATGCGGTGCAAAGGGCAGCACACGTGCATGTGTATAATTATACACAATTGCCATAACAAGAATATATTTATAGATACAATCATATATTTGTTTTGTATTTACAAGGTAAGAGAGAATCAAACGAGGAATAAAGTAAAAACTTGGAGAAAGCATCCACCATACATTATAATTCCATCTTACACAAGTCTCTCGTACAATTGGCCAATTTGTGGACCTTTAATTTGACATCTCAAGATATCACTCGTATCTTCCCCACTTTATTTAATAATCCCATATATCGAAGTAGTTAAAGAACTTTTAATTAATTTAATTTATTGAGTCTGACATTGTTTGAAATTTCGTACTTTTTATGTGAGGTAAACACAGTGTAATACTGATGGATCATAAATTGAGAGATGCTACAGCAACATCAAGTTTCACAACAAGTTTCACAGCCCTCACACATGCAAAGGGTGGGGCCTGCGATTAAAATAATCGCGGGCCCCACCCTTGTGAGAGGGTTATGAAAAATGGTGTGAAACAAATGCTGTACAATCAGCATTTCTCATCATAAATTAGTGAGGTAAATCAGATCATTTTGATGGTCGTGTCACCAATGAGTTTGATTGTGAATAAAATTTGACACGATAAGTAGAGAGGTCATGTTTCAGGCAATAATTTTGTTAGGGCATGTTTGGCATGTTTCTGCTTTTGCTTTTATTTTTTATAAAAGAACTTCTCAAACAAGTTACCGTAATTAATGTCTGAAAATTAATTTCTAAAAGAACTCTTTTGGGAAAAAATTTTTTTTTTAGAAGAAATCTTTCTTTCGAAAGAGTTTTTATAAGAAGTCGTATTGGCTAGATTCTTCTAAAAACTTTTCCGACTATAAGAAGCATGTTTATGAAATTAGTCAAACAAGTTCAAAGGTAACTTTTTAATCTCAAAATTTCCTTTTAACTTCTCAAACGAACCCGTAATGTGACTTCCCACGCTTCTAGAACTAAGGAGGAAAGCACAATGCTCCTTAATCTATGGAATTATTTAGAGACTAATACTAGTGTTCTCTCGTTTAGTTCTAGTTCATCAATATCTAAAGTAATAGATGTCCGTGGTACAAATTTGAAAGTCCATTTGAATTAGCTAGGTATATGTGCATGGACATTTGTAGTATGTTACAACCACAAGAATTACATATATTTAATCATTTATCATGATGGAGGTGTAACGAAATGCAGCATTCAATTGTATCAAAAATTGCCCACGATCTACTAACACATCCGGTGTCTACAGTAGCATCGGATGCTGCATTTAATTTAGGTGATCAAGTTTTATGTGACGAACGATCAAGACCAAAAGAAAGATATATTGGAGGCTTTAATATGTTGAAGGACTGAGAATGTGCGGAATTATGTTTTCAAGAACAAGTTGATAGTATAATGGCCGATGAGTTGCAACAGATTCAAGCATAAGATATTGTAAGTTTTTAAATTGTTTAGTTTCAAAAAATACTTAATTTTTAATTTTTTTTGTTAATATATGGAAAATTGTGCACGAAATATTTTATTCGTGTACAATTTTAACTCCACCTACGATGAGTGTAACCGGTCTCAAGCCCGGATAAAGGATGAGGGTTTTAACTTTTATTTAATTTACAATACGTATAAATTGTACAAATTTTAAATTCTTTAAGAAAAAAATTTAGATTTGACACGAAAAAAAAAAAAAAAACCCGGCTCGGCCCGCTAAGGCTCAAGCTAAAAGCTCGGGCCGAGCCTCGATTTTTTGGCCGAACTTTTGCTTGGCTCAGGTCAAAAAAAGCTCTGCCCCTTTTTGGCTCGAGCCAAGCTCGAGCTTCGAGTTTCGGCTCGAGCATGACTAGCTTGTTTACGTAAGGTGAGTGATTAAGATGTTGAGTAGCACACAATTCAGAATCTTGTTATGAAAAGATTTGAATGTTACACCATCATCTCGGAGACCCTTTTCTTGCTTTGCGTACACTATGTCAAAGGCGATACAATAAATAAACTTACTACACTACGGAATTAAGATCATAAGCCATGGAATTACAACTAAATCAAAAATAAGCTAGAAGAAGTGAAAATGGTACAAGCGAAGGTTGGAATCGAAAATGAATGGTGGTGCATTGGGTGGGCCCATTGACGCAAAAGTGGGCGGAGCCAACTTTTTCTGAACGAATTGATTGCAGTGGGACCGTTGCAACCAAACTCGGTCTCAGCTCCAGTATCTCTCTCTCTGATAGCCACAGCTTCCACTATCTTCCACTCCAAAACAAAGAATAGAGGAATAACACGAAGATTAAAATTAAATTTTGATAAAATATATGATTAAAAAGTTATGAATTTCGTAAAATATGTTATTAAAATTAATTGTTAACTTTAAAATTAAAATCTTGAATTTAATTTTCACCAAAGAGGAGCTTAGCCATTGTTTGATCCCATTATTTTTAAAATACATTTTTATCTCTTATTTTTATCAACACATTCTCCATCAATTGATTATTTCAAAGTGCATTCTTAACCAAAAATGAGGCTCAAACAGGCCCAATACAAATAAATAAAATAGTTTCAAGAAAAATAAAAAATAATTTGGAAGGACAAAAATAAAAAAGAAATATGTAAATTGAAAATTATGTATGGCTTCTAGAAAATTAACGTGTATTGGTATTCCATTAATGGTAACTTATAATTTTCAGTCCAACTTTAATTTCAATCACACACATTCACAATTACTTCACGTACGAATCTTGAGAGTGGCAGGCCTGGGCGCTTGCACTCAATGTGTCGGGTGTCGATCTTAAACAAATATAATTTTAGTGATTCAACAAGGGAAAAAAATTTAAATTTTTCATAGAACCCTAAGAATGAATCATAATATGACCTTTTTGAGAGCAATAATTTCTAGCAAAAAAAATAAAATAAAATAATTTTAGCTACTCTTTTATCTTTGGATCTCAAGCTTGCAAATATCCTATGTAAGTGGTTGGTATCAATCATAAAGGAATATTTTTTCCTTCAACTACAATATTTTGCATTTTTCTTTTTTAGTTCATTTTCTGACTAATTATATAAATACTAAAAACAAAACCCTTTGTTGGGTGGGTATCATTTGCTCTATGCATCACCAATGGAATCAGGATTCAGAAGGTGGCCATGGAAAATCCTTTAGATTTCATAGTCTTGCCAAGAAAATCAAAGACAAAAAAAAATAGTTATTCTTTGTTGGAAAAAGCTCAAACTACCGATTTGTGTCACAACTTTGTACTTAAGTCGATAGGTTAACTTGAGATTCTACGTAGGTAAACAAGCTACTCTTTCTCGATTTTCCGATACGTGAGATCAGTCGCATGCCAAGTGTAGATAAAGAACAGAGACCAAATCATAAATTTCCCGTTACCTAATTGTGGAAATATAAGCAATGAACAACGATGTTTTCCACGATTATCCCAGCAGATAACAGATGAAAAGGGAAAAAAAAAAAATCCAGCCCCAAATATACATAATACATGCATACATAATTTCAATTCTAAGTGGGTGCATAACACATATATCGATCGATATAAATAATATATATCTTACAGATATATGTACTGTCTATCTTAGTCTAGACGGCGGTTACCGTCTTGCCACCGGTGGCGCTGGATTTTGCTCCGGCTGCGACGGTTGCAGCTCCCTTCTTCGTTACCAATGAAGACTTCTCTTTTCTCTCGTCCTGAGTCATCTGTTGTTGTCTACACTCTGAACTGCAAAAAGCACTATCGCCTCTGGACAAAATAAATAAGAGAAATAATTAGGTCACGGTAATTAATTATCATATAAATCTTATATTTTGTAAAAGATGACAATATTGCTGGTAAAATTTGTATAAAATTAAGGATCTGAGTACAAAAGAGGCCGTGTATATAGTATACCTATACATGTAGATATCTCGACCAGGAACCAAACGGCGTTTACAGAGGGAACAGGCCCTCAAGAAATGAGAAGTTTCGACAGAATCTGGTGAATTGCGGCGGAGGGATCGGGAAGACGCGGCGGCGGCTGTGGCGGTAGCCAGGAACCTCTGATCTAAACCGCCAGTACTAACTGGGTTTTGAGGATCAAACGTCTGATAATTAGCAACAGTACCTTCGCCGGACTTGATGGCGACGTCGATGTCCAAGGTGAACTCCTTCATGCTTGTAGTCCTCTTCATCGGTGGACGCATCCTCTTTCCTAACAACATATCTAATCTATATCTGTAGTGTAGGTATAAATCTGTAGACTTGAGATATGTGATTAAGGATGCAGGAAGAGAGAAAACAGAGGTTTTAGAGAGAGGAAGAGAGGAGAGGGGGAGTGAGAGTGAAAGATTGTTCGGAAGATAAACGGAGAGCCAGAAACGGAGGAGTTAATCTGAGCCGTTGATTTTTTTATGATTTGATAAGTTGCATTATTGTTGGGATGCCATGTCATCATCTCCTTTATTAATTTGATGGGAATCAACTGTTAATTATTTTCCTAGTTTTATGTAGGGGTGGGCGCGGGTCGGTTCGGTTCGGTTCGGTTCGGTTTTTTTCGGTTCCAGAAATTTTCGGGTATTTAGTAAATGGAACCGTCGGTTCCAAATATAATTTTGGAACCATTCGGTTTCGGTTCGGTTCGGTTCGGTTCGGTTCCATTCGGTTCCGTTCGGTTCCGTACTATAATTAAATTTTTTAACATTTAAAATAATACTACATAAATATACCTTAAAGTGGATACCAATATTAATAACAAAAAGTAGATACAAATACCAAGTTCAATCTTAACTTTTACAAATTAACGTAATCTAATTTAATAACATATAAATAATAAGTTGTCAAATACAAATACCAAAAAGTAAATATTACTAATAAAACTTCGATATTCATATCAATAATTCATTTACTTCAAACCTTCAAATCTACATAAAAGTGAAATATAAATTAGAAGTCACAAATATAAAATATTTTAAAGTATTGATAATACTTACCAACTATTAATGTAATTATTAGTTGGTTGACTTTCCATACTAACTATTAAGAAACTATATAAGAAAAAATTGAAAAAAACACAACTAACAAACATAAATAAACTCTAAATTGTTCAACTAATAAGATTTAATAAGAAAAAAAATTATTAATTTGTTTAGAAAAAATAAAAGAAATTAATTTATCCAATATAAAAAAAAAAGTTCGGTTCTTATTCGGTTCTTCGGTTCTTGGTCGAGAACCGAGAACCGAACCAAACCATTCGGTTCTCGATTCGGATACCCGTTCGGGTATTTCATTTTTAAAAACCCGCTCGGTTCGGTTCGGTTCGGTTCGGTTCCGGTTCGGTTCGGTTCGGTTCGGATATTTTGCCCAGCCCTAGTTTTATGGCTTAAGGGAATCTAACCCTAGTAATTTTATTAACTTATTTTATTTCAAAAAATATACCTAGGGCCTGTTTGGTGGAAATTCTCAAAATTGTACAGTAAATCAACTCTCATTTTCAACCACACATTATTCAATAAAATAATATTTTCTATCACATCAATAGTTTTTTCTTCTTTTTCAACCACACGCTTCTCATCATATCACTATTCAAAATCAATTTTTCCCCCAAAACTCCCTCCCAAACAAGCACCTAGATTCTCAACTTCACTTGATATTCAATTTAAATAAACAAAAATAAGTATCTCTAGTAATTTTTATTAACATACTTATTTTGTGTAGATTAAAAATTGGGGGAAATTTTAAGTTAAAATCAAAAATTAATTCGTTAATTTTTAAACTTTATTAAAATTTCGATTTTAATTTACACCGACTAGGGATCTAAGGGTAAAGGGGGTATTCCTTGTGTATGTTTCCTAATATTTTACGTTACGGTAATGCTTTTCAAAAATATTTTATCGTACGATCATGGAATAAATTTTAAGACAAAAACATAAATTTCATATCTTAAATCGACTGTCCGAAATAATTTTAACAGATGCAAATAAGGGTGATACTACATGTACACCTCATGCATTACACAATTCTTTACACCCCCTCACATGGAGGGGGGCCCACAATTATTTTATTATGTGTTGACCTCCATCCATGTGAAGGGAGTGTAAAGGATTGTGTAAAAAATTATGTACACGTAGCTTTATTATGTAAATAAACCGGGCAGACAATCAATAGATCTGTTCGTGCGGTGACTGAAGTGTCCATTACTTTTGTGGGGGGTCACTGTCTGCCCATTTTACGATGTAAAACTGTAGCTGATTCATAATCATACAATAATGGGCTGATATCATAAATTTACAAGTTGTAAAATAATGTGACATCATTTTTTTATTTTTTATTATCAACTTTGTTATATTTGAGCTTAATAAAAGGGTTGCAATGCCGAAATTTGGTAATTGTATAAAGACGAGCTTTCAGTTTGAAGTTTGAACCCCTTCTTATTCATCTTTCACCCCTTTATATAGGTTGATCGACTCAAACTCGTCATCCTGATCATGCCAAGTTACAATATTTTTTTACCTACGATTGTGTGTCACAAGTCCATTTGAAAGAAATTTGATTAGTTGGTGAACTTGAGTACAGTGAGTCAAGGTGGCACTACCATCGAGATATTTCGTTATTTTGATTTGCAAGTTTGAGCGATGTTACTATTAAGAGGGAACACTTCATTTGTTATGTCGAGAAATATTTTTATATGACGCTTCACATAGTCCTACTCCCATCTATCGATGGGATATTGGGTTAGGGTGTTAGGCTGATTTGTTCGATGTTCTCGATAGTTAACTCTTTTAACCAAGTCAAGGGAACACTAAAATTATTGGACATGAATTTTAGATGGGCAACAACATTAAATAATTGACACATTAATTAGTTTGTCAATTCAAGTTCACATGTCTATCATTTAAAATTACAAAACACTTAAATAGGCTATAAATTTAGTTAATCAATTAATATTTCAAATGCTAAAATATGGCAACTTTTGCAGACTTTTCAGACATTTAGCCCATGTTTGGTGGTCATTTTTATGGAAAAGTATTGTTTTGAATAGTTATTTTTTAGAGGATAGGTGGTTATAAAGTAAGGAAAAATCTTGAATTTACATGCATAATATTTTATTGTGCGAATGTGTACTTGAAAATAAATATATATATATAAAACAGAGTTTTGAATGACTGAGAGACAAACGCAAACTTACTTATAGCATCTTTTATTTTAAAGTGACGTGCAATGTATATAATTGGTGAAAGATCAACCCACTTAAAATAATGGCCAATTATTTGACATGTTGTGCTGTGTACTTGATATCAAGTATTACATGTAAATGATATTAGTCCTCTTAGTAGGTTTTGAAAAGTCAAAAGTTAGTTATTGAAAAAGTACATTTGAACTTGTTGACCCCAAAAAATGAATTCAACAGATATTGGGCTCACTCTTGTTACGTCAAGTACGGATCCAGTACGTTTTTACCAGAATGAGAAGATAATCCAACTATAGTGATTAGAGGACAATCACACTATCAATGATCTCCGTTCAATCAAAATGATAATAAAATGTGTGGAATGATAAATACGATGAGTAGATGAGTTCTCTCCTTTTCAATAAGGGTTTAAGCGTTTGTTGGAATGTGTGTTTTTCTCTCCTTTGCATTCATCAATCGTCCCCCTTTTCTATGCAGAGAGTGGCTATTTATAATGTTCTAAACGATGTGATGATCGTCGGATCAAATTCACGTGACGACATCTCCTAAATCGAAGCTTTACATCACTGTCCCTTCATTACATTTAATGTTTGACTAAAGATCAGTCGTTCTACTAGTATGTTGACATTGGTTAAAACTACAGACACTTTACTGCAAACGTCACATCAATCAATCCAAAAAGATCTCCAAATCTGTGGTGAGACAGTGTTGACTTTATGAGTTTCGGACAAGCTTGAAATAACCTCAGATTGGGTTGTGCCTTGTCTTTGAAGAAGTGCTTCAGGTTGAGGCTCGATAGTGCGACAACTTCTGATGTTGAGTTAAGGACTTCGACCTATTTTCTCACTGAGACTTCTGACCTATTGGTCCTCCTCTTGACCCTGGGTTGGCCATTTTGTCACGTGGGGCTTTGCCTCTTTTAGACCTCGAAATTGAGGGATAACCGAACTTATTTAAATATATTTTTTGTTATGTATTTTATCCGACTAGAAGAGATTTTAGAGGAAATAAGTCCACAATGACCTTCTCAAAAAATAAAATTGTCAAACATACCCTAAGAACTCTTCAAACCCGTCCAATTAAATACTCTTTAAAATGAAAAACCCATTGGAGCACTCATTCGGACTCTTGATTAAAAAAAATTGAAAAGGCTGTCAACATTGATTCGTATTATTTGCTCGTATACTCGTTTTAAAACTAGAATAAAGATAATCTATCTTAAATTTGCTCGATTGGTGTTTTAAAATAAATAATTGAAATAAGTCGATGAAAATAACATGTCTCATTTTGTCACGATGAGCTCTATTTCTTAACATATTTATTATGACAATTTGGTTTATGGTCATACTAACTATTAAAATAAATTTTTTTTTTTTAATTTCTTTCTTGAAATTTGGTAAGATCTTGTATAATTTTGCTAAAAATATATATATTTTTAGTATATTTTGATAACAATTGATGAAATGTGTCGTTGAAAAATTAAAAAAATGTTGTGAAGTTCATAAAATATGTGATTAATATTAACTTTTGATTTAGATTTTTAACTAAACCAAGTGCATTTTTAAGTGAGCATACACAACTCAAGGCTTGTAAGCATTTCAAGAATTCCGCACATTTTTCTAAAGTAAAAGATTCTTTCCAACAAAAAAAGAAAAACTTTATGCGTTGGCAATGGAGCATCATGCTTTTTATGAAAAAATTCACTTCTGGAACAGTTCTGATTGTGACAAATTCACGCAAAGCCAAATCAACATGTGATTTAAATGCATAATTTTATGACGAAATTACACCCAGAGAGGTATTTAAAGATACCAATTTCATAAAACTGGTCACTAATTTAACTTTTCTAAAATCAGGTTTTTCTTTTTAATTAAATATTAATTATATATATTTTCATCACATTTAAAATAACCCAACCTAAAATTAATTAGGTCTTCTCCTCCAATCGGTTTCTCCTCTCAGGCTCTTTTTCTTCTCCTCCCGCCGCCGCCACTGCTCTTCTCCTCCCGCCGCCGCCACGTTCTCCCCCTCGACATCTCTCACCATTTTCTACACTCTCTCACCGGCGATCGAAGAGTTCGACCTTAACATATAATTTCATCACAATTAATAACCCAAATCAAACCCTAATTTTCATTCGACCTACCCTCTCATCCTCTCCCCTCGTACCCATTCTCTCTCCCCGTTCTCTTAGAAAACCACCGCTGCAGTCCAACCGCCGACGCTCCCTCTACTCTCCGTCTCTGCGCCGCCCAAACGACGCTCCCTCTACTCTCCGTCTCTGTGCCGCCCAAGCGGCACATCTCCCGCCGCCCAAAAGGCACATCTCTGTCGTCGATTCTCCTCCCCGTCGTCTACTCTCCTCTGAGTTTGTGGTAGAAGTGTTTGCCGGTTGTAGCTTGTAGGTGGAGGTGGTCGTGTAGTGGTAGTGGTAATTCTTTTACCCATTTCAAAATGTTGGGTGAGATGTTGACGGTGGTGGTGCAGTGGTAGAATGCTGACGGTGATGGTGGTGTTGGCATTGATGTTAGTGGTTTTTGTCTGTTGTGTTGGTGGAGGTGCGGCAGTGATGGTGGATCTAGCGGTGGCGGCGACAGTGAGGGTGGTGGTTTTGTACTTGGGTTATTCGGCATTACATTTACCTAGCATCTACGGCGGATCACAGATTTCCAGTGGCGCCATTCTGAACTTTTCTCAATATATTTACTGTGGTGATTTTGTGGCATGTTTTGTGTTGATTTTTGAGATGGTGTGCAGGCAGTGGTAGTGTGCAGTGGTGGTTGTGTGTTCGGCGCGTGATTTGTGACTTGGTGGTGGTCACAAACCATTTTGGTGGTGGTCACAAACGATTTTGATGGTGATGATTGTTTGTGACCATTAACTATTAATTGTGACCAAAAAATTATTAATTGTGACCAACAAATTGATAAATTGTGACCTAAAAATTATTAATTGTGACCAATAAATTGATAAATTGTGACCTGAATAAGTATTGTGACTTATAAATTTCGTGATTTGTGACCGATAAAAAATTGTGACTTTTAAATTTTTAAGTTGTGACCAATGAACAAATTGTGACCTACAAAAATTTTGAATTGTGACCTAAAAAATTTTGAATTGTGACCAAATTATATAGATTTGTGACCTTAATATATTCGCCGGAATCGGATCAGTCGCCGGAACGATCGCCGGAGAAGAGTGGTGGCCAGAACGGTCGCCGGAATACCCCCGGAGTTGTAGGGGTGGTGGAAGTTAGGGTGGGTTAATTATTTTATAGTAGAATTAAATATTAATAATAAATTAATTTAATAATTATTATTTCATAATTAAAAATTTAAAAGAAACCTGAATTTTGAAATTTGAAACATATTTTGGTATTTTTGAAATGTGTATAAGTAAACACCTTATTTATGTATTCTTCCCTAATTTTATGGGAAGTCTACATAAATCCTACTTTTACTTATACACATTTCAAAATTAAGGTTTTAGATGTTTTAAATTTCAAAAATCAGGTTTTTATTTAATTTTATTTATGAATTACTTAATTTATTATATATTTTATTAATAAATATATAACGGTCACAAATCTATATAATTTGGTCACAATTCAAAAATTTTAAGGTCACAATTCAAAAATTTGATATGTCACAATTCATTCATCGGTCACAAATTAAAAATTTTAAAGTCACAATTGTTTCATCGGTCACAAATCATAAAATTTTTAAGTCACACATCTTATTTTATAGTCACAAAATATGAAAACAACGAATTATAGGTCACAAATAACTTTTAGGTCACAATTTATCAATTTATTGGTCACAATTAATAATTTTTAGGCCACAAAGTAATTTTGTAGGTCACAATTGATAATTTTTTGTGAGTCACAGAGTCTTTCTTAGTCACAATTTCTTATTATTGGTCACACACCTACAAATTTATTGGTCAAAATTTGTGACCACCACCAACACCACCACATCCAGCAACAAAATCCCCGTTCCAAACATCACGTTTTCACCACCACCACCACCACTAGACCAACACCCATCCCACCAAACTGATCCACCGCAGACAACACCCATCCCACCAAACTGAACCACCGCACACCACCCATTCGCACACAGAACAAAGACACCCCAACCGTACATCACCACCGCTACCACCGTCCCACCACCACCTTCACTTTGCCGCCGCCGCCGCCTGATCCACAACTGAAACATAGCCCAAAAATCTCACACCAAATCACGACGGGCAGCCCACGACCACCGCCGCACGAGTCACGACGCACGCACAACTACAGCGCACCACCGCCACACGACGCAACTACAGCAGTACCGCACGACGCACGCACCACCGCACGACTCAAATCCATCCCGTTCAAGAGCAACCGAAGGCAGAAGTTGCCCCAACCATCTCCAACAAAAAGGACCAAACCCACCGCACGAATCGCGTCGCAGCAACGCGATTCGCAGCATCTGCCGCTGCTGCTGCGACGTCGCAGCGACGCAGTCGGTGGAAGAATACGGTGGTGCTGCTGCCCGCTGCCGTTTAGGGGAAATGAGGAGGTGGTGGCGGAGTGGAGGGAGGCAGGGTTGGGCGGCGCCACGCCGGTTTCTAAAGAGAGGGGGGGAGGAGAGAATGGGGGTGGAGAGAGAAAATGTTAGGGTTGATTGGTTATTTTAATTAATTGACGTGAATTATATAATTAATATTAATTTAAAAGATAAAAAACCTGATATTTGAAAAGTTAAATATGTGACCTGATTTGTGAAAATGGATATCTAAAAAGGGAAGATTACATAAATCATGCTTTTACATTTACCTATTTCAAAAATCCCAAAACATGTTTCAAATTTCAAAATTCAGGTTTTTTTTAAATTTTTAATTATAAAATAATAATTACTAAATTAATTTATTATTAATATTTAATTCTACTATAAAATAATTAACATACCCCCACCTCCACCACCCCTACACCTCCGGGGATATTCCGGTGACCTTTCCCTATCACCACTCTTCTCCGGCGACTTTTCCGGCGAATATGTTAAGGTCACAAATCTATACAATTTGGTCACAATTCGAAATTTTTTAGGTCACAATTCAAAATTTTCATAGGTCACAATTTGTTTATCGATCACAACTTAAAAATTTAAATGTCACAATTTTTTTATCAGTCACAAAATCACAGAATTTTATAAGTCACAATACTTATTTACGGTCACAAATATCAATTTATTGGTCACAAATTAGTAATTTTTAGGTCACACAGCTTGTACTCGTCACGGTTTATTGAATTCATTGGTCACAAATTGTTTATTGGTCACAATCACAAAATTTATATTGTGACCACCGAATTTTATGGTCACAGATTATTTCTCCACCACGAATTAAAATTTTTTATAGGTCACAGATTGAAAAAATCAAAATTTTTGTTGGTCACAACTCTGTTACAATGAGTCACAGTCACAATTTCTAGGTCACAGACACCCACCCTCAACTCATCTCATCCCCACCCTCGACCGCCGCCACGACCACAACCATTGCACATGACCAACAACAAAATCGTCGTCACCAAGACATCTATAGGCCTGCTTCAGCACCAACGTCCCCACCACCTCAATAACAACACCCCTAAATCACTACACACGCCACAACCACAAACCGCCACCACCACCACCACCCAAATCACACCACAAACCGCACCACACCACCAAAAAAAGGGAATCGAAAAACCTCTAGAACCAACAGCCAACACTACAACCTCACGGGAAAACCACCGCCAACTGCACCCACCGCCACTGGATCTGCATCGCCAGAACGGATGCGAGCAGGAGCGTTGCAAAGAATGGCAAAATACAGATCTACAGCCACGGACGTCGCACCCAACAGATCTGCACCTCCATACCCCAACCCCACCCAACTTCCCTGCTTGAGACCTGTTGACCCAACTGCATTAACTTACAGTCACCGGAGTAAGTAGCGACAGACAAGAAAAGTGGAGAAGACAGAGAGACGGCGACAATTGGAAGAAGACGAGAGAGAGCGAAAACGAGCGAGGGAGATGAGTGGAAGAAAAGTCCACGTCGTCGTGGCAACGGCGGCGTTGAGAGAGGAAGAATAGATGAGGCGTCGGCGGCGACGGCATCGTGAGAGAGAGAGGGTGGAGGATGAGATGGAGAGGTAATTGATTTTAGGGTTTGGAGTTAGATGGGGTGGGGTAATATATATAAATTAATTTATTGTTAATAGATATAAAAATAAAACAAATATTTTTAAATTATTAATTAAAACCTGAATTTTGTAATATGAAACTTAATTCAGGATTTTTGAAAATGGTAATCTAAAAGTAGGGGTAGGTGTAATTTCCTCATCTAAAAATAGGGTTATGTGTAATTTTCCTTAATTTTATTCACTTAGTTTTCATAGAATCAGGACCGGACCGGAGGAGAGGTCCAAGAGGCCTCTGCTCAGGCCCAGAAGTTTGGGGGCCCAAATAATTATTTTTGTTTCCTTTCATCTCCAACTTTCAAGTCGGCCGGCAATCATCGGCTCCACGGTAGAGACAACGAGAAATCAAAACCTAGAGTCTACCCAGACCAACGACACTACTCTGCAAGCCTGCAACTTCTCCAAAATCCGACTGGCGACGGCATCCTTCGGTCTATTTTCCTTGGTAAATCATTTATTCTTTTGTTATCAAATTGGGTTCTTTCTCTATTTGTTGCAATGTCTTGAAGATTTGAACTTTGAAGTGTATCCGGTTTTTGGTGAATGAAATTCTGAAATTCATACTGCTTAATTACCTGTACCTGTAAGCCTTAATCTTACTGAAATTCTGAATAAGCCTTGTTCTTCCTGAAATTCATAAGTCATATCGCTTAAAGAAAAATTGGTTTTTTGCCCACCAAATAAGATTTTGCTCAAAAGTGTGTTGATGGAAGTTACATCTCAAAAATTAATAACTAATCCAGCTCAGTTAACAAAGTTTAGGTTTTTCCCTTAATTTTTTTACTAGATACATAACATTAATTTCTTAATTTTCACGAACTTACATTAATTCTGCCATGTTGATTAACAGCAGGTCAGCAACTAAAACTCTAGAATTGATAAACTGTGAATTAGGGCTGATATTAAGTTGAGCACTTTTTTTATAAGCTGTGAATTGTGATTGGATCATCAATTTTTATTTTCTTTCTTAAACTAATTTGAGCCCCTTTTAAACTCATGTTTTAGTAAGTGTTAGCTTTTGAGTGACTTGAGTCAAATACTATTCGTTTGGAGCTCAAAAACGGAAGAAGAGAGAAAGAGAAGAGGCATTAATTTGAAACATTTTTTTTCCATGAGGTTAAAGGTTCAAAACCTTGAACCTTCAAAAAAATTTTCATTTATTTGGTACCTATAAAAAAAAAAAATTAATTTGAAACTAGGCCAGAGATATAGATAAGTACTTTAATGGAAATAAAAGAAAAGAGAAGGAAGGGACACCAGAAAATTTAGTTATTGAGGAATAAACGGGGAAATGATTGAATATGCCTCGAAAACTGCAAGACGAGTTTTATATAAGTGATCGTTTAGAACATTTTCACATAGGTTTGGACTCAGTCCATCTCAATGACTCAATTACCCTAATCTAAAAATTAAAACCCCAATAGAACCTTGGCACTCTGAAATCAAAATTGCGTGATTTTGTAGTACATTTCTTTCGAATTCTACATACTCAACTCTTCTGCTTGCAAGATTTGCTCTCTACTTATATCCGTGTATATGTGTACATATGTTGTAATCTTCCATGGGTTTGAATTGTTTATATGTTTATGTATCGTTTAAATTTCCTAAACAGTGCCAGAATTCTGAATGTATTATGAAAAATCTCATAATCATGTTGATTTTTGCACCACGCCGTTGATAAATTGTGTTTTCCTTTCTTGACCCAGAATTTTGATCAGATTTTGGCAACTTGTTGAAGTATACAGCTCTTTTTAATCTTATTTTGTGTTTCTGATAATGATTTCACGAACTTATTATGTACATTTTGTGTATTTATGCATCAATAGTTGTATTTTATTCTTTTTAACCCTTGTTTGAGCTACATTATTTTTTTCATTCTCATTTTTCTACTCATTTCCAACCACACATTCTTTAATAAAATAATATTTTCCATCACATCAATAATTTTTCATTCTTTTTCAACCACATATTCCCCATCACATCAAACAAAAAAAATGCATTCTTGGACTCAAAATGTGCACCAAACAGGGGCTTAGAGATGAAATTATGAAACTAAAGAAAATTGATATCTAAGATGGTTAGGTTCACGTGTGATTGAAATTAAAATTGTACTCGTTGATATTTTTGTTTTGTATTTGTTGAGTGAATTCTCCAAAAGAAAGAAAAGAACAGAATTTTGAATTTAATCATGTTTCTGACTAACTGACATCCTACCGAAGAGTCTATTTATTTACGTTGTCTGTCGCCTTTTTCATGTTTGCAGGATCAAATTTAGCAACCCCTGCCTTGTACCTATCCCATTTGCCTTTGTTCATCTGTCTGACTAAATAATGGATGGTGGAAAATTGTTAAAGCTAGGTGTGCCACATTATGTAGTTGAGCCATTGTTAGCTGCATCTGACTCTTCTACTTTAGATAAGGCGCTAGTGCATCTCATCGAAATTTCTAGAACTCCTGATGGCCGGTCAGACCTCGCTTCCAAGAATATCTTGGTGCCAACCCTTAAGCTATGTCAATCCCTATGTTCCCCTTCTTCTCGTCACTTTCTTTTGTTGTCCCTAAAGCTGCTCAGAAACCTGTGTGCGGGAGAAATAAATAATCAGAACTTATTTATTGAACAAACTGGTGTTGGAATTGTTTCAAAATTCTTTAATACTGTAGTGCTAGCTTCTGGTTCTGACTACGAGATTATTCGTTTGAGTCTGCAACTTTTGGGAAATGTCTCGTTGGCTGGGGAAGAACATCAGCTTGCTGTTTGGCGCCATTTCTTTCCTCTTGAGTTTTTGGAAATTGCTAAATTTCGAAGCAAAGAAACATGTGATCCTTTGTGCATGGTTATCTATACATGTTGTGAAGGTAATGATAAGCGAATGATCGAACTGCTTACGGATCAAGGGCTACATATAGTGGTGGAAATTATACGAACCGCAACATTTGGTATGCATTGTTAATTTAACATGTGTTTATGCATTATTATGCAAATGCAAAAAACATCATTTGTTTGAAACAAACTTTTAATGCCTTTGATATGCTTTGGTCTTAGCAGCTGGATTTAAGGAAGATTGGCTGAAGTTGCTTCTCTCAAGAATTTGCCTGGACAATTCTTACTTCTCTCCAGTTTTCTCTAAATTATTCCTGGTTCGTTCAGTTGAGAACTTAGATGATGATATATCTACTGATAACCACTTCGGAGGAGAGCATGCATTTTTGTTGAGTATTCTTTCAGAAATCTTGAATGAGAGAATCATGGACGTGACAGTGTCCAATGATTTTGCTTTGTGTATTCTTGGAATATTTACAAATGTCGTTGGGGTTGTTGATTTTGTTGAAACACCAAACTCTGGTCTTCCTACAGGCGTAGCTGATGTTGATGTTCTAGGATACTCCCTAACCATGTTGAGAGATGTCTGTGCCTGTGGCGGTGCTCAAGGGTCTAATGAGCATGTCTTTGGGGATATTGTGGACGTGCTAGTGTCATCTGGGCTTATTGAATTGCTTTTAAGCTTGCTTCATGACCTAGAGCCTCCATTAATAATTAGGAAAACAATGAGACAGAGTGAGAACCAAGAAGCAACAATGTCTAGCTCATCCAAGCATTGCCCTTATAAAGGTTTCAGGAGAGATGTTGTGGCCATTATTGGAAATTGTAGCTACTGCAGGAAGCATGTTCAGAGTAAAATAAGAGAGCAGGATGGGATCCTTCTGTTACTACAACAGTGTGTCACCGATGAAGATAATCCATTCTTGAGGGAGTGGGGAATTTGGTCGGTAAGAAATATATTGGAAGGGAATAGAGAAAACCAACAAGTTATTGCCAATTTGGAACTTCAAGGATCTGTAAATGTGCCTGAAATTGCTCAACTAGGTCTCCGAGTAGAAGTGGATCCTGAAACACGACGTGCAAAGCTTGTAAATATGTGATGACGGTACTGAGCTAAACATTATCTTGTAACTGATTTACAGATTGTTATCATTTCTCTCGGCTGTCTATTCGATATCCCTATTTAACCTCAATGTGATCGACGACCAAATTTCGGAGAGAAACAGCAACAGACTCGAGAGGTATGAACCTGAAAGATTGTTTGCATTGCCAGGGGTCAGATGGAGAAATTAAGTTTAATGCAAGTTCCATGAGATTGAAGATAATTTACTTGGTCATGTAAGTTCTTAATTAAACAAAATATTGTTTTAGAATTTATATCAATTTGTCTGGTAATGTGGTGGGGGGGGGGGGGGGGGGCGTAGTGAGACTTGTTTAAAGTATTATTAACCCATTTTAAGTTATAATTCTCTGTTGCATAGATGATAACATATGACTATGAGATATTTCATATGATTTCATGATGCCAATGATATGTTATATAATGACAAGATACCAAGAAATGATGATGATAGGGCAACCCATTGATATTATGATGGTAATGACAAGTATTGTTTGGTATTATAAGTACTGTACAGTGCTTCTGATCTTTATGATAATCATGAATTGATCCTATCAATAATGTCATAGTTTAGAATCTCATGATGATGATTATGTTAATGTGACATTATGGGGATGATGGGTTGACTCTGATGTTGATTTATGATGATTTCGGAGCTATTAACCAGCGTTGTGGTTATCTTGCAGTTGAAAATAATGGACTAATACCTGCGTGGTTGGATAGGTTTGAAAACAATTTAGTTAATTAGATCTTCAGTGTTTAAATATAATTTGAAGTTAACTATTAGAATCTCACATTGACTGATGATATTAACACGATCCACTTAATAAGATGAGGGCAATTCTCCCCTAAAAAGTCGATTTTGTGATGTTGAGTTAAGACCCAATATCCTTTCTAATATGGTATTAGAGCAGACTCAGTTTTGCAATGTTGAGTGCACCTAATATCGATTTGTTCACAATTGTTTGGCATGGTTCACGCTGTGGGTGAGGAGGCATATTAGAATCCCACATTAACTGATGATATTAACACGATCCACTTAATAAGGTGAGAGCAATTCTCCCATAACAAGTCGATTTTGTTAGGTTGAGTTAGGTCCAATATCATTTCTAGTTATAACCAATTATTTGATGATATCCAATTGCGATTAATAAGGTTTGAGTACAAGAATTAAGCTATTTGTACAACTTTGTTTACACCTTGGTTGACATCCTGATGATGTGAACGCGTTATAATGATTATATTAAATGTGTGAGATGTGAAAGATGATGTTAGATTGTGCCTAGTATAAATTTGCTGAGTCAGAGTGTAAATGAGAATGTACGTGTAGCAAGATTGTTGAGTACAAATTTGGTCACTGCACGCAAATTCTTATGTTTGTTTATGAACAAAATTTTTTATGAGATCAAGGTTTCAAAATAATTTACAACATTGAGAAGCATGGGTTGGCTGCATGTACCTATGAAATGTTTACTTGTTTGTGTGTTTGTGAAAAGAATGAGCATGAGGTGACATTTTCGAGTTACATATCACGTATGAGTGTGCATAATCTTTAATTCTCGTGTTCGTAGCTCATTTGGAACTTGAATTGTATAGCTATTTTGCAAGTTGGATTGGAGCTCCAGAAAATGACGACGTAGATGCAAATGGACGTCGGCATGTCGCCCTATTTGAATACTAACAGGGACGGAACTTCAGTTCGCATTATAATTGTACTTTTTACCTTTTTTATTTACTGAGAATGATTTTTCTACTACATTGTAAGTTTATTCTTGTATGCTATATTGTTTATGATACAGAGAAGCTGGGAAAGAACAATGCCAGAGCATATTCTTCTATTTTTTGATCTCGTGGCACTTGTATATTAATAATTTAATATTGTAGTCCCTGTCGTGAACAATGTGTCAACAGGTTGACAAGGTCAAGGCCAACTAAAATGCTATTGCTGTGAGGGTAGTTGAGTTGAAAATGGAGGCCTACAAATTTAGTAGTAAAGACAAAAGCATGTCATTTCAAAAACCAAACCACATGGAAGGTGGAGTTAGGTGGTGTTTTATGAGCCACCTTCGATAGCTTATTTGTTTGGTATTTGTTCATTCATTTTTGACTTGTGTGGCATGAAATGAAGTTGAATTTTGGAGGAGAAACTATATTTTTTTTGGGATTTGCGTGCTCCACGGTTAGAACCTCCAATTTACTAAGAACAGAATTCTTGAAAAATGGATTAATTATTGATTCGAAGAGGAGAGTCGAATTAGATACATGTATTTGAATGGTTATAAGCGAACTATTGTAGATGTTTCAACAATCAAGAATCGATTTTTTTTTTGTTTTGTCTTAACTTTTCCGTAAAGCGGGGGAATTTCTGCTAGTTCTAATCAATTAAAAAATTCGAATTCAAATAAAATAAAAGAATTCGAAATAGAAAATGTAGAAGTCAAACCGTGGTTTATTTTCGGTGGGTTCTACTTTAAATTTTAATGTCTGAATTTTAGATTCGAGAATTGATTTTATTTCGAGCACCATGGAAATTTTAAGAATTAGAGAAGTCAAATACTTGCCCCAATTGTATAAACTTCAACAATTACTCCACATTTATACTTTATTGTGAACTAGAACTAATCGGTAGATCCAATTCGATCGTATCATTATATAGTTTTATATGTGAATTTCTTATTGATATCTAATTTATTGTATATCACGTCATGTTCAATACCAAGAGATTTTTAGGAGAATGTATGATTAAAAAGTAGAGAAAAGTTTTGAGTTTACGTATAGAATATTTTATTGTGTGAATATGATTGAAAATTAGTGTGTCGAAAAACAAATTTTGAAAAAACTAGTTGCCAAACGTGGGCTCAATTTTACGTGGCGGTGTTAGTGTATACCAAACTACAGTGTCTTACACATAACCTAATTATGCTTTTTTGAAAAATCATTATTGTGAAATACTATTTTTGCCAACATACAAATTAAAACATTTAGGCCATGTTTGGTAGATATAATTTTTTTCATTTTCATTCTTCTGCTCATTTTCAATCATACATTTTTCAATAAAATAATATTTTCCATCACATCAATAACTTTTCTTTTATTTTTAACAATATATTTTCTAACAATCTACTATTCAATAATACATTCTTTCAAAACAATGTGTTCAAACAAACTCTAATCCATAGTTTATCATCTTCAACCCTCACTCTACACCAATTAATCTTCAAACCTAACCCTATCCCAGTTTCATAAATTAACTCACAATTAACATAAGAAGCCAAGAAGGGATTCTTCTGTCCGTTCGTAACACCAAAAAGCCAACAAATTTTGGGGCGTTTTATGAAGACAGTCCCAGCAAGCCACTATGTATTTCGATTTCTTTAAATAGAAATGACACTCGTAAAGAATACATCTTTCTATTGTATTGTTTCAGTCACTTCATCTTCTCTGACTGATGTTTATGCTGCTTTCTCTTTGCCACCTTTTCTTGTAATTAACTCATCTTTCCTTTCAAAACCAGGCCAAGCATTTGATTCTTGATTCCAACGGTGTTACGTATTCATACTTATAATATATTAATGTAAGATCTCTCTGTTATTTATCTTAATAATTTTCCATTTACTGAATAATTTTCTTGATTTTTCTTGGCTGTTGACTGCTGTTTTGATAGCGAGTTGTTCATGTAGGTTTCATGTCCTCACGATAGTTGTAAAATTTGTGTCGCATGGGCTGCTTTTTGTTGATTTTATTATTTTACTCATTTTGGTAGTTTCTATTTTTTTTTTCATGATTTAATTCCCAGTTAAGGAATATTTATTTTATGTTTTTGTATGGAAGCGTAGCTATTGATTTCTCATTACATCTAATTTTGTTTGGTTAGTATTAAAGTATTCGATTGATGGGTCGTTTTGATAATTTGAATTATAATATGTTACGATTACATTTGTTTTTTAGTATAGTAATGTCAATAGTGTACTGGTTTAAAGTGGTTATGAAAAAATCATGGTTGTATCAATGATTTCTAAGTTAGGGGCAGACATAAAACATTTAAGATATTTTACATTTTGCTCAGTTGAAAAGAGAATGACTTTTTTTCCCCCTGGTTACTCCTCCTTATTTTGTATTTTCCACGTTTAAGTATCATATGCGTGAGATTCTCAAAGAAGTCAGACCTCACAATAGATGCCGATTTTCTCGAAATTTTGTATTCATATACAGTTTTAGAAGTGAAAATAACTGTATCTTTTGATATTGTAACATTTGACTTACACTGTTATTTTGGTTTCACTTTAGAATGGCTGCAACAGCATTTCACCAAGCATTTGCTACTCTTCAATCCCATGGTTACTTTGGTGATTCGGGTCTCAATCAGGAGAATGGAAATGCTTCATTTAGGTTGATATCTAAAGGTGTTAAGCTAGATAGCACTCTGTTGGGAAGAGGAACTTACTGCTCTAGAAAGAAATTTTTTAGCATTAGTGAAGCCTCGACTTCTCGGACTACAATTTTCGGTTCTGTTTCTTCCTCATCAAATGGAGCAACAAGTGACTCCAGAAAGAAATCAAGTATAGTTATCTATGTTAGATTTTATTTTAAGGAGAATCATATTATAGTGCTGTGCTTTTCATTGTTGGAGAAGATGAAGGCTTTTTTCATAAGATTTCATACAATCTTCTGTCTATTTTTTTCCAGGTGAAGCTGCATTGATCTTGATTAGGCATGGTGAATCCATGTGGAATGAGAAAAACTTGTTCACAGGTTGTGTAGATGTGCCACTAACCAAGAAGGGTGTGGAAGAGGCTATTGAAGCTGGCAAAAGAATCAGCAATATTCCTATTGATATGATCTATACATCTGCTTTGATTCGTGCGCAGATGACAGCCATGCTTGCCATGACTGAACACCGTCGCAAGAAGGTAAATTGTCTCTGGAATTTGTTGAAAACAATTTAAGTGAATAAGTTTGTCCCTTCAAAGAGCTTAAACTTTTAGATGAGATTTTTCAACATGGTATGAGAGCAAAGAAGGGAGTTTGACTCTCACGGCCAATACTTTATAAAAGAGCAATGCTACTGGTACATAGGCGTGTACATAATGTGAGTGGGGTGGGGCCTACGCTACAGTGTTGTGGGCTCCACCACACTGACATTATGTACACGCTTATGTACACACATATATACAAGTAGATTAATCATTTATAAAATAGTACTTGAGTCAGCCATTTCATAAAAAAGTGTATCGAGTCTGCAGTGGCACATGAAGAACAATTTATATAAATTAGTTTGTTCGCCTCATGGGCGAGGGGCTTTTGTACCTCTTCTTCGGGGAGATTTCACATCATGGAATTTATTTTCGTCAGTATCTGATGAGATGTTGTGCTAAGTATTTAAGGAGAATTGAGTGCTCAGGATAACTGGATTTGTACAATCTTAATTTAGCCACTTGGGGCACAGGGAGGATTTGAAAATCCTTTTTCGGACTAAAAATAAAATTTTCAGGTTTTTAGGGTTATGAATACATGTATAGGTTTTGATTCCTTGAGCCTTGAGGTTCTTTTAGACTAATTTATGTCTATATGCAGGTTCCTATTATTTTGCACAATGAAAATGAGCAAGCGAAAGCATGGAGTCAAATTTTCAGTGAAGATACCCATAAACAGTGCATTCCAGTTGTAACAGCTTGGCAACTAAATGAAAGAATGTAATTATATATCATTTTGGCAATATTTAATCTGGACTTATGCTGGTTGGCGACATTATAAGATTATAACCAAATATTGCTTCTGTACAGGTATGGAGAATTACAAGGTCTCAATAAACAGGAAACTGCTGAAAGATATGGGAAGGAGCAAGTTCATGAGTGGCGACGAAGTTATGATACACCTCCACCAAACGGTGAGAGCTTGGAAATGTGTGCTGAGAGAGCTGTTGCGTACTTTACGGAACATGTAAGAGCAACAAATTCATCCTCTCATATATGTGATTATCCGCTTGGTTCTATCTGCTTATTCATGGTCCTCACTTAATATTTAATGATCAAGATTGAGCCCCAACTTCTATGTGGGAAAAATGTAATGATTGCTGCACACGGGAATTCACTGAGGTCAATCATCATGTATTTAGACAAACTGACTTCGCAAGAGGTAGGGATTTGAACTTAATGAATGTTTCTGCCATTTTCTTCTACTTATAACTGAACAGTTTATGTCGTTCCTTTTATTAGGTTATTAGCTTGGAGTTATCGACTGGGATACCGATGCTTTACATTTTTAAAGGGGGAAAATTTATTCGAAGAGGCAGTCCTGTGGCTCAGAATGAAGCAGGCGTTTATGCTTACACTAAGGTATGTGGGTTTTTCCCTGTCATATGTAAAAGTGATTGAGACCAGTATTTTATTAATTGGAACATAATATTTTCTGTCTTCTGGTGTTGTCGGACATATATTTTTATGCATAGCAATGTTTCCATGGAAGTGCCAAAAATTATATTTTAGGAATATTTGCATGTTTGTTACTTGTATTTTGTTGAACAGAATTCTTTGAAGGAAACAATCTGAGCGAACTATTTCCAGACAAGAACTTCAGAATTATAGTTCCGATCTATATGAATAAACCGAGATAGAATATTTTACGGATCCGTATACACAAGATAGCGATCAATGGCCTATTTGAAGGAATCCGTTAAAAGATTTTTTGGCGCTTATCTAACTTATGTTGACCTAGACAAACAAATAGAGCTACTACATTTTCAGTGCATCCTGTATCAATTGATGCAATTTACAATCCCTTTTCCTGTTCAATTCATAATTGCAGAGGTTGGCTCAATACAGGCAAAAGTTGGACGAGAAGTTTCAATCTTAGATTGGAGGTATGAGAAAATTACGGGTCTTCTACTCTTTTAACTCTTTATTTTAGCCTCAACTCTCAGACTGTTCTCTCCTGTGCTGCAGCTTGCCTTCCATTCGGTTTCTATGAACTGCTCCCTATTCAAACTCTAAAAGAAATACATTTGCAGACACTAGTCTCGGTTTTTATACCTCCTGTATGTCTTGATATAACTTAGTTGTTTCACTTACACCTTTTAATGTTTTACGATAGAAATATTTGAATTCTTAAATGTAATATAAAGTTGAAACGAGACTCTTTATTAATGATCGATTTTATGAGAAGTATGTGTTATGGATATGCCAAAATGCCCTCGTAATGGCCTTTTCGTCCGTGTATTTGGATTGTGAAATGCAGTTTTCTTTGGCCATGACTGTAAAATGCCTTGGACGATGCACAATCATATGGTAGTAATATGATGTTATTTTGAGAGAGAGGTTATGATTTATGACAAGAATCTCAATGCTGCGTGAATCTTTTGTTGTTGAAAGTTTGAAACCTATAAATGCTGTGTCTGATTCAGGGATGCACGTGAATTGGCAATATAGTTTAAGATACTTCTGGTTTAGAATAGAATATAAAAGTGTAGCTTGAACAATCTAAAACTCTTGCACAGTCCAGAACAGCAGCCAAATTCTAAACTTAATGAATATGCTTTATTCAAAAACTTCCCATTGTAAGGAGCACAAGAATGTTAAGTACCACAAGAACAATCACAAGATCAGTAAACCAAGCAGTTATTGCACTGAAGATGTCAAAGTACATGAGCTACACGAGATATTTCTTGCCCAGCAAGAGTAAAAACCAAAGAATACGAAGATAGTGCCAGCAGTCCTAGTCGGACAGTCAAAATTATCACTAAACAACAATTATTGCACAGTTAGGAACCGTAAAGTAGATTATGGAATTCCCTCACTTCTCTTTCGAAGGTAGAGATTCATCGGCCAATGTGTGATCTTCATCATCCTCAGGAGACGATGATTTGTCCGCTTTTTCTTCAGAGGCATCGGATTCCGGCTCTGAATTAGCGGGGTCTAAACTGGGGGCAGTGGGAAGTGATGTTGCTGCCAGATTATTATCAATTGTCCAAAACGAAGGAATTCTTTTATCGTCCTCCTTCATTCTCTCAGCGTACTTGTCGATGTCAAAACCTGTATCATCTTTTCCGCTAAACGCAGATTCCACCACTTCCATGTCGAACAAATTATCCATGATGCTCATTGTATTAGGGTTGTCCGAGTAAACAAATTTGACTTTGGCAACCGTTTTAGGCTCTAGGAAAGGTTTCGCAACCTGGAGCAACAAGAAGCATGTTTGATTAAGCTTAAATAAGAAGTTGCTCAAAAGTAACTTAATTTCTTCAAAAGCTTAGCCAAACGTGATCGTTGAAGCAAACCATTATAACAGAGTTCCAAATAAAACCTACTGAGATGTGAATGAACTTCAAATTACAATAGTGACACAACGTATTTGAAGGTGTGTAAGAACACTAAGTATAAGATATAAGGGAAAATACCGTCCAAAATGGTTCGAATATCTTCGGTGGATCATATAGAATTGCAACTCCAAGTCTCTCGGGATAATGCTCTTGGAGGACGTGAGCTGTTTCCCGTGTTACCTTTATTGATATATTCGACATACTGAAACCATGAAAATCAATCAACCATATCATCTGCTCCTGGCCTTGGGGAAGATCTAGAATTGCATTCTCCATGCAATAAACCAAATACTTAATTTGGCCTTTTGTTGATTTTGTGTTCTGCATTGATATAAAACTCGAAAAAGTTGAGTAAAAATAGAGGACAGAGCATCTTTGCCAAGCTTAAATTATAAGTAAACAATTAAAGTTTGTTGGAAATAAGTGGGTTACTTATAAGTACTATTATATGTTTAAGAATAGCAGGAATTATCAAATTTGACCTGGCACCTAGGCCTCATGACCAGAACTGGCCTCCCGTGCTTATCTTTATAACTGGCCCTGTAAATTTTTCCAGTTTCTGCCTCCTTTGCAATATCACCCTTCATCACAAATTACGACATATTAACCAGAGAACATATTTTGAGTCTTCTGACAACAACGAACACTCATAAGCTCGAAAATCAACCAGTTATTCTAAATATCTACAGTGGGAAAGGGGAAAGTCTCGAAAATACTAGTACAAAAAAGGGCGTACGTGAATAGAACAACTCGTAAACACATAAAATAGCTTCAGACACGAATGCTAATATGCATAAACTGTCAAAAGCTTGAAAAGGCCAGCTTTAGAAAAATGAAGATGGGAAGAAAAGCATTCCAATGAGAGTATTTGGATAAGTAGTCATTACCCAGCGAATTTCTTCAGGTTTGTATTCCATTCTCCACTTTAGGGTTGCTTTAAGCATTTTAACAGCCTTATTAACATTCCAGTTTCGTGCCCTTAAGTATCTTGATATGGAAGCATCGGAACAATAAAGAGCCAATTTACCAGACTGTGGCCCAATTAACCTTTTCACCTCGTTAATCTGAAAACAAAAAAGTACATTAGCACGAAATAATAGTGTTTTCAATGATGGTCTGCTTGGGACTGAAAATACCTTTCCCTGCTGCACTTCTGGAGCCAAAGAATTGTCACAGCAATTTGGAGCTGTTTTATTCGACTCAGAACTCATAATTCTCAATGCTTTGGTAGGAACTATTCTCCCGCGTAATTAAGATTTTCTCTGGAAGAAGAGTAAGATAAGTTACTCAAACAAACCAAAGAACATAGAATCAAACCAACAAATAGACCTTGCAATGCAGTAAAGAAATGGCGTTAAGATGAGTTTCTGGCCTATGGTGCAATCATATTATAAACATGCCGAATGTGGATAGCCGTACTGGAACATTCCTAATAGTTCAGTGTAAGTTGCAATGCCAATGGATAAAAATTATCCATATTTTCTCCATGTTTTCCTTTCGTTTTACTGAAAGTAATTTAGTCCAGGGTTCATTGCCTTCAATACCGTAGGAATCACAATTTCTCAAGTCCTTCAATAGTTTTCCTCGTGATACAGCTTGAACCGATATCATAATCAATTAATTCATACAAAAATAAATAAATATTTCCTACACCTCTGCCACGAGACAAACTAAAAAATCTAAATGAATTAGCCATCATATTCTTCTTGTGAATTGTTGAATTAACATATTTAAGTCGTGAAAATTTTTAGTGTTCTTTTTCTATCTTAACTTCAATATGTCCATGGAAGAACATCTTCAGTTTATGCAGTTCAGATAAATAGTACAATGCCGGGATTCCCAGTACATACATTTCATTTTCTCAACATTGTCATTGGTCATTCATTCGCTGGTGTCTGTCTATATACATATAATTGTTCAGACTCCGAGCGAAGTAAATAAAAAAGAAACGAATTTATCAAGAAAACGAACAAGCCCACCCACAATTTAACATTGTTTAAGCGGCATCAATTCACCAAAGCTGAATATATATAGACACATTACTGCAGATTCACTTCGGGAGATTCAACAAGAAAACACCAAATGTCAGCTTCAAGAATTCAATCCAACAATCCAGAAGAAAACAAAAAAGTCAACCAATATCCTAAAATCGGCACTTCAAGAAATGATCAATATCAACCAATTCAACTAAAGCACAGTTAGTTTTCGTTGTAATTACAATTACACAAAATCCAATAAAAGCAAACATAAAAAGAAATAACCCTGTTTTGGAAAAATAGCCACTGGCAAATAATGGTTAAACCAGAAAAAAACTATAAACATATCATAAAGAAAATCAAGATATAGAAAAAAAAAAAAACATAGATACCTGTTTCTTGCGTGGGCTCTGGAATAAGAATCAAGGATCTGTACTATTGATGAAGTAGAAAATGGAAAATAATGGTTAACCAAGAAAATGGTGCGCTTAAATTAATGAGAGGGAGGAAACGGATTTGTTGACTATAATACAAAATTATATTGTTTTATATTCTTAAGGGCGCATACCATGTGGGAAATGCTGCAGATACTGATAGTCCTTGTTAGTTGAATGAAAAACGCTATTCATCCTCCTCCGTGGGGATGTATCCCCATTCTATGTGGATGTAAATTATTGATTAAATAATAGGTGAAATTAAATGACTTATTTAATTTAACCTAGCATTTAATGTCACATTAACACCACATAAACTGAGGATGCATCCACACTGGGGATGAATAGCATTTCTTTAGTTGAATAAGTGTAATGTAAACTCTCGTGTACATTAAGACTTACACTCCTCTTATAATGGAGTGTGGGGTCCGCGATTTTTTAAATGCGGGCCCCCCACCATTGTGAGAGAAGTGTAATGCATGATGTACACCCAAGTGTGTACATCAAGCATTGCTCTAATTTCTTACAAACTCGACGAAAGGTTAATTTCTTAAATACTAAAAACTTTAGACTCGATTGGTAAAATATAATTTAAATAAGAGTGATGTTATTTATCAGTATAATGATGAAACGTTGATGATATGTCAATTTATGTGGAATAATGAGATATGATAATTCAATCCCCACCTCTCATGAAAATTGGCATGTTCTATCTCATTATTCAACATAAGTCATCATATTATCGATGTTTTATCATTATAATAATAAATAACATTAATATTTAAATAAAATAAAAAAAATTAGACTCCAACAACTAAATTTACTTCAATAATATCCTTATACGAGATCTTAATGAGAATGCCCATCAATCATTCCACTTGTACAATCTTATTTGTACAATCATGGATGACAATCTTTATTAGCATCACATCCATCCATTTTTAAAATTGTCAAAAACTTTTTTTTAAGATCACTGATTTAGATTTTGTCACCGCCAACATTGTCAATAATGTTTGTCAATCACCATTGCACAAATAGTTTTAATTCACATTTTGTTACATCTATAAATTAGATAAGATTAAATAGTTAAATCATCATTTTACAACATTACTCTAACAAACGCAACCTCGCCCCATAATTTCTTGTAATTTATACATGGAAAAATTGCAGTTACAGTACCAAATCGTTCATTTAGTAGCAAATTTTGTCCAAACTTTTCATTTGTACCACTTACGATATCAAACATTTCAAAATATCATAGCTAAAATTCAAATGAAAAGAAACTATTAGTTTGACCATTAGTTGACCAAATAATTAACATTAACCATAATTTTAACTAATTCTAAAATGATAAAATTGTAACTTTACATTTTTTTCAATAAAAAGCACAATTATAATATATTAATAATTAAATTTAAAAAACATAAATAGAAGAAAAAAAATGTTATCTTCTTCTTCTTCTTAAATCCAAAAGCTATCGCCATCGTCATCTTCCACAGCCAAAGCCACCGACGCCTCAAAAGAAGAAAATTTTAACTGTGTAGGATAAATGCCGAAATTGTGAAGTCAATGCAGTGTTCGGAGGCACATCTTCAAAATCCATCCCTCACTTTTCATTCCGACATAATCCTTGAACACATCCTCAAAACCATGCACCACCACCACCTCAAAAGGTTTTTGGATTAAGCTTTGAGCACTGTTAACTTGATGAGAAGTGTTATGCGTACATGGCCAAAAGGTCCCGTGCGTATGGTCTTTTTCTAATTTGATTATTGGTTGAATTATTAGTCTTCTCCACGTGAGCCCTTCACGCACTCGCCTTACCTGAATTAGGCCAACCCTTCTCATCTTCTTCTTCAATAGGTGGTGTTGTAAGTGGGTTCTTGTTGTGGGACTGTGATAATGGTGGTGTTATGGGTTCTTGCTGTGGATGTGACTGTAGCTATGGCGATGGTGTTTCGATGTCTTTCGTCAGGGGAATCGTCATAATGGGTAGGATCTGGCATGTTAGTGAGTTCAATCTCAGGGAATCGTCATAATGGGTAGGATCTGGCATGTTAGTGAGTTCAATCTCTTGCTCTATTTCAATGGTGAGAGTTTGTTGTGCAGTGGCTGTTGCAGTTTTTTTACGACGGCGACGATGGAGCCGACATTGGGTGGGTGCGGTTGTGTCGACTGCTACTGTTACTGTTTGTGGTTTTGGGTAAGGGATTGGGGAAAAAAGGGAGTAGGGATGGCAAAAAAATCAGACAAACCCGATATCCGCTGGGACCCGCCCCGAACGGGGAGGGGAAAACCAGTGTTCTAAAATGCGTAATGCGTAGCGAAGCGTCGATACCGAGAATCAAGAATCACAAGTTTAGGCGTGTCAATGCGAAGAATAAGCGGCATAATGCGTTTCATATTTTTAAGACATTAAATATATTTTTATATAAAAAAAAAAAAATTTTACCAAAAAAAAAAAAAAAATTGTTCTAAAAGCCTAGGCGCGCTAATGCGGGCTAATGCGCGCAAATGAGCGCCTAGACGCGCGAATTTTCGAACAAAAAACGTCAAAAATGCATTTTTCGCGCATTGCACCAATTCGACGCGTTTGATCCACGCATCGCATTTTCGCGCCTTTTAGAACACTGGGGAAAACCCGCTTAAATGGGTAACAGGGCGGGGAATTATTCCTCGAGGCGGGGATGGGGCGGGGACGGGTAATGGGGTCCCCGCCCCGCCCCGTTAAAAAAAAAAATTTTTTTTTTAGAATTCAATACTTTAAATGAACATTTTCGTTAGTTCTAATAGAAAATAGCAATTAAAATTATTTGTTTAAATATAATGAATATGGACAATAAAAATAAATTATCAAAAACTAAAAAAAAAAAAAAATTTAAACAGGGAATAAATGGGGAAATAACCTATCCCCGCCCCGCCCCGGCTAAAATAGGGAACGGGCGGGGATGGGGAATGAATTTCTTAACGGGGCGGGGGACGGGGAGGGCATCCCCGCCCCGCTCCGCTGCCATCCCTAAAAGGGAGGATAGTGGGTGATTTTTGCTTTTAAATTTAAATTTTAATATATTATAATTGTGGTTTTTGTTGAAAAAAAATGTAAAGTTACAATTTTATCCTTTTAGAATTAGTCAAAATTATGGTCAGTGTTAATTATTTAGTCAACTAACGGTCAAACTAACAGTTTCCTTCTATTTGGATTTCAGCTACGACATTTTGAAAAGTTTGGCACCGTGGATGACACAAATGAAAGGTTTGGACAATGTCTGCTACTAAATGAAATGTTTGATACCGTGACTGCAATGTTTCCCTTTATATATACATTGGGTATATTTGTTACTATTTTATAATATAAATTATTATCATTCTAGACATAATCAATATTCCTTGAATAATATTAATCAGTAAGCTATATCATTATTGTATTTTATAATTCAAGAGATGTTAGCCTCCACCTCATTTTTTGTAATATTGACTTGAAGTGACTCCACATAATACATCAATAAATTAGTGTAATTTTCTTATTATCAACATTACTCTCTTCATAGAGGTTTTTACTTTATTGTGTGGTCAAGTAAATTTACTTGTTTAGTTTTTACTAGCAAAAGTTAATTTATGTAGCTTTTGAACACTTTTTTTGGGTCGGTGACAGCTGAATTTATTAATAAAAGTATTAAAAAATTCAAAGTCACTAGATTCTAGCGATCACGTTTTATAATTATAGTACGTGCAAAGCCATTGTTCAATTATATATGCATTTACAATTTCATGAGAAAGTTTGAAAATGATAACTTATACATTGGTTTTGCAAGATCTATGTGAAACTTAAAACTAAGCACATAAATTTTGAACTTAAATCAGTGTATCAAAGCAAGGCATGTATCGACTCAAACTTGAACTAGAGTCTAGCTACAAATCCTTCCAACCAAACATATCTCAAAGAATTTGCCCAATAACAGGGCACTAAAATGAAAAACCCAACCTCATGAAGTCAATTTGTGACGGGACTGAAAAATTTCTCTGAAACATTGAGAAGAATGATATTTTAAAAATTTTATGTGCATAATTTTTGCTACTACTATAAATAAAGGCGTATATAACTTTACTGAAATTATACACACGTACAGAACAACCATTCTGGCATACAAATGCTGTAACACTGCATTTTGCTTATGTACAAAATTTTGCCTATTGCATGGCCCATTCGGCTAGTTTCGTAACATTTATCTAATTCAGATCCACCGCAAGGATTGAATAGGCCTTCCCAGAAATCGAATAGCAGCCATTTGTGAAGTTGTAGTTGAACACATCAAGAATATATGTCTATGCTAACTTTTTACAAAGCGAGAGCTCCACCTCTCAGCACCCCGAGTCCCATGCCAACTTTCATGTTTATACTTTCCATAAGAAGGCAGACAAGCCCATGCATCGTAGAAACATTTATCCATGCCATGAAGAAAATAGTGCCTAAACCATTGTACAACTTCGAGGAATCAACTTTTAAGCTGCAGCCCACCTCAAAAAAGAGGTCATAGGATGATTGATTACATCAGAGTTGAGACCGTAATTTGTGAGAACAATGCAGTATAACTGGTGAAGATCCTGGCAAAGTTGAGTCTAAATTCTAGCACAGGCAGTTTGAAGAAATTTTTACCTCTATATCCCGTGATGAAGGCTTCTGATATGACATGGCTCATCCAGAAAGCAGCACTTGAAAAAAGTTAGCTAAGTTCTTACCGCATTGCAATACTGGATGAGCAAATTGGCTGCCACTACCTCATAAATTCTTTTCCCAGTATGAGGAAGCCTTATCCTCTCCAACATAACCGAATCATGAGATCAGAATGGGAGAAATTGTACAAACCCAAATATGGGAAGGGGTTTTGCAGACATAACATGCCATATGCTACAAGTCTCGTTTTCCCAAGATACCAGCAGTGTTTTGCTTCTTTTGAATGCCGTATTGCCAGGAATCTCGAGATCTATTACTAGATTGATCAAATTCATCCAAAACATTCTCTATTCCGGGTTTCAAGTGTCGATAACTACCATTCCTAGAACTTGAAGATGAATTTGACTTCTCATCATCTTCTGACGGTGTGCCTGACTTGGATTCCACGTGTGAATCATATGATCTATATCTTGGTCCAGATCTGAAGCCCCTTGTATTAGAAATCTTGGGAGGTAAGAGACCATAAGTAGAAGACTCCAGCACAAAGAAATCTTTAGGCAGAGAATCCATGTCCATGTAACACTTTCGTGCTTTGGCATCAGCAATTAATGCAGCCCAATCATCAGATTGTATCAGCGCATTGGCATTTCCCATAACCTGTCAGTAATCACAAGATGAAACAATAATTAGGCATTCTACTCATAATTGCACATACATTTACATTCACACAATTTACTTCACAAAATAAAGCATACCCAAAGAGCTCTTCTTGCTCGAGTCAGAGCAACATTCATTCTCCGAATGTCTGCGACAAACCCAACCCCATGGCTAGAAGCACGAACGCAAGACATAATAATGACATCACGTTCTTGGCCTTGGAAAGCATCCACTGTATTAATATAGATGTCTTTCCCTTCCTCCGAATTTAAAATATCCTTGAACACCCGTTGCAGGCATCTTAGTTGCAGCTTGTATGGAGTGATTATACCCACAGATACTTTTCCCACTCCTGACAATTTTATTGTTTTCTGAAGGTGCTCATATAGACGAAGACAAAACTGTGCTTCTTGTGCATTCTGAAAAGAGACAGATCCACCCCGATGAGATTCTCTACCGTGTGTGATATCATAGAAGATATAAGGCTTCAGTAAAGAATCTTTGTAATATATCTCATCTGGAAGATTGGCAACACTTTCACTATCTGTAAGTCGTCCTTGATAGAAGTGCCTAGAAGGAAAATCCCTAATTTGTGGGTGCATCCTATATTGAACAGATAACAACATTGTTGGACAGCCTGCTTGCTGGAACCTCTCAAAAAGACTTCTACTATAAAGCAGGGTTCCAGCCGCCTTACTGATGACAGTAGCAGGAAGCTGCTGAGGATCCCCCACAAGAACACAACGTGCTGCACCGAGAGAAAGGGGGGGCAGTACAGCAACTTCACTAGCTTGAGCAGCTTCATCAATCACAACCATGTCAAAACCATGAGTTAGGCGAGAGAACAACTTGCGTCCACTGCTTGAAACAGTAGTGAAAACAATCTCAGCTTCGTTGGCAAAACTTGCCTCCAGACTAGCACGGGCTTCTTCTAAGTTGAAGTTGCTACCACCACGAAACCTGCTTTCCAGAATGAGCAGCCTGGACATTTCCACTAATATCTTGTCTCTGTTCTCAACCACTGCAGCAAGGTTTTGTAGCAAAGTATCTCGATTTTGGTCTCTTGCAATTAGAACATCCGGATCAACACCAACTGATCCTTGTGCACGACCAGTGACAGCAGCAACATTGAGTTCTCTTTGAAGGCAAGAAATCTGCTGAGACAACTGAGTTTCACGAGCTCTCAAACTGTGCATCCATCCATAAACTTCATCACGACTCTTCATTAAAAGCTGTTCAGTTCTGCGTTCCACAGAAACGGACTGGGCAGCACGTGTCTGGGAATCCACCCCAACTCGAGCCACATCAGGCCGATAAACTTTCATCTCACCATCAATAAAACCACGATCCAGAACACGTGAAAGCAGCTCATCAGTCGCAGCATTCGAGGGAGCACAGACAAGCATCCTAGGTTTTGGGCAAAGCTTTGGAAGTGTGCGAAAGAGATTCTGATTCATGCTTTGGAGAACTTCATCAATGGATCCAATGGCTACAGTATCAGAGTTGCTCTCATTCACCTGCTTATAGCTTTCAGGTGCCAGTTTCTTTAACAATGCAGTATAGTAATGCTGATATTGTACAAGATGGATCACATTTAGCATTCCCCACACTGTATGAGTCTTACCAGTCCCAGGAGGCCCCTGAACTAAAGTAAAAGGCCATGGATCTTGCTTCTTTGTCATGCCATTAGACGTACCAGCTGCTGTATGCATTGCAGCCCACTGAATAGCTCCTAGTTGGGGTCCATTAAAGGTCCTACGCAGGTGTTCAACAAAGTTCGGAGTAAAGCATTCCGGCATCGCAGGTGGCTGCTCTTCATATTTAGGGAAGAGATCTGAACTAGGCTGAAGAATTGCATTTTGCATCTGCAAGAGAACATTAATTGAAATCTTAATAATAAAAATATTACAAATGACTCGTCATTTAGCACTAAAAATGAATTTCAAATAAAACCTGCAAATTAAGACGGCGAAATGCATGCAGAGCAACATATTCTCTCTGTGTGGTCGCAAGAGAACCAAGCACAGTCAGATACCAGATGCCCCCTGGTTGGAGTTTCCGCACAATATGATCATTGTCGATTTTGCTGAAACAATTAATGTAAAACAAAACCATCATCAAAACATAAGCCAGAAATTGCAGTCAAGATATGTGTGATTTTTTTATTCCTAATATTTTTTAGTGTGGAGTAATTAGAACAATGTTACTTCTTGTGTCAAAGTAGGTGTACTTATATGAAAACATATCTTTTGCACGTTTTTAAAATTATGTTTCATTTCCAAGTTTCTGTCAAGCATGCTTCACTTTCCAAGTTCTCAACTTTTAAGACTTCAAAATTGTACCCCTAATTTTGAAGAATTTTGTCTTCGTCAAAGGTCTTTTCTCCCAACCAGGTCCCTCTTCTTGCATGGTTTAATCTTCAAATGTTATCACACAAACGCTAAATTGTCATCCAGTCAACATCATCCAAACAGGCCAAAATCTACTCTCTTCTGCACACCCGGATATTCGATCGGACATTGACAAGGACCCATCTGCTTTGACCTAATTCAGGTTATTTTCTCTTGCTTATTTTCTTTTTTGTTTCAATCATTGGTCCATTTCTTCATTTCAATTTTAAAATGGATTCGCCATGTGGAGGCATGTGGCTGACGGGTCCAGAACCAAAAATAAAGAAAAGGAGAAGCCAAGTTGTCAGTGTCTGAGACACTCCAGCTCTGGTGGCGTGTAGGTTCTTTTAGAATGAAACCAATCCCAAGCAGAAATGAATAACAAAAAATGGGGATAGTCACAAAGGACAAAAGGACTATATGTATAACTAACCTGTTGGAATCATATGAATCCCCAACATAAAAATGAAGGATTGCTCCAGGATGTTCACGTGTATCAATAGGTATGTGCCGCCTCACTGTGCCAGCAACACGTCCATTAACTTCAGGACTATCCTCATCTTGAAGTGCTGATGAACTGTTCCTCTTAAAATTGACTGCATCAGAATAATCAAAGCAAGATTTGGAATATAAGGTTTTTCCAATTGATGAATCAGAGACAGATATCAAAAGGGCAAAAAAATTGACATTATGTACAGACCCCATCCAGGCTTAGGCGATGAAAGAACAGCAACATCACCTTCCTTGAAATTCCATTTGTATTCATGTGGTGAAATAAGTATCACATCAAACCACCCTGAGAAAACAGAAGGCAGAAAAAGGAAAATAAGAATAAGACAAAAATACCTTGTGGGGCCATGAGCTCCAGTATTAGATATTAAGCCAAAGGCCCAAAAGCACAAAATTTCTAGTACCAGAAGAGTATTTATCTCAGTGGTGGCCAAGATAAAAAAAGACACAGGAGATAGAAAAGGAAAGAAAAATGATATAGCCCCTCACTCCTAGACGCTCCCTGTCCCACAAATGAGGCCAAAATGGGGATTCCACCATATAACAACCAAAGTTCTGACACCATTTGCATAAAATTCACGTCCAATAATGTGAAAACAGCCAATAAGATTTTGCATAGTAACAAACTCGTGCACAACCAAATAACAGAATTCCATAACACAGTATCATCATTTCGGGGCACGTAAAGAGTAGACTTGTGATTAGCTTAGTCAAAATGCTGGCTAAAATAGACTGCTGTCAAGTCAACTAGCAAAATCTCAGGTGTCAAGTCCAACATAAAGCAAATGGATTTCGGTAATTACTTTTTTGTCCATATACTGACATACCAAAATTGTGAAATTAAGGCAAAATCATAATACCTCTTTCCCGTCTTTCAATACTTTTTATGCTGACCCTAACATGAACTGAAAATGTTTCAGTTGACTCCTCCCAAGTACTGTAAAGTTGTGCCCGGCATTCCTCAAAGAGCAAAGGTTCAAATACTCTGACATAGTCTTCCACTGATTCAAAGCGACCAGGAACACGTTGAAGATCCTCCTCCTCTGTTGGACAGAGATATTCAAAAATATTAAAAAAAAAATCCAAAATAAACGCTAATAAATAATTCTTTCCATTAATAATAAATAAAAAACACTAAATGCTTATATATAGACATCACCAGAACACACATATCAAGACCATATGGTCAGAAAATTTCACAAAACAGAAATTACTGCATACGTCCTATTTACACAATTGCCAAGAACTCATCTGAAGTTCTAGTAAGTTAATTCTGACTTTAGAAAAGCCATAAAAAATGCACTCATATAATGTGCTTAGATTCAAGTGATAATTGTGAGTTTTTAATATAAATAAGCATTGAATTCTGGGAAAATGATAGACTGAAAATCAAATATACTCAGATAAGTAGACTAAATATAAATGAATAGCTCACTCAGGAAGATAGAAAGCCTTTCATTTCAAAAGCTTTTAAAACAATTGAGTACCCACCCAATAGAGCTTTGGGATCCCCTCCGTTATGTGTGGGCCTGAGTATCACAAAGATCACCACTCACTCGATAGAAGTATCTCAAAAAAGAAAAAAACCATTGGCATCTGTAATTCAATGCAATGGGATGGAGAACGCTTTTTTAGAAAACAATGCAGAGGATGGAAACTATTAAAAAGAAGCAGTCTGTGACATCTCAACAACACTACTCTGAAGAAAATCAAGTAATGCATTCAAAAGCAGGACATAAATTAAAACCACACAGCTTTGATTCAAATAAACATATAGGTGGAATGCAAATTGAAAAAAGGTTTTCTACTTGGCCCTTGTTTCCCATTTTTCTAAAAATTAATTTTTTTAAGAACTCATTTTCAACCACGCATTCTATAATAAAATAATTTTACACGTAAATCGAAAAAAAAATTCTTACTTTTTACTCCAAAAAAAATCACTATTCAAAAATACATTTTTTCAACATAATGGGGGCATAATACAAACTAAGCAGTTCACTACAGGAACTTCAACTGCAGTATAACTTTTGCTGTAATTCCAAAAGCGCACACGTGATTTGACATTAGTATTCTGAAAAATATACATATTCGTATAGAAGCAACATAACAGATGTTTTAGGTGGCGTTGATGCTAAAAGGTAATCTAGGGCAATTTTGGCCAAACAGATTGTCATGTCGATAACATCCCAAACGATTCTTAAATTGGGCTCTGATACAATCCACAAATTAAAAGTCAACTGTTAGAACATTGGAAAAGAAGTTTGAATATCACGAGACCATAATTGAATTGTCAAAATGAACAAGCAGAAGAATGTATAGTTAAAGCAAAAGGGAAAATAAATAGATAAATAAAACGATGAATCCATCGCGACAGGCAAAAAATAGTTAAATATAAGAAATTTTAAAAAACTTGGGTACCTGGATGATGCCAAAACTTCTCATTTGTCACCTCGCGTAGAAGGCGCTCCACTGATGTATCTTGATACTGAGAACTTACTGCAGATTGTTTCTTGGAAGGCAATTTCTTTGATGCCAATTTCAAATCAGTAGCATTCAGACCACTTACAGCTAGCTTCCTACCAGGGAACTGAGAATTCTTAAGTTGCCTTGTATCAGTGGGAAGCTTCCATGAACTCTGCTTAGAAATGTCCTCCGTTTGCCCCTCTACAACGGTATCAATTGAATTATTCAGCCTCCTAGAACGTCCTAGAGGTCCTAAATTATTATCACTATTACTTTCAGGTTTAGAATCATTAGTCTCCATATATGTGTTTCCTTCGTTGTTTGATAAATCAGCCTGTTTCAAGTCCTTGGTTGTAGGTTGAAATTGTTTATCCCCACGTTCAGCAGATAGTGGTACAGGATGACTTTCTTTCACAGTCCGAGTTATGACAGGTGCTGGAATCTGCTTTCTAGGAGTTGATGCCTTCAAAGTACCAGCTTGCTTAACATCTTCTAAATTGAGAAACATGGTCTGCCTACTGCGCTTTTTTCCTAGCATCGTTTCCTTCTGCTCATCAAACTTAGACCGCTTTCCAAGATTGTTAGCACACTTCAATGCATGATTTGCTTCGACTCCTCTGATTTCTCTTTGTTTTGGCACCTTAGTATCTTCCTGGCCATCCATAAATACATCAACTTTCCTATCATTTGTTTCTGGATCCAGTCCTGATGAAAGGCTAACAGTTTCATTCTTAACATCACCAGAATTAAGAGAGGCATTCTCTGCACTGACAACCATGTCATTATTTGCCATCATCTCAACCAAAACTTTGTCCTGTAAATCTTTACCATTACCAGAAATTGATTCTTCATCTACAATACCACTTCTGTAAGCTTCAGCAGAACCCTCTGCATCAGACCATTCCCCTTCCTCCTTCTCAACAGCTTGAGCACCTGCAGAAGCCGACTCCAGCTTTGGAGAAGCCTTTATGTCCTTGCCATGACTTGGTTCAGATGTTAAGGAAAAATTCAAAGGCGTGTCCCCAGCACTCGTTTCAGTAGAAAGATCGGATCCCTGAGCATTTTTAGACCGAACAAAAGGCTGGAAGCCAGACACAGAAGAAGCATGGGAGAACGCATGGTTATTTACAATCCCTTTAGGACCAGCTGATGCCACAAACAAGTCAGGTGTGGCAGTACTTGAAGAAGGCACAGCTCTCTGGGGCTGGAAGCAGACGATTTCATCATTGTCGTCTTCATTCTCAGTAGCGGGTTCATTAAGATCAAATAGCAGCCTTTTGGATCCCATTTCACATATAGTTGCATACAAATGAATAGATATGGACAAAAATGACTACTGACTTCTATTCAAAAGTTTCCTAGCAGAAGATGCACCTTAAATGCCAACTAGAAAGGCAAATGGCAAATATATCAGATCTCCAGCTTGTCCAGATGAACGCTTATAGAAAGACACATTCTGCATGCAAATAAGGAAAAGCAGATGGGTAAGAAACAAATGCTTAGGGTCATACATAAAACAAATAAATATATTTGCCACCTCAAAATATTTAAAGGTAAAACTGAGTTAGGCCATTCCAGTTACAAATCACCATGGTTCCTGTGCATCAAAAGATAAATTTATAAAGCAAACAATGCATAATAATGAGTGCCCCCACAGTCAAAAACTTCACACGCTCTATCCTTATCTTCCATGGGCAGTGGGCAGTTGGTATAAACCTTTGACTGACAGCATTTCATTCCATGAAGATAACCATTTCCAAATATATGACTCCTAAAGTATAAACTCAATAAAGATTACCATATAGCAAATACAGCATCTTCTCAAAGCATCATAACACTACCATCAAAAATCCCTCTTAATAGAACATAAATATAAAATCAACAGTTGCAATTATCCCATGAAAAGCTACCATATAGGAATCAAAGACTCTACAATTGCAGACCAGAAAAATTAGTAGATGAACGGATAAGAATTTGTTAATACCCATTCAAGAACCATCTAAAGATCCAAGAATCCCTAATTGTTAACCAGATTTCACATCTTTGGTAGACCAAATTCTTTTCTTTTGTACTTTCTTTCCCTGAAAGTAGCACTGAATAATATAAAACGATAAGAAAATTAGAAAGCTGCAAAATCCTAAATTGCATTAGGATTTACTAATCCAAATATCACAGAGCCTCAACATAAAAACAGATGAAGAACAGTGTTGTTTGGCGGCTAAACCTAGTCTCCCATTACTCTCAGAAACCAAATCCTACAGGCTAATAGCCGACCCAATCTCTTAAAATCAGAAAAAAAAAAGACACAAACTCCAATTTATTTTTTATTTTTTAAATAATAATACATGAGTATATCTCCATGAAATCCTTCAAATTAGTACCAAAATTATCACTCATTATCAACAAATACAACAAATTACACAAAAAATAGCAAACCATTCGATTAAAGCATCAAGATTTCAATTAAAAAGTAAAACAAAAAGAAAAACTAGTCATTCAACATTAATGGTGTTAATTACCAATTCATTATTATTAATTCACAGAATATACCCAAAATCCAATGTGTAATCAGGTCAAATCGAAAGTAGCTCTTAACACAAAATCAATCAACCGCATAGTCATACGCATTTTATTTCGATCTAATTTTCACAACCACAATTATCAATTAGTATTTTCATTCAAACTAAATGAATTTTTTTAGCAAAAAGAGAAAAAAAAAAAATTTAATAGTTACCTCAAAGGACACCAAATCTAGAGAGAGAAATAATAATTTAAAGAAAACCTATTTGATGAATTAAATATTTTTTAATTACGTCAAACAGATGTATTTTTGTATCTATAAGCGGTGCGAGATAGAGAAATAGAATAGCGAGTACGAGAGAAAATGAGTAGGATGCAAGTAGAGGGGAGGGATATGAGGGGTATTTATAGGAAAAAAAGAGGGTTAGTCGCCGGGTTAGGGATGGGCCGGTCACCGCTAATTTTAAATGCCGATCCAGAATTAATCGGAGGGATTAGGATGAAGGGCATAATTAGGAATTTAATAAGGTACGGATCACGCTAATCTGCCGTGATTTGTTTGACCGTGTTGGATCAGCCACTGTGGATTAAAATGCACTGGGTATTTCATGATTTTGATGATGGCTTTTGAGTCTTATAATTATGTATTAAATTTTTTTTATTAATCTATTAAGTAATCGATTTCCGACGAATTTATATTTTTGAATGCCAAATTTTTCACAATATTTTAAAAATAAAATTAAAGTATAAAAATCGAACGAATATCTTTTTCGTTGTTCATAAGTATTTGTTTCAATAAACACGTAATTATTTACGAATAGGTTATGAATATTAGCAAACTCTTGACATGTTTAACATAAGCATGACCAGGGGCGGACGCAGAACTTTAACGTTGGGGGGGCACAATCGAACTTATAAAGAAGTTGGTAGAAATTTTACAATCGAAAATTTACGTCCAAAAAAATCATACTTCATTTAATTTTACATCTAAAAATTTACATGGAATATGACTTTTTCAGATGTAAAAGTTCGAAATTTTTTGAAAATTTCCTAATAAAATGATGAAAATTATATTGAGAAATTTGTATCGCAAAAATAATAAATGTTAATGAAACAATAATTTTTTTTTTTTAAAATGCGAGTTAGACGTCTTTTTAAGGAATCACGTTTAACGTATTTTTAACTATTTTAGATATATGTCTGAACTATTCGATATGTTCATAATATAACTCTTGAAATAATGTTCTAAATGATACAAACAATTTATAGATTCGATTAGCGTATGATCGTCGGAGAATTTTTTAAATTTGTATATTTTGAAATTCAAATTTATTTTTATTTTACCCCTGTTTGGTGGAGATTAAAATCAAATTTTTAGTAAATTTTGGTACAAATGAAATAGTTATGAATTTCATGAAAATATGTTATTAAAATTAATTGTTAATTTTGATTTAAATTAAAATTTAAATTTCAATCGACAACAAACGTGATTTAAAAAAAAAAAAAAAAAGAATCACAAAAGTTGGGGGCACCTACCCCCAGGACCCCCTTCAGTCCACCCATGAGCATGACGATCTTCAGAAACTTCTTCCTAGAGAGGTGTTTCGGTCTTCCATCAATCTATAGAATCTCGTGCTTTTAGCATGGCTTGTGTTCCTTTTTTTTTTCTCAAGCAAAGCTAATAAAGATGCAGAAAATTGTCGCATTGATAATCTGAACCTATTCCTACTAAGAGTGTCATCCTGTAATATTGTAGGTATCATGTAGTAAAGGTATCGGTGCCTCTCCTCGAAGCATTCCAATGCTTAAGTAGGGATGCATGAAACAATTAGGACGATCACGAAATAATTTAACTCGGCATGAGGATCTTCTTTCCCAAGGCATGGATTACCTCAATCCAAATCCAATCCAATATGATCGGTTTCATCAAAAATTTAACCAAACCCAACCCGTATAAAGGTTGAAACCCAACCCAATGGGTTGGTCGGTTTGGAACGACTTGTCAACAAAAATTAAAGTAATCCAATTTTCTATTATACTAAATTCGAATAGACATGATTAAATAGTAAGTAAATAAATAAATAAAATTATCTATTATCTTATTCAATTCTCATTAGTCGAGCCTACAAAAAATAAAGTGCATTTAACATAACATAAAAAACTTATACTACATTTATTGGGGGAAAAACAACGAGTCCCTCCTCTAAAATACACCAAGGTAATTACAGTTACACTATCTACTCATACTTTTTAGGTTTCTTTTACTTTTCTAGGCATTTTATTTCTTTTATTATTATTTTTTAAGTGGCGGGTTGGATTGGACGAGTTTATTCGATTTTCTTGAGTTAACCCATAACCCGACCCGACCTGCATACACAGTCAACCCATCCAACCCGTGTAAAAAAAACAAAAAAAATCAACCCAACCCGATTCGGTTGGTTCGATTTTGGTGGTTTGAGTGAGTTCGGTCGATTTTTTCCCACCCCTAATTCCAGCCATGTACCCTGACCTGTCAAATAATTGGGGTAGGGCAGGGCAAGAAAAGTCACATACCGCTACTGAACTTAATAAAGATATGAGATTTGCTACAAGTAGATATTTCCTACATATGTTGGCTTAACAACAAAGTCTTAAGGGGACACGACTTCCTAGACTTTTAGATCGGGCCACGACCCAACCATCCTAGTCGACCCAGAAATCTGCTACCCAAATCACCATATTCACAGGCACCTTAGCCTCACAATTGACATTATAATATTGTTGCTCAAAGCCTTTTTGCTTATATTCTCTATCTACTTCAGTTGATCTAAGTATTCAGGTGCTATGAGGTCACGCGTCTTATCCTTTGTTTCGAGTACTCAAGAATGACGTTTGTAATCATTTGAAGTCCGAATCTGTAGCTTGGTCGCTTGCCCGACCTATCTCCTTCCATGTCCAATTTTCGGTAGCATCGGACTTAATTGTGAGAGACGAGATTTCTTGGGATTCAAGGTTGGATATTTGGAGATCATATGGACCTGTGTAGGTATGTTTGGCTTATGCATTGAGTGATCAAAGACACTCGTCCTAAAATATTGCAATCTAACAATAGTGGTGTTTAGCATTAGAGTTGTAAATAGATTGGATATGGACATGATCTATCTATATCCAATTCGATCTTATAAGAATAATTATCTGATCCAATCCGATAATCAAACGGATATTTGATTGTTAAATCTATATCCGTTTTGCTATGTTATCAGATATCTGATCAAATAATCCGATTCAAAATTAAAGAAATTAGGAAAAAATAATGTTGGAATTAACTTTTTTTTCCAATTTTACCAATTCTTAAACGGGTTTAATAATTATAAATTTTTCAACTTTTTATGTTTTGAATTTGATGACTTTTTTATTCTAAATTTATTTATTTTAGTCACAAATAACATGCCATAAAAAATTTTACGAACTCAATTATTTATAACAAATCGAATCGGATTGACCTATATCCATATTTGATCCATTTAGTTAACGGATCGGATTTAGATCTTAATCGGGTTATCGGACTAAAACCATGAATCCATCTCCTATTAATTTCAAATGATTCAGATCGAATTCGGATCAAAATCCAATCAATTGACAGCCCCACTTAGCACCCGATAAGTGACAATGAAAGCTCACATTTAATTGTCCAACTTTATTGTACAATTACCTCACTGTCAATTAAATGGAAGCTAACCACCACGACTTTCGGGTCCCTCGGAGGTGAACTTGTCGAAGTGAGTTCCCAAAGCATTTTGCTGTGCGCATTAGCACTTTGATCTCAGTGTTAGAGTTTGACTGTTTATCACCAATTGAATATGAATGCTTACTTAAGTAGTTATAGTATGTATTGCGTACACTCGAGAAGTTTGGTTGATAAAAAGCGGAGCATGCATGAATTTTGATAAAAGTCAAAATGACAACCTTAAAAAATAAAAGCACTAAAATTAGCCATGTTCATTTTTTAATATGTATTTAATTTAGTTAATTATTTAGTTATCATCAATGTATATGTACAGTTAACAAATTCATCTCACTTATGTGCTTTTATTAATGTATGGATTTTCTATCGTTAATTCTCAATTAATTAACATTTACGTCCATTTAATTAATATTTATTTTTATTTATGAATTTCAATATTATTAATTCTAATTATAAATTAATTAGAATTTTACTTTCAATAATATATTTCATTATTCACGTTCATATATGCTAATTAACATTAAGTTTTACTTAATTGAAAATTATATAAATGATTTAACATTCATTGTCACGTATACATATTCCCTAGTATTAATTCTAAATTAATTAACATTCACATATATTCAAATATTATTTTTACAACGCTTATAAAGAATTTCATAATAACGTGCAACGCACGTTGTCAACGTTGAAATAAAATTCACACTACATTTTATCTTATCTAAAGTTTTGCATACTATTATTTAATTATTGATTATTCATTAAGTTTTTTAAAGGGTGAATTTTTATTTTTTTGTGTGTAAATTCAAGATTTATATAATTTATTATCTTCTAACATCAAATCAACAAAAAATAATTTTAGTAAGCTCATAAAATATTGAAATATAGAAAACAATTCAACTGACTATTCCAATACTGTGAAAACAAATAAAAATTCTTAATTTCTATCATCTAATAATTATTTTTTGCTTAATGAATAAAAATTTAAAACAATCACTTCATATATATATTCATATATATATATATATATATATATATATATATATATATATATATATATATATATATATATATATATATATATTCATATTAGTTTGTATTTTGAGCAAAAAATAAAAATAAAATCAGCTTTTTATTTATTTTAAGTTGGGATAATTTTGCAACTTAAAAAAATATTTAGTGCCTGTTTAACAGCCATTAATTTATTTTATGGTTTGCTACATGATTATTTTCAACCACACATTCACACAATAAAATATTTTACACGTATACCACAAACTTTTCCCTACTTTTAAACCACTCATTCTCGTAAAAATCATTATCCAAAACTATTTTTTTCTACAATAATGGTTGTCAAACGGGCTCTTAGAATGCATGCGTAATTTTATTAGAATATATTCCGGATGATTTTTTTCTTTTCGAGCTAACTTCATAGAAGTGAAGAATATATTTATCATTTGTGTTGTGATAGTGTGAAATATAGTATGTGAAATTCAAATTTAGAAAATATGTAAACGTACCTTATAAAGGGTGGGGGTCGTAAATTTCCCCTATGTGTATAAAATTTGAATTAATAAAAGAAAGACTATTTTAAAACTTATTTATTTTAAAGTAGATTTTTAAGCTCTAGCCAAACACATGGTAACAAGTTTAATGATCTCATGATAAATGCCTAGGTGTAGTTGGATGTTGAATAGTTGGGCTACCTGATTAAAGCCTTCAGCCCATAAGAATTAGTTGGGCTAGGGAAGTAAGGTGTTTCACAGTAGGAAAAAATTCATTTCTCATACTTTATCTTTACCCTATTTCAAAAATAACAAAACAAATTTCACATTTCAAAAATCAGATTTTTTAACCTATACATACACATAAATATAAATATTTATTTATATATATAAATATATAAAAAGATATAAATAAATAAATAAATATAATTAACCCACCCCCACCCTACCACTTTGGCGACTATTCCGGCGACCGCTCTGGTGCCGATTCCGACGACTACTCCGATTTAGGTGACCGTTTCGACTCAGGTCACAACTCAGGTCATAAGTCATAGCCCAGGTCACAACTCAGGTCACAAGTCACAGTCCATGTCACAACTCAAGTCACAGTTTAGGTCACAAATCAGAATTTTGTTCATAATCACGAGTTATTTTTATTTTATTTTTTTTATAAGGATCACAGGTTATTTTCAGATGATCACAGGTAAATTTTTCGGTGACAACATAATTAATTTTGAGTCACAATTCGAATTTTAAGGGTCACTGTTAACTAATTGGTCACAGATCAACTACTGGATCATGTACCACCATCACCTCCAAATGTCTCCACAGCCACCGCTCTGGCGGTCACAATTAGTCCAATTATACGGTCCCAGTTGATTACGAAATACAACACAGATTCAAACAACTGCCGCCCGCACATATTCAAACAACTGCTGCTCAACTCCCTCGAAATTTGATCCCCAAAGTCACGACTATGGCAGTTCCATTAAATTACACAAATTAGTATACACAAATAACACAAATCAACAGCTGCCACCACCTGCCGGCGCTCAAATCCCAATTCCTACTCCTTTCATCCTAACACCAACGCGCGACGGCGGAAGCAACGCTGCTACAAACACAAAGCTCAACAAAAATGGTGAAGTTTTGAAATCGAACAAGGCAGTGGTCTTCCAGAGGATGGTTCACAGCCACAAAGCCACCATCGTAAAGAACTTCGATGACGGCACCCACGATCGTCCTTCCAGCCATTGCTTGTCGCGTGTGAAGGCATTTGTCAACCAAGAAAATCAAATGGCAGCGATAGCAGCAGTACCCCCAAAATCAGATCCAAAACCACACCCCTCCAAATCAGAGCCTCTGCGTGTCGTCATCGGCGTGAGTAGCCGCTGCGGCGCACGGCATAATCGTCGTTGCTATAGCGCACCACAGATCGCTGCCGACGATGGTGGGCAAGTTACTGCCATCGTGTGATCACGAGAAGTATTGCTCCGGCGTCTTCTCCTCAGATCTATTTAATTCTGCTTCAGATCTGCGCCGGAGATTCTCGTCCGGTGGTGAAGCTGCTGCGCCGGAGCTTCTCTTCCAGGTGGCGGCGACGGGTTGCGTGGAGAGAAGAATAGAGGCGATCTGAGAGAAACAATTTGATGGTTTTGTGTGAATTGTATATATTATAATTAATTATAATATTTAATTAAATATAAAAATTTGTATCTATCTATAAAATATCTGATTTTTGAACATTAAAACTTAAAATCTGATTTTTGAACTTGGATCTTGAAAAGTAGGGCTCCATGTAATTTCCACTTCACAATACCCAATTAATGGTTTGACAGAATTAAGCCACTGTTTGGGTCTCATTATTTGATGTTATAATTTTTAGAATAGTATTTTTTGAAAAATGTGTGGTTGAAAAAGAAGGAATTTTTTGTTTATGTATAATATTATTTTATTGAAAAATGTATGATTAGAAAGAATATAAAGAAAAATGTATTATAAATTTAAACGACCTCAAGCATCTTTTCACAACCTACCCTATATCAAATTGAGTCATGATACCTACGCCCTATCTTTGTTTTTATTTTTAAACATATTAAGAAAATATAATTTTTTAATATACTCCAAATGTTAAATAATGATTTAAATATGATTAATTTATATTTGTTGATAACAAGGTATATCAAATATGGGCATATATTAGAAAACTAAAAATATATATACACTTTGTAATAAAAAAAAGTGGCCAATAATTTGAAAAAAATGAAAAAGAAAATCAAATCTATTTTTATGGGACGAGGGAGTATTTAACATCATTGGTGTTATAACATCAGTTTAGTTTGCACTAAGTATCATTAAATGAAATATACAATTGAATGAATCATATAATCTCACATTTAATTGAACATATCATATAATGCCATATAAACGGATGTTATATAGCATTATTCTTTCAAATGAGTTTCATGAAAAGAGTAAAAAAAAAATCCAATTTTAGTCAAGCCACTTAGGAATGTAATTTTAGTCAATATCAGCCCTTGTTTGACAATAGTGATTTTTAGGAGAATGTGTAGTTAAAAAATTTGAGTATACGTGCATTTTCCATATTTTATTGTGTGAATGTGATTGAAAACAAGTATGTATCAAAAAGGATTTAAAAAGTATGGCTGTCACACAGTGGCTCAATTTCATGTCATTATTTTTACATTTTTAAAAAGGAAAATAAATGAATTGCTTGTTTTTTAAAAAAATTTCGACTCTTTATATTTTCAAGTCTATAATCGTGTCACAACGGGATTTCATATCATGTTGAAGGAATTTTTCCAGGATTGAGAACTATGTATTTAAAATATGTAAGGGTGCGTTTGATTGCAAGGGTGGAAAATGGGTGGAAAGAAAATGTTTTATAGAGAAAAGATTTGCCTAGAAAATGTTTTGTAGGGAAAATGATTTTAAGTGTGTTTGATTGGTATAATTTTCCACCTAGAAAATTTTTAAATTTTCTATTCGTTTGGCTTTGTTTTATATGGAAATTGTCCATTAAAGTGATATTTTTTTCCACAATTGATTATAAAATTTGTTTCCATTGCGAAAAAGATAAAAAAAAAAACGAAAAAAAAAATGTTTCCTAAAAAATTATTTTTTTAATCAAAGTTTAGTATTCGTTTGACTTCGTTTTCTATGAAAATTGTCCATGAAAGTGAAATTTTTTTTTACAATTGGTTATAAAATTTGTTTCCATTGCGAAAAAGTAAAAAAACAAAAAAAAAAATTTCACGTGAGCAGTTGGAAAAGCTTTTCCCAACTTTTGTAAAGAAAACTGGCGCGTGAGCCTACCAATGACAAAAAATTTTCTAGTCAAAAAAAGTCCTATCAAACACTATTAAAAGTGGGAAATGGAAAATGGTTTCCATTTTCCCTAAAAAAAGTCACCTATCAAACATGCCCTAAATGTATTTGGAATTGGAATTGGAATTGGAATTGGTACCAATATAATGACAAAAAATGTAAGATTTTTATTATTTTCTATCAATAATTAAAAAAAAAAGTCCATACAATGAAAATATTCAATCAACACATTCATTTGTTCACGCTTAATAATTGATTTCGTTTACCCTCTAACTTGTTATTAACCAACTCTAATTTTACATTGTTCAGAACCAATGAATTTGGAATTGCCTATCGGATTCTCATTCCTTATAAATTATCTAGCCATGGCTTGGAGATTACAACAAATTTGAAAAAATTCACGAGAATTTAAATATCTTTTCATATATTTGATGGGACGTATCTTTAATAACCCAATCAGTGATTTGTAAAAGAATAATCTATTGTGAAGAAATAATTTATAAGAATAATAATTGATAACGTCAGTAGCGTTGAGCTGTAATTTTGTCTCTTAACTCTTTTTTTATAAGAATAAATGGTTCGATTTTTGCATAGAGTATCTAGATATAATCACCATATTTATGTCAATGTCTAAAATTGTTACATGTATTCGACATCTTCTCTTTGATTCTTTCTTCTATGTGCTTGGAGAAAGAAGAGATAAGATAATCGTATAGAAGATGTGGTAAGAATTAATGGATAATTCCGTCTCGTACACTAACATAAAGGGTATGGAAGGTTACCACTATATGTCTACAGTCATGACTTGTTTGGTAAGATTGAGTATAGAAAAAGTAAAGAATTCAAATTTTGTAAAATTATCCCTGACTAATGCGTCAACTTATCCCTTGTTTGTCATTCATTTTTTTAAACTTATTTTTAATCACACATTTGCAAAATAAAATATTTTGCACGTAAACTCAATTTTTTCCTACTTTTTAACTATACATTCTCTAAAAAATTCATTATTTCAAGACTCGTTTTCCTAAAAAAAACTCTATCTAATGTTACTGGTAATGGAACGTGGACAATAGGCTGGATGGCATTTAGTGTTTAGTGTCTCGTGCAATCAAATATTAAAAATTAAATATAACAATTATTTTGCTAAAACTAAACATATATAATTCTGTTATATATATATCAACAATATTCACCAAATGATACAGTGGTCAAATTTTGTACAATTCAAAGGAAGAACACATGTTCGAATCTTTCCAATTGCATTAAAACTGCTTAAAACTTAAAATATATTATTTTGTTACATTTAGTGTCAAAATTCAACGAATGTCATGATAGTCAAGCTTTCAATAATTTTAAAAATATCTCTCGGGTTCGAATCCCCTGCATTTCTTTTGATCAAAGTTGTAGAACGAGAAAAATTGCACAATAAATTGGTATAGAAGAGATTCGAATGCTCTAACCAACTGAGCTAAAAAAAATGTTTGAAAACAAAATGAATTACCGGATATATAATCTAAAAATTTTATCTATTCTCAACAAAAAAAATTTGTTTTGACGGATCCAGCGCGCAACCCTCCGGTGCTAGCCGGGTGCCTGGCCAGGTGCTGATATGAAGAAATGCAGGCGGACTCATATGTTCAATATGCATGGTAGTAATTATTTTTTTTGTTATTTTCTAATATTATATTTGGGAGAAGGAAAATAGGGTGTCAAGTTTGAAATATGAGAGCCTTTCTTAAAATATATGTTAGGAGAATAACTAGTAAGAAAACATAGGCTCCTTTTCATTGAAATTTGGACGAATGAGTGATGAGTGAAAACTTTTGAGATCTATAAAGGATGGATGGATAAGCATCTAGTTGACTTATTTGGCTCGTATATGATGTATGCTGTGAATGGAATTACCGTCGTCTGTCTCAATTTTAATCAGAAGCATGCCTTCTAATTTTAGGATTAACTCTTCACAATATTATGTACGTTGGTTGGTTGTGACCAAAAGAAATAAAGTGTATCCATTAGTTTGCATGCTTGTAACTTTAAGATTAAATCTTCCGATTGGTAGTGCTACTACAGTCAAAAGAGTATTTTCTGCTATGAATATTGTGAAGAATCGACTGCGTAATTAGATTGGAGACCAATAGATGAATGATAGTTTAGTTGTGTATGTTGAAAAATATGTATTTAATGAAATTGATAACGAAACTATTTTTCGGCATTTTCAAAGTATAAGAAGCTTTAAAGAACAATTGTAAAAAAAAAAAAGGTAATCCATTTTGAATATTATCTTTATTGTCTAATTTGAAATTTTTTTTACGTAATTGTGTCTCGCCCCCCCGAACCATAATCCTGGATCCGCCCCTGATTAACACAACATAATCTGCTTCTTTCACTAAATGCACCACTTCATCTCATTACAATTCATGAAACTGCAGCCCTAGTGATATATCGCGTGGTTGACATAACTCTTAGTGCTCGATGTGCGGAGACGTTTGTACAAGGAAAACCTTTATAGTTGCAGAAAAGTGTGTGTGAAGTACTTCTATTGGTGCCTATTACTGCAAGGGGCATGGCATTTGTCCTGGAAAGTGGTACGAGGTTGGCCTAGTTCTTTAGAAGGAAATACCGTTTTCTTCAGCTTCGATGGCTAGGTCCTGGTGCTTTTGGCTGCAGACATGGTCTAAACCTAAGTTTCCACGTCCTTGTTTCATTGAACCTCTCTATTATAGAGAGGTTGTTGAGTGATCTGTCCATGTCCGAATTGTTGGAGAGTTTGTATAGAAATAGGGGTTTTGGATGTTGTTGTTTATCCCACATAGGATATGAATAGAAAGAAAAACTTGTTTACAAGTGTGTAAGTTATATCCTTAATAAATTGGATAAAAGATCACTCAAATGGGCTTTGGGCCTGACCCATATGATTTGGGCTTGATTGGGCTCCTTGATAGACTATATAAATATATATATTATATAGTCAAAAGATGTCTAAATTTCAATTTTAGCGCTTATAATTTTCTTTTTCGGTTTTGTTCGGTTTGGTCTGAATGGATGTGTCTGATCAACACAACTGTTTTTACCATAACCGACACAAAGGATAAAGATCTTCGTTTTCTATATATCTGAAGAGAAAACGTCTGTTTCGGTTTACTGAAAAAAAAAAATCTTGCATTTTTATTCCTTCATAAATTTTGTTTGAGAGAAGAAAACACTGAGTATAATCGCCAGAACCAAGAATCGAGTGCTCGTTCCTTGGATATAGATTGTTGAATTCTGGTGGCAGACGCTCATCAAACTACAAGCACAGGAGTAGGGGCGAATTTCTGCTATAGGACATAGCGTTGTGCTAGCCTCAATCTGAAATTCAAGTCAGTATCGTTTATGTTAATTTTGTTGTCTATATGTTACGGTGATATTAGTCTGTTTTGTAAGTTCGTTGCGATATAAGTTATGTCTTATTCTTTATTGTTTCCAACACGAACTCCCCTAACATATGATACTACATATTCCTCGTGCTACAAATGGATCTTCCCCAGGCGTCTCTTGCCCTCTACCCCACATTGGATCTCGAAATATATTTGTGTCCGATTCCCCAAAATGTCATTTCCATAGCTTGTCCAGCATTATAAATCCCTTGAGCCTCGTCTCCAATCGCCTGCACAAAATAAAAGCAAAGAAATGAATAAAGATGAACCTTAAAAAAAAAATAAAAAATTAAGTCATTCTATTAGCCTAAGTTTGGCGTATGTTTATAAACACTGAAGCCACATTTTATCCATATATTTCTACTTATCCAACACTCATTTCTATATACTAGTAGTAAGCACATGGTTTGCATGTCTTATGCATTAGATGAATCATATTGTAATATTTTTGAAGTACTAATATTGTTTTTGAAAGTAATTAATGTAATTGATATTGTTAAATGAACAATTAAAATAGTTAAAAAGAATATATATGAGTAAATTTTTTTATAAAGTTATATATAAAATATGAAAAGGTTGAATAAATTTGAAAAACCTAAAAAATCCAAACTCTTTATTGAACATAGATTTTAAGACAACTCATAGTTGATATGTCCCTAACGTAACTTCTTCCTATTTGTATTTGCCATTTACTCAAAATCAAACATCTTCTATAATATATTAAATATCAAATTAAGTGAGAATCATTTTTTGAACGATTTAAACCCTGCTACATTTAAATTATTTCAATAATATCATACTTTTCATTTTTCAATATATAAGAAATACTACAAAATTCTTGTTATGTATGAATTTCATGTTATTAATTCTCAATTAATTAACATTCACATTAATCCAGACTTAATAAATCTTGACTTGATAAATCTAGAATTATTATAGATGAATTTAATTCTATTCATGTATCTGGGAACTATAATGTGCGTTTAAATTTATGTATTGACAATTAATTTTTATATATCAAATGTAGTACAAAAATGATACTCATTTGTAGAATTTCATCAGCACAAAACATTTAAATAGAAATTGAGTTTTGAAAGTACAATTTTCTTTTCTTAAATTCTTATACTAAATTTTATTTTCTTTAGTTCGTTTGAAACTTATTAAATCCTCCCAACAAATTAATATCAAATATTGCTTTTACAATATTTATAAAATATTTCAGAATAACGTGCAATGCAAGTTCAACTTTGACTAGTTAATATTAAAATCTCATGGTCTCAATAATAGTACAGATGTGGATCATACTAGTTATAATGCCCACCGTGGGTGTGGCTACATCCAGTGTTGTCACTGTGGGCATTAGATCATTTCTGAGTATTCACTAGATATATTCTGGCCAATTTCTTTCCTCGCCTTAAAAAAAAGCAAAATAGGGTGCTTACCGACCATCTTTCCCTGATTTTTCACTCCAACAATGGCAGAACTCTGAATCCATTGCAGAAACTGGAATGTAACCTGAGTTTTCAATGCTATCACTAGTTGACAATTTGTTGAAATTGAGTTTTTTTTTGTGGCTGACGGAAACAAACTTGTAAGAATAATCTTAGTACCTAAGGCCACATCCAAATTCAAACACCATTTTTTGGCATTTATAAAGTCTGCAAGTTCGTCCAGGGCAACCGCTTCCCTGCACGAAAAGTATTGAATTGTAACCATTAATACTTGACAGCATTAAGAAAGAAAAAATAAATAATCTTTTTGACCGGAGCAAATTTTAGCTTATTTTTGTTATTTTCTATTTTAAATGAGAAATTACCATACATTTTTAATTGGATTTCTGAATTCAAAATTCCTACACAAGTCTAGTATATATCATGCAATCATGCTTAGCCCTGTTTGTCTACCATTTTTCAAAACATTATTTTCTACAGTAATCAATCTCCACCACACGTTCAAATAATAAAATATTCTACACATAAACGAATAAAGTTTCTTTCAATTTTAACCACACATTCTCCAAAAAATACTATTCAAAACATCATTCTTTCTCCCATAATGGGAGACAAACAAGGTCTTAATGTACATTCATGGGTTACGATTTGGTTGACAACATGTCACATAGTATTCACTCATTGGATAGTTTTCACATCAACTTATTTTTTGCAGCCACAAATTTTTTGACGACACACAACATTTTCATTCAAATTTTCATCCAAGTTGTACAAATAAATTAATTCTATATCATTAACGAAGGATAAACATAGGTACGGTACCTAATTTTCCCCATGAATATTTTGTAAGCCTTAATTGTCCGTAGTTAAGTTTAGCCCAGCTCAAATCCAGGTTAATTAAGCTCTTTTAAAGGATGGACTCTTGATTGGGCTGCAGGCCCAATTTTAGATATACTAAACCCATTTGTGAACGTTCCAAAAAAAAAAAGAAGCCCATTCGTGAGCCTCAAATGAATATTTGATGCATTGAATCCTACGCTATTGAACACGATCAAAGGACGGAAATTAAAATATTGTCGACTGTCCTCAAAATATTGTATATTAATATATATCGAACATGCTCGAATTGTAATGACAAAAAAAAAATGATAATGTATGTTGGAATACAATAGCATTTTCCTCGTATTAATATTAGGGGTAATCTTTTTATTTTATAAAAAAAAATGAAAACCTTAAAAGGAAAAATCTTTTACACAAAATAATCTCTATAACTTTGTAAACGAAAATGTCTCTCTCACTTATATTTGGAGTCGTATTTAAATTTATCCTAAGCCAACAACTTGGTCCAGTCCATACCCGTTCCCTTATATGCGGGTCCCAACCTGACCCACCATATCCCATTTCTATATTATCCTAATCTTCAACTTTATTTATTTGTTTATAAATGAAATTACAAAGAGTGGTCCTTGGATACACAAGTTGGCTACATTTAGTCCCTAATTTTTAATTATTTTTGTTTAGGCCCAATTTTTGTTAAACCCATGAGTTTTTTTTTTGTTGTAAGATACGTGAAATAAAATTATTTATTTCCTTTTCCTTTATATAATTTTTTTTATTGTGCATTGTAGTAGAGTAAACGAATATCATTTATCCAATTCTCATTCCTAATCATTTACGAAAATTGTTTTCGTATTATGTTTAATGATTTAGTTTCTCGATGAAATACTTCATCCAGTTTTAAATATTTAAATATTCCTTGAAATATGTCGATAAAGAGTAATTTTAATGTGTACAAACAGTTGAAAAAGCATAAGCTAAACATAGGTTAAAACTACTAAAAGGCAAAAGATGAAGCATTTTAAAGAAATAAATGATTTTTTTTTGTCGCATTGCAAAAAATTATATAACAAAAAGAAGAGTCATACATGCAACCATGTATAATACCTTAAAGAAATATCTAAGTGCTTGTTCATCTCAAATGGTTCATCCCAAGGAACAAAGGAAACTGAAAAAATGTTATGATGTTATGTAACAATTGATTATGACGGGTCGCGCCCGTGTCTATATATATATATATAATATCTTGTATATGTGTTAAAAACAAAACAAAATAACAATGTCAGTCACACTATTGTCCAACACGCGGGATATTACAAAGTTGAAAGATTATATATTTATTGGTCGGCTACAAATTTTTTGGGCATGGATGATACTTTGGTGGAACCAAATTCCATCTTGAAATGACTTCAAATAATTGAGAGATTTTCATGCTTAAAGAATGATAGTATTGTAATGTGATGGCTTGAATAAATTACTTACTTTTCATGTCTTTGAGTGGTGACTTGCCATAAATAAAGAGTCCACTTTCTCAAGTTTAATGGCCAATGGGGTGGGGGTGGGGGGGTCTCTTGCTTTATATACATTCTAGAAGAAAAATATCTCTTTTGCTTTGTGAAAGTGAATTTGATATGCAAGTTGTCGAAGACAGCTCAACGAAAAAGGCAGATGAATTGCTATTCTATTTTAGGAGATGTTCTAGACAGAAATACATACTCATATGTTGTTATGTTGATATTTAATGTGATAGACATGTGACAATAAAGAAATTAAGCGGAAACGAGTATGAATTTCATCTGAAAATATAAATTTTAAGATGTGAAACTCTTATATATTTATTTAATTTTAGACTTCGACCATAATGTCAAACGTGTTACTGAACTTAGCCATGAATCATACTGACCATCTCCTTAAGAATGTCAAACCGATAACTGACTCTAGCCATAATTCATACAATTTACAAACCTACATTCTTCTTCAGCCTTGCTTAGGATTAGAAGCATGTTCGGCAAAAAAAGTTCGGCAAGTCTCGCCATTTTATAGTCAAAACTCTTATCTATTTAAAGATGACTTCATCGTCAATAATAAGAGAGAGAGCCCACTTGCAAGATCTTAAACATATATATGGTACATCTTGTCTTGATTCTTGGATAAGTTCGAACATATTGTAGATAATTGATACTAAATATCTTTTGGCATTTTCAATGACTACATCAATGGTCCAGATAACTTGTTGGGAAATCAAAATCACTTTCAAAAGGGTTATTTTCCTTCAAATGAAATCTTTTGGGGACCAAAATGAATATATACATATACATTCGTTCAACTCAATAGTTCAAACAATCGAGTTACGGTGACAGCATAAAAAAATAAAAAATAAAAAATATTTAAATTTATCCAAGTCAATGGTTTAAGAACCAAGATTACTAGTCAATGTGTGGCCCCAACTCAAACGATAAAATAATCTATATAAAATAATTTGTTGATAATTTATACGTACTTTTATTCAAAATTTATACAGGTGTTTTAGCCTGAATAAATTATAATACCGAAGCAAACTTCTGAATTCTTCTTGGTGAGTGGGTGGGTGGGGGTGGGGTGGGGTGTGGGGGGGGGGGCAACTTGAACATTTGACTTGTTTATAAATAAATGTTTTCACTGAGGATTTCTAGATTTATCGGTGCACCAAACTAATTGGCTGTCAGCATTTACACATATTAAATTAATTTCAAAATCTGTCATAAACTTCTTATTTATTTTAGTTATATAATTTTTTATGTGCATTTGATGGACAAGAAATAATACACCTTCCAGGTTTGAACGTTTCTTCTATTTCCATATTTTGTAAATTTCAAGCATGACGATTTCTTTTTTCGGTGTGTTGTATTGTCATCACGATTTTTTAATGTGATAAAAAAAATTAAGAAAAATCGGGAATACGATATGTTGAGATCAAGCTATTAAAGAAAATAAATGAAAAATCGGTGATTAATGTCACCGCGTGGGATTGTGACATAGTAGTGACTGATAGTGAGATGAGCTTTGTGGTTGTGGATTATCGTTTATTCTTTGCGGAAAAAAGGAGAGACTGGACTATGGCTATATTTGTTAAAAAAAAAAAAATTCTCACAAAATTAACAAAGTTACTTAGGGTCCGCTAGATAGGTAAATGTCGAAATGAATTCTAATTCCATGTTAGTTGGAAAATAAAAATCCACCAAACTCATAGAAAATCGTTTTCCGTGAAAACAAAGAAAATGCGGTTTAAAGTGGTTTTACCTTGGAATTCGGTTTCCATTTCCACGTTGCAATCAAACGGCCAAAGTGAAATTCATTTTCCTCGAATGTGATATTTTTCATGAAATTCGTTGCAATCAAACATCACCTTGTTCATTTTAAATTCGAGTTTAGTATAAACGAGAAACGATTTATCTAGGTGAATAAGATGTAATTTTCATTCATTCTTTTTTCTCTGATAGATGGTCAGAACTTTATCTGTTTATCCAAACCAAAAGTCTTACATAATATTGAAAAAGGATGATATGTAAGAATGACTTCCACAAATTGAAACCACGATTAGAATTATACTAATCATGCACGGGGACGAAATCAGGAGGTTAAAAAAAATTAACCTTAAATTTTTAAATAGAAGCCCGGACATGCCTCTTCCTCCGTCCTTGGTCATGCACCATTAAGCTTGTGTTTGACATCCATTTTGAGGAAAAAATGAATTTTGAAATAGCTATTGATGGAAAAATGTGTGGTTAAAAAGTAACGAAAAGTTTTAGATTTATGTGTAATATTATTTTATTTGAAAAATGTGTGATTGAAATGAATGAAAAGAAAAAAAAAAATAGAACGAACATGGGTGTCAAACAAAGTCTAAGTAACAAAAGCACAATAGTTAATTATCGTTGAAGACTAATTGTACAACCCTAATGTAAGAATCATGATCAATTATTTACTATTTATGTGTAGACAAGATATCATAATCGTGGGTTTCTTTGTCTACTTTTACACGACAATCAGAAATTCTCAAACCTTAAAAACGTAAACACGTTTCTTGGTAGCCAATGGAACAACCAAATTTACCACCAATTTCTGCAACGACTTTGGATCCATGTCAAAATGTTGTACCCTAATTAGTGCTTTTAGTGGCAGAAGTAACGTTAAAACCAAACATAGTTTCGTATAACACGGGAAGAATGTGTCGAGAATAGTAACTTACTTGACGTGTCGAACTAAATTGGTCAAACTCACTTATCACTTTTTGATTTGTAATTTTTTCAACGATTTTAAGTCAAGAACTTGATCAAAACTATCTAGTGAATTTTGACTTTAGCTCACTAATTATCTGTATTTCAATAACAAATTTTCAATTATCATTTTAATTAATAACACGCAATCAATTAAAATTGCAGTTTTACTTCAAGAATGAAGGCATAGCATCCAACCGGGCACGGAAGGAGGGGGCGGGGGGCACCCATTGATTTTTTTTTAGTTAGAAAAAAAAATCATGTGTAATTTTTTTATTTTTTTTACGCATTAATCCGATCTGTAATGCAGTCTTGGATCTGTCCCTGATCCAAACAATAAAATATCATATTAGGCTAAGAGAAACTCGATGCAATCGTAAATTGTTAAAACATTTTTGTCACATAAGTAAATCGGCATGGTGTAAAAAAATTATTATCTAATGTAAAGCCGACATGGACTATATCACCTTAACTTGACAGAAAAAAAATAGAGTCTAGAATCCCGTCTGCAATCGAGAATGGTATTAGATATAGAATAAAACTATTTGTAGATAATTTTTCTTATCGAAAACGTTACACCCTCTCACATGTGTGCGGGGCCCGCGTGAATAAAAAACTCCCAAAAATGTGGTTCCCACACATTATTGTGAGTGTAGATAAAAGATTAGGTAAAAAAAATTATGTACATGTAGCATTACCCTTAGATATATTAACTCAACAATTTATTTGATTCACTTTCTATTTCTAGAGTATTTGATTTTTCCTATCTTCTTTTTAATTTTATTTGTTTAAGGTACACAAAACACATAGGCAATCGGTAATAATATTGGGGTGTAGCTTGTAACATGTGCTAGGATCGTCTATTCAAATTATAATATCTCATACCTCAAGTCACTCAAAATGTGACACTTCAACATCACGCACTCACTTTTACCACCTTGAACTTCAAGGTGACGCGATTTGAGTGGCTTGAGGTATGATGTATCACGATTTAAGTAGACGATCCTACCAAACGTGCATATATTATCGTCTTTAGGCTTGGTCTGTCTATTCATTAGACATTAATATCTCGTAAACTGCAATTTTTTCAACTTACCTACCATGTCGTGTAAAATGCAATGCATCTCATATAATGCATTGAAGATGTTCTAAGCCTTAAAACAAAAGTAAAATTACATTTTAGCCCCCGTTTGTTTCTCATTTTTCATCCATAAAAATGAAAAATATGACCGTTATCCATCACATCAAGCCATCAATTTTGAATTTATATATCTTGTGTGGAGCCCAATAACGACTATATTTTTCATTTTCATTCTACAATAATGAGAATCAAATGAGCCCTTAAATTTTATTTTTAAACATGTTGGAATAAGGTATTATTTTATTACTTTTAAATAAAAAAATTACTTCTTGAAAGAATTTTATCGAAAGAAGTAATTTATTTATGCTTTTGAGTAAATTTACTTATTTTTCTTTGAAGGAAGTGTTATCAAGACCTGATTCCATCTTAAAAAGTTAACTATTAAGAGAAGTAACTTAAATATTTATATATTGGTTATTATTTCTGCACATAACTGATGTGAATTTTTATCTCTTAATATGCCCTTAAGATATGGTCATCTTTGAGAATACCAACATTGGAATCTAAATGTTCATTTAAGGTTTCGATATATTACATTGTTCGTTTGAATTAAATGAGCTCTTACATCACATTAACACTTGGTAATTTATCTTAAAATGGTCAACCTGTAAAGAGAAACAACATAAAATCTTATATGTTGATTATTACTTAACCGTCGTGATCTCTTGTCTTGGTGGTCAAAATAAAAACTTTTCATTGTAGAGATATAAGCAGTGAAAAATTTTTATTCTGCCCATCGAGGACATGAGATTTTAATTGCTTTCATACTTAATTAATAGAGACATCACCAGTATAAAGTTTTTATTTTGTCCATCAAGGATAGGAAATCAATTATAATTACGTTTATACTTAATTGATATGAAATTTATCTTTTAATAGATGTGGGAGGTAGGGATACCAATCATTGAACACTGGGCAGGGAGAATTGGTACTTATTAAGCCATTGTTTGAGCTCCATTATAATTAGGTTTTGGAAAAAATGTATTTTGTAATGGTGATTTTTTGAAAAATGTGAATAAAAAGGAAGAAAAAGTTTTGAATTTACGTATAATATTATTTTATTGAAGAATGTGTGGTTGAAAAGAGAGAGAGAAAAAATATTTTAGAAGTAATGGAGCCCAAACTACGCCGTTTGGTAAATTTTATAAATTATTTATAAATGATTATATTTTATTATTTTAATCACATATTGTTAAGAATTGAGATTCCATCTTAAAAGGTCAACTCTGTTAAGAGAAGTACACAATCCTTTATAAGTTGGACTATGTTTTCATTTTTATTCGATGTGAAATTTTATCCCTTAACATGCCCTCGCAAGATGGTGGCTCGTTTGAGCAGACTAATTTTGAAATTCGTGCAATGAAATTAGCGGATATAATGTAGCACCTTAAGAACCTGTTTTTTATCTGAACGATTGGACATAATTTAACACATTCAAAACTTTTCTTTGTTGCACAGTGGATATCTAGCACATTTGAAACGAAAGTTGTCTTTGAATTGTTTTATTATATATGTTGATTTTTTTGTTCGGTTTTTGGTTAATTGGTGGATGAATTGTGTCTGAGATGCTGCGATAGAATTAGTGTATTTAGGGAGTTTGAGTTGTTGTGTATAAACAGACTGCACATAGAAGAAAACATGGACGTTTTTCGTAAAGATTTTAGAAAGGTATGGATGTTATGCGCAAATATTTCTAAAAGGTAAGGACGATTTTCGCCAATAAATTTTAAAGGTAGGGATTTTTTAGAAAAAAATATTAATACGTAGAGATTATTATCACAAGGTTAATTCAATTCTCAAAAGAAGTGAACAAGACCGGTTCATCCTCACCATTGAGCCAAAATGGGACATTCATCATTGAAATCTAATACGTACTTTATAGCAACCATTTCCACTCATTCTTCTCAATTTACCCCTTGGTTACACCCTTAATAAGCATAAACTGGAAATGAACATCTAGTATATATCTTTCTAAATTAACCACCCATTTAATATATATCTTTAGAAATTTTTTCAGTGACCCAACATGACAGCAGCCGTAGTTGTGAAATATAATGTTCTTCACTACATCTTTTCTTTATTTAATGTAATAATTTAAAGTATTTTCATATTCTTGTTACTATTACTTATGGACTAGGTTGAAGGCTGGAAGAATGAGTTCAATGTGTTTTGACTATTTTACCCTTCTAGATTGAAAAGAAAACAACACTTTTGTATTTAATTGATGGAGGAACTGACGAATGATGGACAAGAGGATGTTCTTCACAAAAAAAAAAAAGTGAAAATAAGGGCGAAAATGCCAAAAATGAAATGTAAGGATGTTTTCTACAATGAACTTTATAGGTAGGGACGTTTTGTGTTAATTACCAAAAAAAAAAAAAACAATTCTACAATAATAAAATAATAATTTATAATAGGATAAAAAGATAAAATGAAGAAGGATTATGCTACTTGTATATAAAATGGTACATAAAAGATTACATAATATGATATAAAGGGAAAATATTGGATGAAAAATTTGACTATGTTTTAAACTGACAAATAATATAGTGACATTTGATATTATGTAATTCCTTATGTAAACTTTTATGTATATGTAGCAAAATCTAAAGAAGAATATTATTCCACATATAAAATGGGAATATTAAAAAAGGTAGAAAAAGATAAATTAAATATTGGAATAAAGTCATCTTGGCAAGGTCTCCATCTCCTTTTGTTTGTGACTAATTATTGTGCCTCCGAATATCAATTAATTCCTCAGTAAGTTTTCTTATATATTGACAAAATTGCATTATTGAGCCTCATCTTATGATTCTTGTTCCCGATTGGTTTCAACCCTTTTTTTTTAGCAAGTCGTACTCAACTTTTAAATTTTATAGTATTGCTTGCCTTTAATAAACACTTCTGTCTATTAGCTCAAGTTTGATTTAACAAAAAAATTAGATTAAAATTAAAATTAACAATTAACAATTAATTTTAACAAAATATTTCATGGGATCTTATTTTCAGTTGAAATAAATACAGAGGGCTCCCACTCCAAACAGCTCTCCCTTCTCCACCACCGGTAACTTTTGATCTTCTCAGATTTTCTTCTTTGATATGCCTTTTTCTACGTATCCTACCGTCCGAATATCCATTCCAAGTTGTTCATATTCTATTCCATTATTCCGAAGTAAAGCTTTTTTGGGTGACATTCAAAACGGGAACACTCAAAATAAAAGTAGAAAAAAGTATACAAAAATGGAATAAAGTTACAAAATTAGTCACAAGGTCTCCATCTCCTTTTGTTTGTGGCCATTATTGCACATCCAAATATTAATTAATTAATGGGAGGGTGAGTTCTCATTTCATTCTCTTTAGGTGGTAAAATTATGCATTACTACGCCCCCCATACCCCCACTCACCACCCCACCCCACCCCACCATATTATTTATATTTGTCATTTAGCTTTGTACTAGAGAGTTCCTAACAACTGTAAAAATTATTCTGCATATCGCCAGAACATCCAAACAAAAAAATCAATATTTCTCTTCTTATTTTATTTGTAAAAATCTTTACCGCTTGAAGATTTTTAATATTTATTATATAAAGATTCAGCTAATTCAATTATTAAGCCTACGGGAAATGGAATAATAAAGGGGAATCCATGCATCAGCAGCATGCCTCGTGGGGTCTAACTCATGACGACTAGGATAGCTGCTTTTTTAAATAATAATTAATTTAAACAACACAGTTTATGGAAGAAATAAGAATAATTTATTTGTCTTTTGTACTTAGTTGTTTTAATTATGTGAGTTATGTAGCTTTTGTTTTTAGAAAAAAGGTTTTGAATAGAAAATATTGAACTAACTTTTCATGTTTTAACATAGAGCAACTAAAGCTCATCGATTAGATTGAATGTGACAAGGCATTCACGATCAAGTATAGAGTTTTAATGACTAGCATGACAAGCAAGTTAGGACTTAGGAGTACGATGTTTAACTATAAGGACCTGTCTAGGCGCAATTATAATTACAATTCCACCCATTGCTACAGTAACCGCCCACAATTTTTGACTTTTGTTTACTCACAGCCAGCCCACAATTTGAATGACAACGGTCCAAAAAAACCAGTTTTATGTAATTTTAATTGCGCCCAGACAGACGCTAACTAAACATGTTTAAAATGTAAGAAATGTGATGTCTATTAAGAATTTAGGAACTTGTCAGAAAGCCTGTTAAACACGTAAAGATAGTGAGACGTCAAAATTTTAACAATAAAATAAAACTAGAGAAAATTTTCATATTTACGGGGCAGGTAATGGTCATTCTAGGATGTTATAATAGAAAGTATTCGCTCGATAAATTATAATTCTAGAAATTATTAGATATCTATCATATTAGCACTACCAAAATATTAATTTGACGGTCAAAATTGACCGATTTTCTTGAGCCTTATTGACTATAATTTTCCCTGAAAGGGGAGTTATTTTCCCTGCAGTTAAGAGACGGGTCAGGAATCCATGTGCATGTTGGTCGATAGGACCCAAAATTGGAGTTCAAATGTGAAATAGAAAGAAAAAGACTGGGAAAGAGACAGAGATTTATTCTTTGATTAATTGGGATATTTTGTATTGTTATTAATTACTAACTTACTATGAATTTCGATTGAGATATTTAGTTATATTTTAATTTTATTTTTAGTGACATTTGACATGTTAATTTGATTCTCATATCGACTATGAAAATGATATTGGCTTGTTTGCATTTGATATGAAAATGTATGACCATGTTTGATTGCAACGAATTCCATGAAAAATGTCACATCCGAGGAAACGAATTTCAGCTTAGTCATTTGATTTCAACGTGAAAATAGAAATCGAATTTCAAGGTAAAACCACTTTAAACTGCGCTTTCTTTGTTTTCATGAAAAACGAATTCCTACGGGTTTGGTGGATTTTTATTTTTCAACTAACATGGAATTTGAATTCTTTTCTACCTTTACATATCAAATGGACCCTAAATGTAATAAAAAAAAGTAAAAATTTAAAAAAGATACTGAATTTTTTACAATTTTTTATTCTATTGTTTATTATTTTGTAATAAAATATACCTGGCAAAAATTTGGTATAAATGTAACTATTGATAATAACGATTTGTTTGTCAAGAAATTCACTTCACCTCTCAAAACAAAAGGAGAAAGGACAAAAAGGAAAAATCGATTTCTCTCTAGAAATATGTTTTGGAATATATTCTTCCTTCTTTAAGCAAGATACTCTAAAATATTAGAAAATATCTTATGCTTCAATTAAGGTAATGATTTAATCTTGAAATACACCGATTAAAAATCCAAATGATCATTGAACTTTATCCTACGTTTTTATTTACCATTAAGCTGTAAAAGTTCTTTGAATGGTATAAAACTTGTCAAGTTGTTATCCGATTGGCCATTAAACTTAAAAAATAAAATTAAAAAACTTTGAATGGTCACCAAACTTATCAAACTGTTATCAGTAAAAAAAATTCTGACGGTCACTAAACTTATCAAATCATTATCACTTCCGTTACTCAACAACACGCACTTAGAAAATCGAAAGACCCACTAACTTGACAAACTTAAACGCTTACAAATTCATTATTGTCGTTAATTGATGACATATCAACTAAAAATGCACTTCCATCTATTAAAAGTGCTTATAAAAAAGCAAGTGAATTTATTTTTTCGATCAAGAAATCGTCTGTATTTAGAGATAAAGTGAATGGTATAGTATTGTATATCAAATAATATGATAACGTATTTGAGAGGGATTACAATCGAATTCTAAGTAAGGCAGAGGAGAAAATGTTGTTTTCTAAAGATTTTTTCCTTAACGAAAGGATAATTATATTAATTGCACTTAAGGTCCCCAGTTTTACTAATTGTAGCACTTTTGTTCTCAATCTCTTTTTGTATTTTTTATCCATAACCTTTAAATGATTAACCCATCTTGTCGTTAAAGACGATTTTAGTCAAATATATTATGTTTGCATATTTTCAATTTTTTTTTTTAAAAAAATGATGTTTTATGTGTTTACAGCATGTTTAACAAAATGTTGGAGATTATAAAGTCAGTGGTTACCATGAAATATGTGGTTAAAAAATTGATAAAATTTGTGAGTCCAATGAAATGTGTAAAAAAATAAAGTTTGACCAGCTTAAAATCTGGGAAAAAAGTCTTTACCAAACAAGAGTTTATTGTTTTATAAAAAAATTGATGAGGAAAAATCATTTTACTCTATTCAAATGTACTTTATGGATGAAGACTTAAGGATAGCAAAAAAAAAAAAAAATCGGTTTAACCCAATATCCTTGGGTCCCGTCCTCTAATGGAACGAGAATTACCCACCTAATAGGATAAACTAGGGGTGTCCAAAAGTCTCGAACCGAACCGAACCCGAACCCGAACCGAGTGGTTTTTCATAAATTAAATACCCGAATTTTAAATCGATGGGTTTGGGTCGGGTTTCGGGTCTAGACCAAGAACCGAATAAGAACCGAAACTAAATAATTTTTTTATTTTTTATATTGAATTAATTAAATTATTTTATTTTTTCTATACAAATTAGCAAATTAATTAAATAAATCAGATTATTTCATAATTTTAATTTGAAAGTCCAAATCATTTTTAAAACCCATTAGCCCATTTTAATTTGAAACAAATGAATATACTTTATGTAGTTTTGCGGTAATATTAATATCTACTTTTTGGTATTTGTATGCATTTAATTAATATTATTGGACGGTTAGTTATTTATATGTTTTTGAATTGGGCTACGTTAATTTGTAAAAGTTACGAATGAAATGTCATTAATTGTATTTATGTAGTGTTGCTGTAAATATTAAAAAAATTAATTGTAGTACGGAACCGAACGGAATCAAACTGAACCTAATGGAACCGAACCCAAACGGTTCCATAATTATATTTGTACTTGAAGGGTCTATTTATTAAATACTCGAAAGTTTTGGGTAGGTTCGGGTCTCTTCAGAATCGAACCGAATCGACCTACGGACAGCCCTAGGATAAACGAGATGGTGTGATTAAACTGAATAGGGTACGGGGTAGTAGGGATGACAAAAAAAAACTCAGTACCCGCGGGGCCCTGCCCCGAATTGGGCGGAGAATTTTGCCCCAAGGAGGGGACAGGTAACGGGGGCCCCATCCTGCCCCGTTCCGTTGATTTTTTTTTATTTTTTATTTTTAGAATTCAATGTTTTAAATGAAAATTTTCATTAATTCTAATAAAAAATAACAATTAAAATTATTTGTCTAAATCTAATGAATATGGCAATAAAAATAAATTATCATTAAAAAAAAAAATTTAAACGGGGAAATAACCCGCCCCGCCCCGCCCCGCCTTGCCTTGCCTTAAACGGGTAACGGGGCAGGAAGGGCCGCCCCACCCCCACCACGTTGCCATCCTTACGGGGTAGGTACGAGAAACATAGTTTACGGCATGCTACTCGCCTAATTTAAAGTTAACTTCAAATTAAAGTTTTTTATCAAACAAAAATAAAAGATTTATCATTATTTTTAAAGAGAATATAAAATGTTCTTAAGAAATTGGAAAAAAAAAATAATATTTAATAACTAAAGATATAAAATAAATAATAAACTGGGCGATAAATGCGGCAGAGACTTGCCCCTGATCTCGTCTTGTCCCGTTTTAATCGATTATGAATACAAATAAGGTGACAAAATATTCGACAAGATGAAGGTGGAAATGGCTTACCCGTTCCACATTCGACACGTTGCCATTCCTACGAAAGCTGTTTTCAAATGTAAGATGAGTAAATATAAGATGAGTTAACTATAATATAAGATTGACTATGTAAAAATGTGACAAAAAAGTGGGGAAAGAAGCACTACAATAAGCAAAAATTATTTAATAAAACAATTGTAGTGCAAATAAAATTAGGGAGATGCTAGAGGTACATCACCTCTTACATCGGGGTGTCCATAATGGACACCCGGCGCCTCCTCATTGGAGGGAGGGTTGGTGGGGTCGGCACTCCCTCCAATGAGGAGGTGTCGGGTGTCCATTATGGACACATTTGTGTAAGTGGTGATGTACCACTAGAATAATCCATAAAATTATTCTTAAGGAAATTAATTTATTTAGGGTGAGTTTGAGCCACATTATTTTGAAAGAATGTATTTTGGAATAGTAGATTAATTGAGAATGTATGGTTGAAAAAGAAGGAAAAGTTATTGATGTGATGGAAAATATTATTTTAATGAAAAATGTGTGGTTGAAAATGAGTAGAAGAATGAAAATAAAAATTTTAATGAATACTAAACATGGGCTTAGTAGGGCAAAATAATAAGTTTAGCGCCTTGAGGCTTGAGGTGTGCCTCCCCGCAAAACCCGCAAAGATCCGGCATTGAATTTTCACCCGTATAGAAAAGGAAAATATTGGTCCACGGTTCACACCCAAGAAGCATATTTGAAAGAATTAAACTACTTGTACAATGAATTTGCACAATGATTTTAACAATGTATGAGGTGTATAGATCATTGTCATTGAATTCAAAAATAATCTTTCAAATCAACGGACATTATGCCTGCCAACTCACATATTGTCAAATTTATTGTCAAATTTATTGTACAAGTAGCATAGTTCTATTTGAAACCACAACCGGGACCCTAATGGGTAATAGGATAAGGTCCAGCAAGGAAACCTGTAAAAAGCGAAAAACCAAGCTAGTGGGTCCCTAGGAACCGACCAAAACAAGAGATAAGATAACCGGCGGAACCGGTGGTTAATTCTTAACTAGAACAGGACTTTTATTTCAAACCCCCTCACCAAACCACGGTTAACCAATTAGGCCGGATTTAATTCCGCCGTGTCATGTGCACGCTCCACGTGGCCATCTGGAGCTCTCTCTACCAGACACGTGGATTTCGATTTCTCGGCTGGAGGACTCCAATTCAATTTGGTTGATATTGATGGGACCCATTGGCATTTTAAAAATTCGCGTGGCGGTTTTTTATTGGTGTCTGGTATGGTTAAGTTGATTTTATGCCATCTATCTAGGTAGGTCAGAGGTTAACTGCCAGCTGTGAGTTGTGCGCTCTGTTTGTCCTTTTTTATTAGTTACCTCGTCCGTTACGGTTGTAATAGTTACAACGAGGTTGACCTGTTGGTCAATACTTATGGTCAGAAAGTACAAGTATTAATTCAAGGGGAGTTCACGCGTACACAACAAGTTATATAATGGTTCATGAATATTACCCTGTTGAGCCACGTTATTTTTTTTATTCTCATTCTTCTAATTATTTTTAATCACATATTTTTTAATAAAATAATATTTTTCATCACATCAATAATTTTTCCTTCTTTTTCAACCACATATTTCTCATCACATCACAATAAAAATGCATTCTTTTTCCAAAAATGTGCACCAAACGGGGGCTAAATAATGTGACGACATTTCATTGAATTAAAATTTTATCAATCAAATAACTTTTTCACTTACATTTTGACATTTCATCATTATATAAATAATTATGTACAAGAAACATTTTTCTTAATTCTAACAATAATGTTATTTGTACAATTATGGATGACAACTTGCTCAACAATTATTGCTTGTTTGATAGGGATTTTTGGGGGAAAAATTGATTTTTGAATAGTGATATGATGGGAAATGTGTGGTTGAAAAAGAAGAAAAAATTATTGATGTGATGGAAAATATTATTTTATTGAAGAACGTGTGGTTGAAAATGAGAATTAATTTGAGAATCAATTCTCAAATAAAAAACAAACACCCCCTTAATGTGTTGACAAAAAAATTAGTGATCGTAAAATAACTTGTTGAAATCGTCCAATGATATAATGTCACGTGAACATCCATAAATAAAGTTGTCATCTATGATTGTACATCAAGCATAATTCTTTATGAAAAATGATCGATTGTGATAGATATTCATAGTAGATGCATATAATGATTTACTTACACATGATATGATAATATATGATTTGGTCAGAATTTATTAAACCAAATAAATAAAAACACTTCACCACTTTTGTTTCGATATTTCATCTGTATGTAAATCATTATGTGTTGATTTTGTACAAGTAGCATTGTTCAAAAATGAATTACATTTTTTTTTTTGGTTAATTAGCTGTAAAAAAGTTTCCAAAAATTAACGATGCGGAGGAAAAAGAGGTCCCCAAAGAATCTAAATGAGGCAAGTGGGAGAAGGATATTATTAACGGGACGGTAAAATTAACTACCGTTTGAAAACTGGGTCCGGATTCATGGGTCCCACTTCTCCGTTATAAGTATAGGCTCTTCCCTTCTCGTCGTTCTGCAAATACTAGAACTCTCTATTTCTCTTTCTAGCAGTTTGTGGCTCTTCATACAAACCACTTTCCATTTCTAATCCCAATTTGGAAGCAAATCTCTTCGCATCTTTCTAAATTCCATAGAATTGATCTCATTTCCCGAAGAAATAGTTCTCTGCCGTTTTTCTGTCAATTTTATCGTTCGTGAGGCCTTTGTTTCGTATATCTTAAGGTATGCCGGTGATTTCAACGCTTTTGGTGAATTATATAGGTGCTTTTTTATGAGAAGTCCCGTGGAGGAAATTTCTCTAAATGTTTTACGTTCTTTGTGTGTTCTGTTTTTCGTTAAAGTTCGCGAGTTTTCTTCTCAAGGTTTATGTCTCCGAACTTTTATTTTGTTTGATTCCTTGATTTTTTACTAAGTATTGTATTTATCGTCGTGGATTACAGCGTACACGTGTCTATATGTCCCCTCAGGTTCTCACACGTAGATTAGACTTCATTTCTGATTTTTTTGATTTTTTTTAATCGTTTTTTTTTTTAAATTTGCGTTCTTATTGACGATTGTGAGCTATTAATTTATTTCCGTATTAGCATAAAAGGGAAGAAATGTTTCCAGATTTACCAAAATAAACTATTTTGTTGTTTTACCATTTTTAGCGGCATAGAAATCCAGATCAGCTGAAAAGATTATCATTTTCATTCAAATTCTTCTGATTCCATCCGCAAATGCTGAGTCTCGCTTTAATTATACTGATTTTTTTCATTAACTGTGTTCTGTAGTGTGAAAAACAATGGAACACTTTCAGAACAACGAGCTTGAATACGTTGTTGATGATTACTATGATGTCAGTGATTTCGACGACGACGACTTTTCACCTCAAAGCGTAAGCAATTCAATTGACAATGACTCTGCAGACTCCGATTTTGAGGATGACTTTGAACTGGTAATGAATTTTTCTGAGTTATTGAAATCGCGCGTCTTTCTTTTTCTTGATCGGAAAAGTGGCAATTTTATATAATTGTTTGGATTTTTTTGTGTTTAACAGAGCAAGCCAAAGACTGATACATCGGCTCTAGAAGCCCGGAATGGCAAGGATATCCAGGGGATACCATGGGAGAGGCTCAATTTTACTCGAGAAAAGTACAGAGAATCCAGATTGAAGCAATATAAAAATTATGAGAATCTCTCGCGCTCTCGTGAAGACCTTGAGAAGGTATTGAATTTTCTTTCTGTTCCTTTGTTTATTGCATTGAAATTGTTTTCTATTGTGTCTTATCAAACGTATGTAAACTGCAAACACGTTTTATATTAATTCTTTTTTGACTTATTGTTTTATAATGATACTTTGCAAAAGACTTGAACAAAAAATATTGTATATTGTGAAAAATGAGTGGAGAATTGTATAAGTAAAGATAAATTGTCTTGGACAATCCAGGGCCTGGATCTAATAAGATCTTGGGAATTTTAACTTGTAATTAGGAGCAATTGCTTTTTAAGACTATAATTTTCTCAGATTGCTTATTATCCTTTGATTTTGAATATACTTCTGAATACTCCAGTGCAATTTTCTCGAATTATTTATTATCCTGTGATTTTGGATATACTTCTGAATCCTCCAAAGCAATTTTATCAAGTTCCTGCAATATGTTGTATAAGGCATAGAGCTCCTGTAATTTTCGCGATTTTCTCAAGTTACCTTACCTCTAATGATGTGCATAGTCTTTCTTTACTTCACTTTTTTTGGTATTATAGCTCATGCACAGAATGGTTTTCTTTTGGGGTTTGTTGCTAAAATGCGTATTGCTTGGGCACAGGAGTGCAAAGAAGTGGAGAAAGGCCACACCTTTTATGATTTTCAATTCAACACAAGAATGGTCAAATCAACAATAGTGCATTTTCAGGTAGGCACCACCACAACTGGTCTTCAGCTTTTATATATTTGTTATTTGTTGAACGAAAGTGGTTTTGGTGTTGAAAGGCATATACATGTAGCATGGTTTGTTATTACAGCCGTTTTTCCTTCAATATGTTGTGAAATAATCGTTTTTAAAAACGATTATTTTTTATTGCTCTGTTAAACTTCCACTAGTGCATCATTCTTTTTATTTTAAACCAATATTGGTGCGTTTGGTTGGATATCCCTCATTGTGATTGCCTTCAACTTTAACATCCATCCTCTTCCTCTTTTATTTCTTTTTTCACCTTTTATGACCTCAATTAGTATAATAACAACAGTAATATGCTCAGTCATATTGAGCTTTATCTTTTTCATTTTTATTAATGCATTTGGGCTGAAATTTTTCTACCTACTTGCATTTCTTTACAGTTGTTGGTCGGTTTAAAACTTCTAGCATCTTTGACAGCATTTGAAGGAAATCACCTCAGTGATGGGATGCTTATCTTTGTAGTTTTATCGCCCGTTTCAAAAAGATTCCTGCTATTTGTTAATTTATATAGACTTCTTCTCACATGACACGAGGAAGTTTTGCAGGGGTTCTCTTTATGTTAATGTTTTGTGGCTCTATATGTTAGTATTCTTGCTGTGCCGTTAATCATTTTTTGGAAGGTATGGTGTTTATAGATGTATTTCTGTTGGAGCTCATTTGTTCATAGTTCATTTGCTCTTGCATGTAAATATAAAATATAGCTTTTCTATCACTAACTCATGCAACAGTGTTCCTGAAATGATACATCTGTGAGGCTATTATGCTTAAGAGCATCCTTGTTCTTGCTTTGATTGAACCTGGTGTATTTTGCTGATTATATAATTTAACATCTCAATAATGCTATTGTCCTCCATAGAAAAACTCTATGCAAGTTACTTGTATCTTTTGCTCAAGGATGGGACTTTTGCTAGATTCATTTTGTCACTTTAAAGTACTCCTCAAAGAAGCGACTTGAATTACTTTGGCATTAACCTCTCCAGAAGTTAACATTAGCGAACTTTTAAATCTTTATTTTTTTAACAATTATGTTTGTGCCCAGTTCAACCAGCAATGAGCTGGCATTTGTATTTACCAAATCCTTTTTGTGCAGATTGTAAACACTTGGCAAGAAATTTAATTATATTAAAGGATCTTGTTTTGGAAGGTACAGTACTGAATATATGCTACCTGGTTTCCACTGCTTTTGAATCCAGGTTATGATTATGGGACCATATGGTGAGAAATAACTTAGCCTTACCAAGATCAATTATTTTTAGTGGTTTAGAACACGCACGCCATTTGTAATTTCTTCATGATTTTGTTTTATTATTATTATTATGTCCCTTCTAAGTTTCTAAAATAATTTCACATGACACTAACAGATATGTGCTTACTGTGCATAATGGAACTACTACCTGTAGGAAAAAATATATGTATTGCGTTTTGTTTGAATGTCCTTATCTATCTCTTTGCTTGCTGTCTGGAGTGTCTTCTCGTTGTTGGTCTTTCTGAATTCTATAGTTTCTACCAATTTTGAGAGTAAAGGCAAGCTTTGAGTTTTGTGTAGTGTTCATCCATACCACATGTATTTTACCCATGTCGAAGGCTATTAGCCTATTACATACATGCTATATGGCCTACACTTCAGATTTTTCTGGTTAGCAATGATTTTGCAGTGCTTGAACTTTGTGCCTTGGTGAAAAGAATAAAAGGTGCAAAATTAAATCTGAAAAATAGATGTATGTAGATTTTCCTGGGGACGTGAAAACTTGATCTTCATGTGCATTAAGAATTCTTTTTATTTCTCTCTCTCTTTCAGTGTTGCAATATGCTGAACACTGAATCAGAATTTGTGTTTTGAGTATAATCTTTATGACTGAATGCAATTTCCTTGTAATTTAACCATGCCATGTGGGACTGCTATTTTATCTTTATTTCAGCAGTAAAAGCAGGAAGGCAATTTTTTTCTGAGCAGCTGGCGCAATAAGGAAACGTTTCAATATGGTATGATAGGGGAAACACCTGAGCATTTAAGAGGCCTAACTAGAAATTTTTGTACCAAGTATTAGTCTATGCTGGTCAGGAACTCAGTATTACTATAATTTTATCCTAGTCAAGATTATCTCATCATGCACAGTGCTCACTAACACTTAATGCAGTTTATTCTATTATTACTTAATGTGTACTTTGCATAATTTCCTTTTTATCTCTGGTTGCTCGTGAGGGCTGTGTTATCATGGGATAATTTTTTACCAATTAGATATTATGTAATGACGTGTATGAGAAGCAAGATTGACTTATAAGACTGACGTTTTATTAATCCTGTTCTCTGGTCATTGCTGTCTAACTTTCGTTAGTGGCAGGGGTATTGTTATTGAGAATTTGACTCTTAGAAGTTAGAATGAGCTCTCAGTAGGACTTGTTCTTTTAAATTTTTTAATTCGAATACGTCTTTTTGTTTTCCATTTAAAGAATTCAATAGTTCAAAGTTAGTGTCTTCTAGTACAGAAGATCTCACAAGTCTAGTATCTTGAACAATATGCCCCACTTTAATTAGTAATCTGATTTCATGTGCAGTCTGATGATGTTTTCATTATATTCTGCAGCCTTCACTTGTATGTTCTTTGGCTTTAACTTGACTTCAATATTTTGATCTTAAAATTGTAAAGTTTATGGAGTCTCTTGTCGATATTTGTTCTGTCTTGTACTATTTATTTAAGCAACTTTATTTGTTTCCTAATTGTCATGAAGCATGTAGTTACAAGATGGTCTGCATTCATAGTGCCGGATGTCACCAAGAACAGTTTTCATGTCTTAGCATTGTCTTAAAATGTCAAGATATTGTCATTAACTTTCCATGTTTTAATGCCCTTAGAACTGTGTTGATTCTTCTCTTTCTCTGTGTAAATAGCTCTCTCTCTCTCCCCTCTGCTGTTTCCGTACTCTTCCTTTTTATCTCTTATTGTGGTGTTTAAGCTGGTAATAGACGTATGTCTCGTTTTCCTTTGATTCACGATTGAGTCACCAATAAAGTTGTTTATGTTTCACTTTCATTCTCCTAGAAGGCTCTGTTGTAGGCACATCTGATTTTGATCCTACTTGCTGCTTGTATTGTCAATGAGAAGAGGTGATGGTGGAGAGATAAGTTTGGTAGAGTTAAGTGACACTGCAAGGCAGCTAGAATTTGAGCTTGCTTGCTGAATCCTGCCACACAGTTTGATGTCTTCATATTTTAAGCTGAACTTAGCCTTTTGATCATTTTTGCTTTTCTTCCTTTTCCCTTATGTTCTCTTCCTGTCTTGTTAATGTGTTCTAATATGGGATGTTGACTGTATTATTACTATGTTGTTAAATGTCAACTTATCAGGTTTCTAAATCTTCTTTTTTTTTTTTGGTGGAATTAGTCTTTTAGTTGGAAAACCATGATTGATTATGCTTTGGAGTACTTTTATCGTTTAATTTTATTTGAATACGAAAATCGTGCTCCATGTTCTACTGCTTGATCCTTTTCCGGACCATGAACTGGCGTTTTTTAATCTCTTTGTTGGACATTGTTTCTGTGCTATTACATTTTTTATTAGATAGTTGATCTGCCCACTAACTGCTCTTTTTAACCTTTCAGCTAAGGAATCTCTTGTGGGCAACCTCAAAGAATGATGTGTATCTCATGCAAAACTATTCTGTAATGCACTGGTCCTCTCTTCTTCGAAGGGGTAAAGAAGTACTCAATGTTGCCAAACCTATAGTGCCAACCCTGGTGAGTTTCATTCCTTTGATTTTATCCTCTATTTTAAAATTTAAGAAATTCATTGGAGCTTAATCTTTGTGGTTCATTTTGCAGAAATATCCTGGATGTTTAGCACAGCCACTTTCCAGGGTTCAGATAAGTAGTATGACGGTGAATGACAATCTTATGGTCGCTGGTGGTTTTCAAGGAGAGCTTATTTGTAAGGTAGGTTTTAATTACATGGAAAGGAAAGTCAAAAAGTTGCCGATTCAGTGTTGATTGGTGTCTTTTATGTTATTATTTGGTTGCGTAACCTTACTTATTTCTTGTTTTCACAGTATATAAACCAACCTGGAGTTGCATTCTGCACAAAAGTAGCCACTGATGAAAATGCTATTACCAATGCGGTGGATGTATATCACAACCCTAGGTTAGAATTTGAATTCTAGTGCTTTCTGAATTCTTGTCTGCTCATCCTTGGCATAGGCAATTCTTAACAGATGGTCTTTTGTAATTTTCTTGGCAGTGGCTCAAAGAGGGTTATGACTGCAAACAATGATTCTCAAGTCCGAGTTTTTGATGCTGTAAATTTTGCTTGTCTAAGTCGTTTCACATTCCCGTGGTCTGTCAATGTGAGTGACCCGGAAAATAATAATTTGATTACAGAAGATCTGGTTGTAACTTGTAATAATCTCATCAGCATATTTCCTTCTGTTACAGAACACATCAGTAAGCCCCGACGGTAAACTTCTTGCTGTCCTTGGTGACAGTCCTGAATGTTTGATTGCTGATGCACAATCTGGGAAGGTCAGTCGCACTTCAAGATTTACTTTCTTTGCTTAATCCCATGTTTGAACATAGTCTGGTGCTAACTAACTGTTGCTTGTGCAGGTTCTCAGCAACTTAAGAGGGCATCTCGACTATTCATTTGCTTCTGCCTGGCACCCGAATGGCCAAATTTTGGCTACTGGAAACCAGGATACAACCTGCAGATTGTGGGATGTAAGGAACCTATCAGAGTCCTTTGCTGTACTCAAAGGAAGAATGGGTGCAATCAGGGCTATAAGATTCTCATCAGACGGTCAATTTATGGCTATGACTGAACCTGCTGACTTCGTCCACATATTCGATGCTAAATCTGATTATGCTCATGGACAAGAGATTGATCTGTTTGGGGAGATAGCCGGAATTTCCTTCAGCCCCGATAGTGAAGCACTGTTTGTTGGAGTTGCAGACAGAACATATGGCAGCTTGTTGGAGTTCAACCGGAAACATTATGACCACCAATATCTGAACTGCATGTTTTAGACAATTTAAGCATCGGATTCTAAGACTGCTTGAAGAATGGATGTTGTTATATATGATTGTAACAAAATCCTTTCTCCATCGCCTTTTAAGTTGTAATTTGCTGACAAGCACTCTCTGTTCAGTTATCTTCTCTGTAAGCAGAAATGGGAAAATTTTGCATGTGTACATATGCGGTTATGTTGTAAATCAAAATGTTTAATAGTCAATGGGCTGTTCTCTTTGTGTTTCTGTTTTGTGTTTTGAGTTTTGAATTCGTTTTGTATTTTGTGTTTTGAATGTCTGTTTTGAAATTTCTGAAAATGCGTTCTGTTTGCCATTGTGAAAAACGGTTTCTGAAAACATGAAAATGGAAAACGGTTTACTTTGAAATTTTGAGAATTTTTTTAAATAATATTTTATTTAAAAAACCTGATTATTCAATAAATTTTAATGGTTTAATATTAATATATAGTATTAAATAACATATAAATTTTGAAATTGGTGAAACTTCAAATTTTTTTTTTTCAGATATTAAAAACACAACCTAAATTACATTTGACAAAACAGTTCAATCGATACGATTAGAAGTTTACGTGTCATGATAAAATAATCTTACACTGAACAAAATATAAAATAAACAGTTCAATCGATATGATTTGAATTTCGAGGTTGATTCTTTTCATGTGTCAAACTCTATATGTGTATAATAATTCTACTGTTATCGTAACACAAGTTTTGTTAGCAGGAGAGCGGAGTACAATGTGACAATGTGAAACGATTGCATGTATTGGTCTAAAAATGACTATTTACCATCGTTGTTAAGAGCACATTTTCAATTCACAAGTAAACTACTTAAAACAAAAAAAAAAAAAAAAAAGTGATGCCAAACTATCATTCTGGATTTTGTGAGATAAACAAATCTATATATTGAAATAAACATTAAATTTGAGCTCAAAAAGATAAACCTCACAATGATAAAAATGGATTTGAACAAATCCAAAGCAATATTTAAACAATTTGATCAACATAATAAGAAACCATAATATGCTTTCAAATCTCTTGAAAACAATGATAGTGCTTCTCTTCATTACGAACAGGGCGACTAAAATTATAAAAATTCCACGTAGCAACTCGACAACAGACGAAGACGGGAAGAATCTGCCTCTTTTCGGAGAGTAGCTGCTATTTATTCTTGACCTAGATCCACGCAACAAAGTTTGGCCCTTCGACCTCATTTCCAAGAAATGCGAGTGCTTTCAACATTGTGTTTCAGCTGATCACAAGATATATCAAAATATAAGATGCAACAGAAAATGCTAGTTTTAAGGTTGGTGTCAGTGATGGTGTCAACAGAGAATGAACTTATGAAAGAAAGATCCTGCAAATATAGCATCTTTACAAGGCATTAACAATTCAACGGCACAAAGATATTTCAAAAAAGAAATCCATGATATTGCATTAGGGGCAAGAACCTTAAATAAGTCCATAATTGCGGAAGAGCATACAACTCAAAACAAGTCCATGAAATTCGCCTTTGTGGGCAGCAACTAAAAATCCAGTACTTGACAAAAAATTCGAAAGCCTACCAAGGGAATTGAGAAGTCTCTAGGATAATGTAAAATACACCTGAGCCAAACAGTAGGGAAAGAAGGTATGTCCACACTGAATTTCTAATTAGTCCTTAGGCTTCCCATTTACCTGCATGTCATTCTGATAGACTTGGGACTTGGCAGAGTTCATATGGCTCTAATATCAATAGACTGCTAATAACCAGTAAAAGAATAGTCATCTAGCTGTCTGCTCTACAATCAGGATCATAAGTCAACTTCCAACTAAGTATAGCTATTCCCATTAAAGCTAATATTTAGATGACATTTCTCTCCAAATCATCAGCTTAACACCAAAATCAACTTATCTTACAAGTCCATCTCTTAGAAGCTTCGTCATTGGAGAGGGTGTGAGAAGTTTGATGCCTTAAAACAAAGTGGTGCATTCTACACCTTTCTCCCTCCTTCTCTTGTGTCACTAGCAAACCATGAATTGACATTAACCTTTCAACTTATTGCTATGGCACACTACAGACGTAAGTTTTGGTTATAGTCAATAACCCACACAATTCTACAGAAACATAAGAAGCTATAGGTAATTTATGAAAAAAAAAAAAAAAAAAGGATCTAAAAGATACAAATGAATGTGGTGCTGCTTTCAAAATTAACTCTTAAGCAGTTAGGCTTGGCAAAAACCTATGTCCAAAATTAACTCATAAGCAGTGAGGCTTGGCCAAAACCTATGTCTAAATTGTTGATTGATTACGTGGAAGAAAGACATTAACAAAGAATGTCAATTATTCTATGTGTGCTAAAATGGCAAAATATTTTTGTTAATTGACTAAACATATTTTCAATCAGTGACAGCAAACTTTTGAAACCAAAACTTTCATCTATTGCACCAAAGAGACACCAGGACTTCTAAAATTCATGTATTGCAACCAATGGTCCAAAAAATGTTGAGAAAAACTTCACAAGTTATTTGTGTTGAACTCTGTCAAATGATCAAAAAAGTTGATAATTGGATACACAATGAAGTGTTTTGCTTTGATATATGACAAAATACTATTGATATCTTCAATCGAAGTCAAACCTGTTAATGCAGCTACCAAGGTGCGGAGCCTCCCCACCAACAACAATTCACCAATTCATATTATTTTACTTCCTCATTCAATTGATTAGAGAGAAAATTTACGCCAAAAACTTCAAATTGGTAGTGAAAGATTGCATGCATATAAAGTAAATCAAGATGTATAACCTCCTATAATATTCTAGAAATATAGGAAAATCATGTCGAAATCTAGTAACATATTGTTGATCAACTTAAGCAAATTACTAATATTCAATCGCAATTCAATAAATGAAGATAAAATAACAGCACATTCTGGGAATCAACCAAGACCAAACAATCAACCACCACTAAATGTGAAAATCAACATAATTGCCAATCCTTCGAAGTTGAGAATCGTACTGAAAATATCAAATTTTCTTTATTTGCTCATCAAATTTCAATATTTTTATTCATTCCACCATTCCCATGAAGCTCCACTTCTCTCCAGCCATGGATGCTACAAACACAGCAGCAATCAATTTTCTCACAAAATCAACTAATTTAACTAACTTAACCCCAATATAGCCTCAGACAATACCACAAATTTTGAATCTTAATTTCTGTACCAATCCCAACAACAAAAATGTTTTCCTTATTTCTCAATAACTGCTCTACGAAACCAAACATCAATAGATGAAAATTTGACTGCTGAGCCCAGTTCACATTCAAGAACTCAAAAACAAGCCAAACCCACTTCAATTCAATCCCTTTCTTCTTCACATATATCATTTTCGAGAGAGGGAAAATCAAATAAAAAAAGAGAGGGAAAATCGGACCCAACAACTCAGAAATGGAATAGAAAGCAAATAACCTAAAATCATCACAAGCAAAGAATCAAAACCTTGATTCGAAGATGCGAAATCTTGATTCAAACTGGCCGTCGTGACACCCCTTTGATTCGGCAAAACCAAACCAAACTGCCATTGCTTTGAAGATCCCGTATAGAACCCGTTGTCCCCGTCCAACGTGATCTGTTGTCGATTTTTGGTTGTGAATTTGTAAGAAGGATAAATCTACTTGTACATCAAAAGATGTACATCAAGGTATCCACTTCTCTCACATGGGGGTGGGACCCACTTGTATAAAATATTTTTTTTATTTAAGTGGGTCTCACCCCCATGTGAGGGGGGTGGACACCGTGATGTACATCGTGTTGTACCCGTAGCAAAACCGTTGTGAGAACGGGTCGATTTACAGGGAGAGAGAGAGAGAGAGAGAGAGTTCAGAGAGAGGAAGAGAGTTGTGGGTTTTTGTTTCGCGTGTTTTTGATTTGGGTAGAGAATAGGGCCTTATTTTGCAAAACGACGTTTTGCTCGTTTTCAGTTGTTTTTTTTTTTTTTTTTTCATTTTCAAAAATGCTTTTTCGAAAATAAGATAGAGAACGCGTTTTCGCTATTTTGAAAAATTAAAAACGAAAAACGGCTGGAAAACGACAAAGAGAACAGGACCTAAGTTGTTTATTCTGCCATTTTTTGTTTTCTGTCATTTTGTGGCATCCTAAATTATCTCAATTAACACCACAACTTTTAACACGAAACCTTTGTAAGCGGACCAATCCAAGATCAGAATTCGTCCACTCAAATGGAAAATTACGTGCCATTTCTAATTTGCACAAGAAACTTCCCTTCACCATCCATCGAGAAGTTTCAATTCACTAATCAAATTCAATTTCGTGCAGATTCTGGAAAAACTTATCGAATTAGGATCTTTGAACAAATTTTCTGTTCTCGACTCTTGAGGGTGACATAAAACTGCCCTGAAAATGAAAGGAAAGACTGCATGAATCCCACTGTCCCCTAATGTCAATCAGGCAGCGTGCCCGGGTCACAAGTCCAGTTTTAGAAGAGACGATCAAATTTGTCCAATTGTCCATTCTTATCGTTAACATTTGTTCGAATTATAAGAGGATATTTTTATAATAGTTTATAATTTTAATAAGTAGAATGTTAGGGGCAAAAAAACTAGTATAATATGCTAATTTATTTATTTTGGTTCAAAAGGATTAAGAGATAGATATTATTCCAATCTAATTTTTTTCTATCTCATAAAAATTAAATTTTTAGTCACATTTTCTTGAATTTTGCTTGATGCTTTTATCATATGAAACGGGGTTTAATTTTTTATTCGGATTATAAGAAAAAAGAAATATTGCGACAAAAATAATTTCTACAAATTTAATAGAGTATGTTTGGCTAATGTTTATAAACGGTCAAATCAGTTTTTATTCAGACATTTTATAAGAACTACAAATACTACTAAATTTATCGACCACTCATTTCTATCCATTTATCCATAAATTAAATTGTTTATTAAAACTAACCAAACATGCTTTTACATATTGATTATTTAATGTAACAAGTAACCGAATATTGTCCCTTTTATAGAATTATTAAATTCATTTGAAATATCTTAGTATTATTACTAGTAATTCTCTAGAGCCACCAAGTGTCGTGTTAATTTGTGTTGGAAAATTAATTCTCTCTCAATCTCGTCTGAATACAATTGGGCACATTATAATCTAGATAACACGCATGTATAGATTTAGAATTTTTTAAATCGTGTACGTTCTTATCTTCTCTTTATTTCAATCAAGCATCCATATTTTCAAGTTGAATTTTGCTACACAAACATAATGGTTGACATAGGGGATGACACAATACACACACGGGGAATGTCGGCATTATTTAATTCAGGTTGGGACCCACATACAATGTGAGAGGTCGGTCAATTCCTATGTCAAGCATTATGTTCATTTAACTTAATTCTTTCAAGTTATTGCATAAAGACAATTACACGAGTATGTGGACATCTTTCTTGAATTAGGATAAACTAGAACGATAAATTTAATTGAAGAAAATCGCCAATGAAAAGGTGAATTGTGTATTTTTGCTTCTCCTCTTGTCAATTGGGGACTGATTCCTGAAAGCGGGGTGGAACTAGAATGATATTTTTTGGTGGACTACAATTTCAAGTTGGACTTGGCATTTGCTGGGTTAAGCTTCTCTTTTAAGCCAACCAACTGATTTAATTTGCATAAATATTCACGCTACAATTTCGACAGCTCAATCAAAGAGGAAGAGATACATGTATTTCATGTCTCTCTAGTCACATGATATTGCTCACGTTTGAACCTCTATCGAGAACAAGGCATGTGCTAAAGTTGATCCACTTTTATCATATTTGTCACAATATTAAAAGAAAAATGATAGGTCACATCACATTTAACGAATGTCACAATCTTATACAAATAGAGATATCAACAGATGTATTAGATGTCACGAATAAAATTTGTGCAAATAACAAGAGGATTAACAACGAAGGTCACAAAATCTAGCATGTCATTTTACTAGTTGTTGTATTAGAGGTCACAACATATACCAAATATTTTCATTTTTTTCTATATTGATTAGAAAGAGAGAAAGAAGTATGGAGAGAGACAAACATACTTTGTTGAAATTTAGGATGGAGCGTGGTGCGAAATAGAATATATATTCTTGTATATCCATCAATCTTGGTCACTTTCTTTACCCCCCCCCCCCACCCACCCACCCTCCTCCTTTTTTTTTTGTTTTTTGATAAAAAAAAATTGAATTACGATCTGATTTCTAAAAACTTAGATATTTTTAAAAACTTATACTAAATGACGATACTTACGAATTTTTTTCCTTACAAGGAAAAAAAAAAAGCCCAAACCTTAGGGTGGCTATGGCTCGCTTCCTTAATCCATAGGTCTGCCACCACAACCACATATCTAAAAACCCTAATTGCTCTAGTAATTCAACCAATGTTTCTGACACTTATAGAGTTGCTTTGGAGACTCCATGACCTTTACAATCCAAGCTCCAATCATCCAAGTCCAGCCCTCATCAACTCTAGTCCAACTGAACACAATCCATCCAGAATCAGTCTACAAGTACAGGAAATGTGTACAAAAATTTGAAATGAACAACACACATTCAAAGATAGAAAAAAATACATACACAAATGCACAAGATGCTGCCACAACAGCATCCTGTACAAATTATGTGAGTTATTCCATGTACTTAGGGAATAACTCATCAATCAATCTAGACTTAGTTCAATAAAACTCGAAATGCGCTCAAATTTTATTACAAAAGCTCAAAAGTTAATAAATAATTGTTAGTGCTATGATCACTATGTTTAACGGGTAATTCCATCGATTATCTACCATTGAATATCGGATAATATAACCGTTTTACCTTCCAGTTATTTCAATCTTTTAGTCACTTTTTTCAATAAAAAACACAAATTAATTTTTTGTTGTAAATCTTAGCCGGGACATATTATTAGAGCTTATTTAATTTTATTAGACTATGGTCCATGGAGACTTTTTTAAGTTAGGTGACTTCAATCTATTAATCGAGAATTTAAAAAATTGCACTATACACTGGTGACGAGCTTGACATTACTGGAAAAAGGTCTTTCACTTGGCACTTGTGCTTTTTTTTCTTCTTTATGGATGTAGTCATGTAAAAAGTCTCTCGTTCACATTTTTACATGGACTTTAGTATAAATTCTTGCAAGAAAAGTAACACGAACAAATAGTAGATTTGAAATTTGAAAGAGATATCTCAAATCATGTTTGGGAGTGGCTTATAGACTATTTAATTATAAATTTGAAATGAGTAGTCAATAAGTAGGTCATACTTATTATAAATTTTCGAAATATATGTATAAAAAGTAGTCAAATGAATACATCGTGTTTGGAATTCGATGACTTTTTCGTAACATGAAGTACTGAATTTCAAACTCTGAGAATATCAAATTTCCGTAATAGCCGAACATAGGGTCAAATTGGTGTTACACATTTTTAGGCTTTTTTTTTGCAGTTTTGCTTGGTGTATGTTCATGGTTGACATTTTTTTTGACGTTGTATGATATGGCACATAGTTTTGCCATGATTTTAATAACACTTTAAATAATCGATGGTCTCGATTTTTACACCCCATACAATGTCAATAATGATGTAGACGAGGAATGTAAAAGTAAAATAATTCGCTTTTTTATACTTTGGCTCTTGTAAAGTAAGAAAAATTAAGACGAAAAGATTAAGGATTAAAGGGAAAATGAATGGATTGTGGCCTCGAAATTCCTTATCGATATGACTGATTATAATTACATATGATTGTAATAGGAAAAGTGGTGCGTCGGTAGGGATAAGCTTTTGGATTTTGTATAGGTTCCAATTTCTCTTTCCAATTAAGTAGTTGTGAATTTTGTTTGTACCTTAATGCACAAATTTGCTTTAAAATTTAGTCAATCACGTTCAATTTGGTGCCAGCAGATTACCCAATTTTGTCACATATCTTCAATTCGATTCAATCAACTCATCCAATTTCGATTTGCTTTTAAATGGCTTGGTTTAGGTTTGAACATTTCTCAAATGGTTCAAAACGGTTAGGTCTGATCAATACCGACCAAAATGAATTGTTTACATTCCTAAATGTGTCATTCTTAAATATTAAGAATCAATTCAATTGAACTCCATAAAACTTAAATGTATACTCCGACCAGTGATAGCAAAAAAACTCGCCCCCGACCCGACCCGACCCGACCCGACCCGACCCGAATGGGATGAAAAAAACCCGCCCCGAAGGATTGGTGGGTGGGGGCGGGCGGGGAGGGGGTGCCCCGCCCTGAAGTGCCCCTTGAAAAATAAAAAAATAATTAACTATAAATTAAAAACAAAAAAATAGTTAATTAGAAGTTTTTGAAAAATAAACGGGACAGGAAACGGGGTAAGCCCGCACGCCCCACCCTGCCCCGCCCCGCCCCGTCTAAGGTGGGGCGGGGCACCGGGTGGGGGAGTGGCTAGGCGGGGTGGGGCGAGGATGCCCCGCCCCGTCCCGCCCCGCCCCTCCCCTCCCCTTTGTCATCTCTAACTCCGACTCTATAATATGTGATAGACGATCATATTCCAACACTTAAAATAGCTATATTATGTAAATAATGTGATAAGTGTCAAAAACTTGTTTTTCCGATATTCATTTCATCCCTTTAAAGTCGTGCTAGTCACTTGTTAACTTATGTGGTGTAGGCATGCATTTCTTTTCTATTAAGGGTCCGCTTGATTACAAGAATGGAATTTGGATAGAAAGAAAATGAATTCTATGGAATTGAATTGTTTAGAACTTGTTTTATTGAACATTGTCAATTAATTGTGTTGATGAGAATAATTGTTCACCTGAAAAATATTGAAATTTTGGATCTTTTAATATTCGTTTGACTTTATTTTTCACGAAAATTGTCCATTAAATGAATATAATTTGTTTATTGATTAGTCAAAAATTGACTAGAAAATCAAGTTTGGTTAGAGAAATTAAGATAATAAAAAATCATAAATAGTAGTTAGTACACGTGTCCAAATTTCATTCATTATAATTTTCCAAAGCAGTAGTGGGAGTAATTCGATTTTTTTCCCCATCCTTTTTTTATTGGGTAAACTATGGCTTGAAAATTATGAAGAAATTCAAGAATTACACTATTATTCAAATCGGCATCATGGGAAAAAGTGATACACTTGACATTACTACTTTCTTTTTTTCCTTATATTCTTATCTTTATGTATGTAGTCATGTAAAGTAACCATCTTTCACATTTAAACACGGATTCTTGTTGAAAATTTGGTAAGAAAGTAACGTCAAAATATTAAAAAGAAATGGGGAATTCTTGTGATATAAATAAAGTGTTCCACACTTTAAGGCTTTAGACTTTGTCACTTGGTAATTATGAATATATAAAATTAATTATTGATTTTGACTTAAATTTACGAGTTAATTATAAATAATTTAAAATGTGTGAATAAAAAGTGAATTGAATATTTATCATAATAAAGCACACGTATAGGAAAATTTTAACAGAATTGATATCGACGTTGACGAGATTGAACTTGATGGGCCTTTTTTCCATCTTTCAATGGTGTCACGTCAGTATTGTTCGTCAAAATTTCTTGTTAAAAAATAAACACTTTCAATTCATACAATATGATAATTGGCGAAAAAAATTCTTGAAAAGGCGGACTATCCATTAAGAACCAACCAACCAACTTACTTTCATCGAACGAATTTGGATCGAATTTGAGTAAAATTAAAAATTCTTTTTTCAATTTCTCCAATTTGAATGGACAAGAGAACGTGATAAATTCATGAGTTATATTTTCGAGACATTACGTGAGAGAAAAAAGATGTCCAAATAAAATAAAATGACACGCGCCGTGAGAGCATAGGTTGAATCATCCTAGGTCGTCGTGGTTCAATGAACTTCACCAAGAGAGATCTAATTTAGAAACTGCCGCCGCAAAATAAAGATTCTGGTCCACGCGCGCCGTGTGCTTGACCCTACATTCAAGCGCTTCTTTCCAGTCATACAAGTAATCTAGTAAAATATATATATATATTTTTAAATACATTTCTTTTTTCGCAATTACACATTACCTAGTAAAATAAAATTACAAGCAACTCAACAAAATTTCCTTTATTTTTAAACACACATAGTCATGGCAACGAGTCGAGTCGAGCCATGAACCGAAAATCGAAGCTCGGGCTCGAGCCAAAAAGGGCCGAGCTTTTTTTTTGGCTCGAGCCCAGCAAAAGCTCGACAAAAAAAAAAAAAAGCTCGGCCGGAGTTTTCGGCTCAAGCCGCTAGCTCGGCAAAAAAAAAAAAAAGGCTCGACCCGGGCCGGCTCCGGTTATTATTATTAATTTTTTAAAAAAATTCTCATTAGCTGCTTGCATTTGAGCTTTATTTAAATAAATTTCTTTTTTTAGTTTTATAAAACAAAAAGCTCGAACGAGCCGAAACGGCCCGTGACAAGAGCCAGAGCGGCCCGAGCCGAGCCCGACTTGGGCTTTTTACGGGCCGAGCCGACGAGTTTTTTGTCATTCCTAACCACACATGCTCATACGTGATCAAGTAGTTAAATTGTTAATTCAAAGAGTAATCAAATAACAAAATCTTGAATTAAAAAGTAGATAAAAATATGGACAAAAAAGTGGACAAAAGCATTAGAAAAGAAAATAAAGATAAGTTAAAAGGTTTATCTGCTCAAACACAGTAAAATAGCACATTATTTGTAATTTGTTGGTATAAAGGTTAATACTAACTTTATTTTATTTTGGACTACTTTTTTCTCTTTAATTCAAATTTATATAAACTTTTTAAAGAAAATGAAACAAAGACTTTTAGTTTGTAAATGATAGGCCTTTCCACAGCATTTGAGTAAAAAAAAAATTGTGCATTTTAATCCTTGGATTCTTGAACCAAAAAGAAAGACTTGAACTAGGTAATTAAGTTCCTGTTTGTCGTCCATTTTCTCAGAGAAGATAAATAAATTCTCAAAATTCATTTTCAATCACACATTTACAAAATAAAATAATTGTACATTTTTCTGAAAAATCACTATTCAAAAACTAATTTTCTATATAAAAACAAAAAAAAATCTCTTTTAAGGTTTGTCAAACAGGGGCTAAATTTGAATGATTTAAAGGCTTGATGTTACCGATTGTCCAGCCATTTTAAAAGTTGAAGTCATTAAAAATGTGAAAAAATACATCCTTAAAATGCTCTTGCCATGCAAGTCACTTTCAATTTTTTTGAGTGATTTGACACCTTTATCTTTTTTAAATTGATGACAGCTCAATATGAAAACGTCATTTTTCGATTTTACCACTATATTGATAACTATCTCAAGAAAAGATAAATGTTAAGGATTAAACCACTTTGCGAGATGAATTATGACATAAAGGTTGGCAAAATCCTATGTGGCGAAAAATGATTTGATGGAAAAGATGAATGTGTTTTAAACAGTCCAATAATAAATCGTCACATGGTATTATGTCAACCATTGTGTCAATGATTCTGGCATTGCAGAATAATATGTTAAAGTGGATGATGAGCTAAATAGAGTCATTCTCTCTTTATTTCTAGTTCTATCTCAAAAGAAAATGTTGTTGTTGGTACAATTATTAAACACCTTTTTAATGATGAAAATACATTTATGGATTTTTTTTTAATGATCGATAGATTATTAGTTTTTGAGCGTTCATTTATTGATTTTTTTTTAACAATCATTTAGCTAAGTTTTACTGTATAGAAATTTATTATTTAAAGAATAATTGTAGTAAAAACCTCGAACATTTGATTTGTTGCAGCCATCAACCATAATATTTCCAAGCGTTGCAGGTGAAGCACTTCTTGACAGTTTCCATCCACAATTTTGTCGGTCGACCAAATATTTAACTTTGACCATGTTATAATCAATTTCAATGAAGGTAAAATGATGCTTTTATATTTATCACATTAAATAACCAAAAAAAAAAAAAAATTGAAAAATTGTACTTTCTTCTTCCCAAATCCACCCAACTCACTCAATCTCCAATCTGAATCAATAATTCTTGGATCACTCAACTTGCTCAAGAAATAAAATAAAACAAAATAAAATTAACTATTTCTAATTCTAGTTTGGGGCCCTTGATCTTTACAACAAAACGAGATGATTTAGCCCCTGTTTGGCCCCCATTATTGTAGATTTTTAGGGGGTTGAAAATTTTTAAAATAGTGATTTATGGGAGATGTGTGGTTGAAAAGTTTTAGATTTGTGTGTATTATTATTTTATTTGATGAATGTATGATTGAGATGAAGAGAGAAAAAAATTTAATGTAATATAATGAGATATAATGGGAGGCAAACAAGGGCTTAATCAATAATAACTGAACTTTGTTATAGATTACTACATATTCACCAAAAGTTTAAAAACTTACTCGTTGTTTATTGAACTTTGCTACAAGTAACGCTGATAAAAAATTATATGGGTGATTGATAGGTAACTTTGTTCAATTTTTAGTGAGCAACGAATAACCATTTAACTTTTCGTGTGCAAGTAGTAGCCTATAGTAATGTTCGATGAGCAAAGAGTAATTTTTTAAATTTCGATAAACAAATAGTAACTTATAGCAAAGTTGAGTGACCATTGATGAAATTGACCGGTTAAATTAACTCCCAAGGAAACATGCCCTTAGCTATTCCAATTAAGTTATTTGTACACCTCTATTGACACCTCTTTTAACGGATTGATGACGTTAAAGTATTATAATAATCGAATTAAATGTGTGAGATGTGAAATGTGGCTTGAGATTATACCCAGTGTAAGTTTGATAAGTCAGAATGTAAACCAAAATATACATATAGAAAGATTGTAACTATTCAGAGACTTGCGCCTAAGAATAAAGGAAAGTTATATGTTGACCTCAAAATTAGGTGATGTCGCGTGATCAACACATCTCAAATTCTCTTCCATTCATGTGTATGTTAGATGTGTTAAAATGATTGCGAAATTTATAGGTTAGATGTATGGTTTGCAATGATATTGTGATTTAACTCAATATGTAAGTGATCACTTGCACTATTGTACACCTTACGGGCTTTATTATTATAATGTGGTAATTTTAAGTATATGGACTGGAATTATGTAAACTCTAATTAGATTTAGAGTCGGTAATGGGCTGATTTTATGATTTCCTATATAATGGCTATGTCTTCCTTCCTCTCCATATCGTTTATTGGCTTGTCCCATTGACGGCTGATTAATTTGAGGAGTAGGGGGAGGAAGATGTAACTGGTAATATTCATAATAATATCTTCCGCAGGTATAAATTTCGAACCATAAGTTAATATATGTAATTCTTATTCTTAGCATGTTCATTGAAATAATTACAACAAGATGCACACTTGGACAATCATATTAAACCGCTCGTGATCGTAGTTTCAACATATCATCACGAGCAATCTAACGCGATTGTCGAAGTGTTTAGATAATATACACATAAATGAGAGAGGAGTCGAGATCTGTTAGTCTTGATCAGACAATATCACCTGATTTCGAGTTCAACAAATACTATATAAAATCTACTAAGTCATTAGCATTATTAAGTATTAACTATTTTTCATAGGGATGCCTATTCATTAAGTTCATATGGGGTTCCGATAATGGTGGTGGGGTTTACATTTGACTTGGATTTTATGATTGTTTTAAAACGTGGAATCTATCTTTCTCCTCCCATTTAATTTCATTTTCTCCTTCATTGACTTTGGTGGCAATTGGGGTTTTGTTGGTTGGGATAGCGATGCAAATGGCCTTTTCGGTGTCGGCAGGTTTAATTAATTTGCTATAGGGTTTGTACCGGTGCGAGTCAAAGGTGTTTTGACACGATAATATTGTTCATAACGACGTTACAAACGGAAAACTACTCTGATTTTCTTCTAATTATTAAGAATTCAAATGCTTTCTTCAGCAATATTACTCGAACTTGATTTTCAGAAAATCACTCATCATTCAGAGAGTTACATTTTCGCCTCGATTATGCGCATTACATGCTTAATCTTTATTATAAATCTCAATCAACTCCAATTATTTCTTCTCACATCAATTATTAAGATATCCTATTCTACTTTTGACTCGATTAAAAATATCGACGTTTGTGGTTGATCTCTCATTATAACCTTCAATCATACTCCAAAAATTATTCTTATACTTCCCACTTACGGCAATAGATATTGTATTATACTCTTAATCATGCCACCACCAAGTAGTAATAATAAATTAACAAAGCTAAAAACAAATACACACTACATTGTCACGTGACTTAGCATTATTATAAATTAAATATTTATTGTTTTATGTACGATTTTGTACGAAAATACTAATACGATGTTTGAGCTCATTTTTTTTTATATAAAATGCATTTTAAAATAGTAGATTGATAGAGAATGTATGGTTAAAAAATAAAGAAAAATTTTAAATTTACGTATAGTATTATTTTATTGAAGAACGTGTCATTGAAAAAAAGAAAAAGAAAAATAAAGTTGTGACTGTTGAGTGAAAATAGAAAAAATTGCACGTGATCACTGCCAACTTGCTTTGGTATTTTCAGTCATTGTTGTTCAAGGCACGTGAAGTGCGCCTAAAGACTCGAAGTCCGTGTTTACTTTAATAAAAGTTGATAAAAATGTATATTGGAAAAATTGGTAAAATATTTTTAGTTCTATTAAATATATAGTTAAAATTAATTATCGACGCTTCTAAATCTGTGTCGATTGATTCGCCTGTTGAGAAAGCGAATTCCTGCATTATGGACTAAGCTCTGACTTTTATCCTTGATTTGGAAGGAAGAGAAAGCACCAAAGACCAAACTATTCTTTTTCTTGATTCTGGTATGGTAATATATTCTCATCTGTTTAGGTTAAAGATTCTACTATTTCCCTCTGCTATTTCAATGCTTTACTTTGGGCATTGGACACGACAGAGGAGGTTGCTCTACTAGCCCTCGCTGTGTATGAAAGGAATTAAGGAAGATGAATCGAATCGTCACCCAACGAAGCGAACAAAGCGTAACACACGAAATAACATATATCGATTGATGATTATTGATTTTAGACTTTAGCCTTGTTTGAAATTCGTTTTTGACGAGTTTTTTTAAGGAAAAATGGGTTTTGAAATAATGATTTTTTGTAGAATATATGGTTAAAAGTAACAAAAATGTTGAATTTTATGTGCAAAATATTTATTACGATAATGTGTAATTGAAAAAGAATGAGAAAAAATTTTAATTTTGATTCAGAGCCTCTTTGTTTCTCATTTTAGTTAGAATGCATTTTAAAATAATAGATTGATAGAGAATGTGTTATTAAAAAATAAGAAATTTTTTTAGATTTGCGTTTAATTTATTTTATTAAAAAATACGTGACTAAAAAGAAGAGAGATTAAAATATATTTTGAAAATAATAGGAATCAAACGGGCTCGATGAATGTCAAGTAGAGATTTATGGTGTGTTTGAGCCACGTTATTTTGGAAGAATATATTTTGGAATAATATGTAGTTGAAAAAGAATGAAAAGTTATTGATGTGATGAAAAATATTATTTTATTAAAAAATGTATAGTTGAAAATGAGAATAAAAATTTTAGACGGTATTTAGTGGAGATTAAAATTAGATTTTTAGTAGATTATGATAGAAGTTTTTGAAATATGTGGTTGAAAAGTTGGGGTACCCATGAAAGATGTGGTTAATATTGATTTTTGACTTTAACTTTGATTAAAATAAGATTTAAATGTGGACCAAAAACATGGGCTTAACGCGGATCAAACAAGGGCTTAATGTTTAAATAATAATATGAACGATTTAAAAATATTTTTATTTTTTTGGAATAAATGATATGAAAGAGACAGCCATGTGTGAACGCGTAAACACAGTCAACAAATAAAGTGAGCGGACCGACAGCTGCCGGTAAAGGCCCAAAGTTCCTCGCACACTATGTTGATTCTCATTGGTTAAAACAAACAAATGCTGACGCCAGACAAGACCAAGTGGACAACTGCTTCAAACGCCGTGTAAATTAATTAAGTGAATAGTGACGAGAAAGTGAAAAAGCGTGTTTTACAAGGTGGGTTAGATAGAGAAAGTAGTGGGCTGTTGCCATTATATAAAGGAGCAGGTGAGGAGATAAACACCGCATAGAGAAAGTGAGGTTTTCTTCTCACCTAGCACACACTTTTGCACATACTAAAATCAAGCTTTTCTGCGAGTTTTTGGGTTTTTTTTTTCTCGTTTTTTCAATTTGATTTGAACAAAATTTTCTTTCTTCTTCCCCCCTCTAATCCCCCCCGCTTCTTTGATCCCTTTCTGCAAACAATCTGTCTTTCAAGTTTTAAGGTTTGTTTTACTGACTTGATTTTCTCATCAGAGAAAGATTTTCAGAAAGCCAGGTGTTTTCAGATCGAGATCTTTTTATTTTTATTTTTCTGATTCATTTCTTGGCTGCTTTTTTACTTAGCCACAGGATCTAAGAGGTTGTTTATTTGTAAACCTCTTCTAATCCGCCCTTTTTTTTTTTGTTAATATTTTTCTGTAAAACACAACCTGTGTTCTTTGATTTTATTTAGAAACAGGTAACGTTTTTTTTAGTATGGCAGCTGCAATGGATTTTTGTTGTAGCAGCACTTCAGTTGTAGATCCCTTTAGAGGTGGTGAATTAATGGAAGCACTTGAACCTTTTATGAAAAGTGCTTCCTCCACTCCTCTTTCTCCTCCTTCCAATCTCGCTTCTTCTTCTTCTTCTTCTTCTTCTTCTTCTTCCTCCTCTTCTTCTTCTTCTCCTCCTTCTACCTCCAGTTCTTATCCCTACAATTCTTGCTATTACCCAACAGAGGCTAATTTCCAGCCCAATATGAACTTGGATGGTGGGAGCTTTGTGTATCAACAGCCTCGTTCAATTGGGCTCAACCACCTTACCCAAGCCCAGATCCAAGAAATCCAAGCACGGATAAATCTCCAAAACCACGGACAAATGGCCTCCGGCCCATTTCACAGACAGGCCCACAACATGAACTTATTGGGCCCAAGGCCTGTTCCGATGAAACAAGTGGGCTCTTCTTCTAAGCCCACTAAGCTATACAGGGGAGTGAGGCAGCGCCACTGGGGGAAGTGGGTGGCTGAGATCCGTTTGCCAAAGAACCGAACTCGACTTTGGCTTGGCACATTTGACACGGCGGAGGAGGCGGCGTTGGCCTACGACAAGGCAGCGTATAAGCTTCGTGGAGACTTTGCTAGGCTGAACTTCCCTCATCTACGCCACAACGGATCCCACATCGGCGGCGAGTTTGGGGAGTACAAGCCACTCCATGCCAGCGTCGACGCCAAATTGCAGGTTATTTGCCAAAACCTAGCAGAGGGCAAGAGCATAGACTCCAAGAAGTCCAAAGGAAGGTCCAAAAAATGGGCACCAGCCGTGGAGGCCCCTGCAGAAGAAAGTTCCACCAAGAATGTTGTTGAACCCGCATCTGAGAGTGAAGGGTCGGGTGGGTCATCACCTGTCTCGGATCTAACATTCCTGGATTTCACAGAAGAGGATTCGCCATGGGACATGAATTCATTGGAGAAATATCCATCATATGAAATTGATTGGTCGGCTTTATAATTCTATTTATGTGTAGTAGTATATGTCCCCGTCTATTTGTAATTGTCGTGTAATAGGTGTTTCGTCTTATGGTTGAGCTCCGGCAGTGGAGTTTTTGGCAATTGCAGAGCTTAGCCTTATAATTAGTTTTGAGTCAGTTCAGTTGGTCAGCTGCTTTTTTTTTTTTTAAAACTGAAATTCATGTTTCTTTGTGTTGTTATGTAAGGTTTATCTAAATTGAAATTTAATTTCGAAAATTATTATGAATGAAAATTGGCTAATAAGGTATAATATGTAGTTTTTAAAATTCATTGAAATCCGAAGAAGTTCGGATTTTTTTGCACACATTGGCTCTAGAATCTATGATCATCAAACAAACAATGGGTACTGGTCCAGCCCAACCATACGTCATGTGAAAGCTATCGAAATTTTTGAGTCGGAACATTAATTGTACAAAACAATCTCAACTACTTGGATTTGCATAGAGAAATTTTAAATGTGTTCCTGTTCTTTAGAACAAAATCCAGAAACTCATCGCTGCCAGCCGACGCACCACTTTTCCCATTATACATAAAACATGCAACAATCTATTCTCTCTTTTCTATTTATTATATAATAAATTATAGAGGTTGAAAATTCATAGTTTACAAGTGCCAAAGCATAAAAGCCTAAAGGTGTTGAACATCAAATTCTGTTTCTTCCTCAAGTTTTAACTTTACTATGCATTTGTTCACTCTACGTACGTATAAAGGCAGCAATTGAGTGAAGAGTCTCAAGACAACAATGGCAAGATATTCATCACATCGCCAGTTTAAGTTTGAAGATAATTTGTCCACAAATTAAAATTTCCGAAAAATTCTGCCATGAAATGTGAAAAAGACCCTCTCACCTTAATAGGGTCGACATCAATATGCAAATAGTAGATCCTCAAAAAGACTTGCTATAAAAAGAACTACAAACGTTAGTCGATTCACTAACAAACACATCGGAACAAACCCAATCCAAATCTTTGTTCCCTTTCCAGAAAGATGTTGCTGATGGGTAAGAAGCGAGACAGAGCTATAACATTGGAGGAGAGCATCAATCATCAGCTTAACTTGCCAATCTCCATCTTCTTCTTGATCGCTTTTTGACCATGATAAACGAACGAGTCTATTATCCCCGAAACAGTGAAAACACCTGAGGCAGTATGCAAAATGTAGGGAAGAAAGTCAAGTTCATCAAACAATTCAAGCAACTATTGAGGCGTGCAAACCTGAAAATAAAGAAATACTTCGGTGTTTGTTGTTTAGTATTACCTCCAACAATGGCGCATACATTGGTCAGGAAGTGCAAGAATGAAACGTGCCTCTCTGTGAAAGTCACCTGTAATATCAAAAGATAGGAAGAAGTTTACACATGCTGCGACTGATTATCTAGAAGCTATGTTGTTTCTGCTACAGGACAACATTAGCTTAATCCCTTGTATACAGATTTTAAGTTTACTATTATTAAAAGTAAGCAAAAAAATGGAATCGAAAAAGTAATTTGAAGCACAGGAAGTGTAAGCATAATACAAAACCTGAATACTGAATTGACTCAAAAAATAATATTATTTAACTCAGAACCGATCTTCTGTCTTATATTTTGTCAAACAACACACTCGCCTTTATTGGTGAAAGGTCATAAAAGAAGAAAACTCCAGGAAGAGATTGAAGCTGACCCACTTCAGATCCCCGAACATGTTCAGTTACAGAGAACTGCAATAAGACAGTAGCTAATGGATCTCATGTCGAGTAGGAAGAGAAAAAAACTTGTAAAGAAAAAGAAAAAGAGAGAAAAAAGAACTAGATTAAGAGAATATAGTTTTATCGTCTTAATCAGACCTGATTTGATTGGATTGTATTCCCATTAACATCTGTGAATACAGTAGGTACCACCTGCAATCCAGAATAAAAAAATTTAAAACATTCACAATAATTAGTATTCTACAGTTCCACATCAGTAGCATACCAATAAAAACTCAGACTCAATGAAGCCTTATTCCATATCTATCTAAGCTGGTAGCACAAGTTCCCTATTATGTCATAACTGGTAGATTTAACAATCTAGTATCCAGCAGCATACTTTTATATACGTCATCTCTAAGCCCCAGCTTAATGTAACAATCCAAAATCACACAAATTAAAAGTTTTTGTTCTAACCACCAATATAGTGCCTAAACAGCCAAATTTCTGTCCACCACCATAATTTTCATGTCCTGCAACAGTCATTGTATCATTGACTCCTGTAACTTTTCTAACCTTTTTGGCACAAAACAAACCCTAAAAGCTCCTTGAGGCCATATCTTCTGTCAATGCTTGCATTGTTTCCACATCCTATGTGGATCGTAAGCACTATCTGAAGGGAAAATGCATAGAAGCAAACTACCCCAAAATACGTGTTTGATCTTTGTGAGAGCTAACGTATTCAAGCTACATAACTGTCTCCCCAGTCAGCTGTCTAAAGATACACACACCACCCCCTTGTTCTCATCTTCACTATGAAAAACTGCCTTGCAAATTTCAGCTGGAGCTTTAATCACCGGGGTCCTCAATAAGACACCGTATGTTCTTATTTATACTAATTATTCCACACACAATTTTCAGATCTACTGGAAATCATACACTTCCACTTCCAAGTCGTGACCCTTCCTCCTGAATATCGTAAAATACTCTATTTTTTTTGGTAAGGTGGACTCTACAACACTTGAACAATATTAAGATACAAAAAGATGCCAAAATCTTTTCAAGTATACTATTTAACAGGCCCTGTATATGCCAAATCAATGAGAACAATTCCACATGCAATTCCCATCAAGGAAAGGGGGAAAATATTGAATAAGAAATGTTAGCGAGTAATAGGAAGTGGTGACCTAAAGCCATAATGCACCTTTCTCTCCAAAATAAGAAAAGCATGTACGAATCAGCAAGGAAAAAATGCGAAGAAAATAGATGCAACAAAAATTTGACATATAATCATTTCTGCTAACCTTCAGAAAATACTGATACATAGCATTTGGTGTTTGTTGTACCCATAGCACACTGCAAATTGAAGTGACAAGAATGCAGAATATCATTATATATGTATTGACAAAGAATCTGAAGAGGAATGATTAAAGTACAAGAGTTAAATGATCAAATTAACTGAGACGACAAAATACCCATCCAATGGATTTATTACGCCAGGAAAGTAGTCCCCAAATGCTAATTTGTTGATCTTGTGACTTATCTGTTGCACAATCACACATTTGGTTAACCAGATGCTTACTCAACAATGAATAACAACACGAGTTGAATAATGAAAGCATCATGTTTGTTGATAAGCCGTGCAAATATCTTAGTTGCTGTTCCAGAAAGGAAGGGATCAGGACAAGTCTTACATTAAAACTGTCCTTCTGAAATGCTAGCAGATCATGAACATGCACATTTGACTGTTGGAAACTCTTCCCAGGTGCAAAATGAAAATTGCCAGCTACCTTATTGACGTCCAAGAATCCATATACATTGCACCCTTCGCCTTCTTCCTCTTTGATCCGTTGAAGAAAGCCTTCTCTTTTGCACTGGTTTAACATTGAAAATAAGGGAATCAGAAAGAGTATAAAGGCCAGAATAATGCCAATAATATATGGTACATACGTTCGACACTCACGGGAATTAAATTTGTTCAAACTAACTTTAATTTTCAATAGGCAATTTGTACTGATGTAGAGTTGTACTAGGAATGAAGAATATCTGAACATTTTCATAGGTTGGAAAATCAAATGAGTAAAAGGATGGAAACTTGTCAAGGAGCTAAGGGGGGTGTATTCAGATTTGGATTTTTAAAAAACTTTCAATGATTTTTTTTAAGTAGATAACTTTTGTAGAGTTTAATGGACTTTTATTGACTATCATGGACTCGTCACATAATCAATGAAAAGTTTTGATGACTTCTATAGACTTTTCTTAAAGACTTTTATAGAATTCATTTGACTTATAAAGACTTTCATTTTAGAGAAAAATAAATAAAAATAAATCTTGAATGTAAATTGTTGATCATCTTTGTGAACCTCTACTTGCATGACCAAGTGATCCACAATACATAGTACCAAAATTATATTTTTTACGTCAATAAAAATATTTTATAAAAGAATATAAAAATACAAGTCACCTGAATTAGAAAAATAAACAACCAAAATACAATATAATATTTTAATACTCTTTGATGTAAATAAAATAAAAAAAAATCTAATATTCAATATCAATATGTTCAAACCTGTAGAAAAATATTAAAATCAATAAACAATTTTGTAAAATTTTAATTTAAAATGGATTTCTCTATAGAAAAATTGGAGGAAACCATGAAAAAGAAAAGAGTGAAAAATCTTACAAGAATATTTATCTACAAATCTTTTTCAAAGAAAATGAGAAAATCATAAACAAGAAGAGAGAAAAAAGAATAGAGAATATTAAAAAGAGAATGATAAAAATAATGATAATAATAACAGGCTGAAGAGAGAAAAATATTGATTTTTTTGTATCACGACTTTAGGGTTCGTAGAATGAAAGAAGAAACAGAAAAATTGAAGAAAGAGAGAAACATTACTGATGGAAATACATTTTTTTGTTGAAAGTTTTTCAAGTCTTTATTTAATACTCCATGACTTTTAAGGACTTTTAAAAAGTCTATATAGAATAGCCCGAAGACTTTATGAAGTTCTAAACGGGCTTGACTGAATGTACCTTGAATTTTTAAGTCTTTAAAAGTCTAGATTAAATACACTCCCTCAAGTAAAGAACATAACTAACAAGCATAGAGATAAAGGACAAATCAGAGGACTTCCTTACAAAAATGTACTACACTACTAAAAATACATTTTCATAATGCACAACATATAGACTCTAGAGAGAAAACACTCAAAAGTGAAAAACTCACATTGACCAAGACCAAGAATGTTATTTTTAAAGGGGTAGTAACTGAAGATTGAAAGGAGATTAATCCAAATCCAAAATGTTGCTAAGTGATAAAATACAAGTATAGTTTTGAAACCTGTCCTGGACTTATTCCACCACTCAATCTAGTCAATTCAAGGGCCAATTAATTTATTTATTTTTTAAAATTATATGTATATAAATTATTATAAATTTTTAATTTATTAAAAACCTGAACTAAAAATAATACTTGGGTTATAAGTAGGGGTGGGCGCGGGTCGGTTCGGTTCGGTTTTTTTCGGTTCTAGAAATTGTCGGGTATTTAGTAAATGGAACCGTCGGTTCCAAATATAATTTTGGAACCGTTCGGGTTCGGTTCGGTTCGGTTCGATTCTATTCGGTTCCGTACTATAATTAAATTTTTTAACATTTAAAATAATACTACATAAATACACCTGAAAGTATATACTAATATTAATAACAAAAAGTAGATATAAATACCAAGTTCAATCTTAACTTTTACAAATTAACGTAATCTAATTTAATAACATATAAATAATAAGTTGTCCAATACAAATACGAAAAAGTAAATATTACTAATAAAACTTCGATAATTCATATCAATAATTCATTTGTTTTAAACATTCAAGTCTACATAAAAATGAAATATAAATTAGAAGTAATAAAGATAAAATATTTTAAAGTATTGATAATACTTACCAACTATTTAATATAATAATCAGTTGTTTGACTTTCCATACTAACTACCAAGAGACTATACAAGAAAAAATTGAAAAAAATACAACTAACAAACATAAACAAATTCTAAATTGTTCAACTATTAAGATTTAATAAGAAAAAAATTATTAATTTATTTAGAAAAAATAAAAGAAATTGATTTATCCCATATAAAAAAAATTCGATTTTTATTCGGTTTTTCGGTTCTGGGTCTAGAACCAAGAACCGAACCAAACCATTCGGTTCTCGATTCGGATACCCGTTCGGGTATTTCATTTAAAAAAACCTGCTCGATTCGGTTCGGTTCCGGTTCGGTTCGGACATTTTGACCAGTCCTAGTTATAAGCCCCTGTTTCAGGCTTTCAGCCACATTTTCATTTTCATTCTACTCATTTTCAACCACACATTCTTCAATAAAATAATATTTGAACTTTTCTTTCTTTTTCAACCACATATTTACTATCACATCACAAAAAAAAATGCATTATTTCCATTTTAAAGTGCATCAAACACACTCTAAATCAAACTCCTTGAATTTACTCCTATAATTACAAGCAAACTTACTATTTCAATTAAAAATTTAGATGAAACAATACATATATTTCATTACAGAAGCTAATATCTATGTTATGTTATTGCATAAGCAAATTAACATTTAAAAAAAAAAAATTTACAGCTAAATAGCAATATTAGCCTCAATGTTATTAAACAAAAGCCACATGAATAGGAGACAAATGTATCTATGGGCTCGAGTACAAGGTAAGCTAATGTTCAAGACATGAGCATACCTGGTCAATCAAATCGGGGTTCGTTATTGCCCAGCCCTTCTTTCTATACGCTTCGCGAACTTCTTCACAGGAGTTACAACAATCATCGTCTGACTGCAGGTAAATGTGGAAGTGTGATATCAAATGTAAGTTTCAGCGGCCTTAAGTGGATAATATACCTAAATAACGGGCATGCTTCAAATCAACTGAAGGAATGAGAAGTAAGCCAAACAGTCAAATTGGAAGGCAGAGAAGAATATAAAATGCAAAATATAATAGAAACAAAACTTGCAACACAAGGAAAACAAGAATATATCTGTGTTATAGCCTTTTATTCATTCATCATGATCCATAAATTTCACATCATCTAAAAAACAAAATTGTTCACCACTAAATTCGTAAAATAAGCATACCGCTTCTGCACCATAACATGAGCCACAATATGTTTCATTGTGGTCAAGCCTTCCTCCATGTCTCTGTAAAGGCTTTTCAATCTATGCCAGTTACAAAATAACATAGGAAAAACAATCTGTCAGTAATAAGATAAGTACCTAATAAAAAACAAACATTGAAAATAGCTGCAAAAGAGAAAAAGATGACCAATTCTTTTGCTACATAACTATCGACAGTTCTGCTAATTCATATTGCTGACATACACTAACATTCCTGACTTTGAGTAACTAAATATTGAGTACCACAGGATGAAAAATACTCTTATGCAAAAGTAACGGCTGAATAATGAATAAAGGTCTGCATCTTTAAATATTCATTACAAAGTTTATCTAGTGACTTACCTTGGGATGACCAATACCATCCTGCCTTGTTTCTATTACGTTACCATGAGCATTGATCCTTTTCTTGATGATGTCATGTCTCTGCAGTAGTAAATGTAATTCAACATCACTTCGATAACCAGAAAACTATAAGCAACAGAGTTGGAGACTCTCCAGAAAAAATCACCATTTTACCCAAATCTCTTAAATTCGATGACTCCTTGCCATATCCATATATTTTGGCCATCAGCATTTTTTTCTAACACCTTAGCTTGGAATACTCAAAAGCAATATGGCAATATGGGCATCCATTATTAGATTTCTACTTAGAAGAAGATATATGATATGTTGAATCACATTTAGCCCTTGTTTGATGACCATTATTGTGTAAAAATGATGTTTTGAATAGTGATTTTTTTGGAGAATGTGTGGTTAAAAAGTAGGGAAAAATTTTGGTTTTACGTGCAAATTATTTTATTATGTGAATATTTGATTGAAAGTGAGTACGAGAAAAAAATGTTTTGTTTTAAAGGGAGTCAAACAGGGGCTTAAGATTTTATAGAAAAATGATCTATATGTCAAACAAACTGGAGGGGGTTAGAAAAGAGCAGAGATGTACTTAAATACTAGCGTATTTTCACCACAATACACACTCAACACACACACACACATAACATGTATACAAGTGTGTGAGCGCACATAAACATTCACATAAATACAGAATTTCCAGTAGATGAATAACTACAGAATAGTTGAAAGTTATATTCTCCTAGAAGTACATACAACATCAAACATAAACATTCACATAAATACAGAATGTCCTGTAGATGAATAAAGAACTCTAACTACAGAATAGTTGAAAGTTTTATTCTCCTAGAAGTACATACAACATCAAGATGTTGCTCTCCACTTATATCCATGGCATCAACACTGAGTATGGAGCATGGAAGTGCTGGAAAAGTCACATCAAACTGCAATGTCAAAAAAGGAAAGTATACATTATCTACCTTATGGAAACAAACAAACATGAGAAAAATGAGATGAATCTAAAAGTGAATAATATGGTAGAGAGTGTTCTGGATGAGTTGGCTTGAGTTTTGCTATTAGGTTGCTCAATCTTGGACTAATATAACAAGTTAACGGTAAAAATATACTCAAGATTTTACTCATTTGGTTTAAGCCAATATTTCAACAAGCTTTTACCCAGCAAAACCTAAGTAGAACTTGAATGTAGACTATTTGATGCCTTCAGCTATTAGCTGAATCAGACTTCAGCTGGAAAAAAGATACAATCTCCAGCACGTGATGCAAGCTTTTTTTCTCTGTGGGAGGCTTGACTCTTGAGTTCATCTACAACCCATAAATTGTCCTTACATTTTAATTACAACTTCAATGAGATTTATTCAAAAAAATATAAATTTAACGCGCACCAAAGATGAGGTACGTAGTTCTAATAATCGGGTAATAAATGTTACGCTCATGAGTGCCCCCCCCCCCCCCCCCACACACACACACACACACCCAAAACCCTCAAGGAAATTAAAATCGAAAAGGTCTGACACATGGTACCTAAAGAGAGTAGAGTAATGAAAAGGAGAGGTTACTGAAATATAGAACACGATACTTTTCAGCTGCGTGGTGTCAAAAAATAGTAATTACAAGAAATGGATTCTACATTGATCCGGAGTCTTTCTCCTCTTGATGTGTCTACCACTAACTTTGTCTCAGTTACAGCATGAAGATATAATCCTGCAAAACCGAGTGAAATTACCATAGGCTAAGAATATGGAGAGGAGAGGAACAAACAAAATTTCAATCATAACACAGGGCAGTGCAACTCAATGAAAGATGAAACTCTCCTGACGAATTCCATGCTCACATAAGCAAAACCGTAAAAATCATACAGCAACGGCCATATCTGTTTTAAGTGAGAAAAATATTACAATTTCCTCCAGGTCATTAAATGACATTTCATTTTGACTGTACGGGGAACAAGGCAGTGGTGAATGATTCCATCTCTGAATCTCTTTCAGTGTTTGAGTTTAATTTCTTTCACAGTTCAACAAAAAACTTAAATTCATTTGAAGCCTATCTAATTCGAGGGATGAAATTCCTAATGTAAGTGTTGTCCACTGAGAGTAATCAATGTGGTTCATAGTTTCTTTGTACCATATTCTTTCTTTGCTAATCATCTCCTTAAAACTGTTTCCCCACACTTTGGGAACAGCTTCTTCAGATTCCTAGCACATTCAATCATCGAGTCCAAGGATCTATTCTTTATAACCCTACAACTGAACCATCAGAAATAAGAAAAGTCATGATTCTTTGTTCTTGAAGACTATTTATCAGCACCAAGAACCAGTGCAAATCTTCTTTCCTTGTTTTATCTTGCTCTAAACAATTAATCTTCCCTCACCAGGCAAGAACATATCGACGACAATAATTTTCGGTCATTTTCATCATCATTTTGTCATGCCCATATTTCCTACCAGAGCTTTGAATAAAGTTCACTAAAAAGATACATCTTAAAGGTGACATCAATTTTATTACCTTGCAACACTAATAAAATATATAATTAATATTTTAATGACCAATCAGCTTGGTTCTATTTTTGTACTCGAGATATTAATCTAATCTTATACACCCTTTTAATGAAAAGTACACGTCAAACATTCAGAGATGCAAAAGAGAGAGCTCCAAAAATTTTCCAATGACTATCAACTCTGCGATAGAAACTCTATGAGTCGAAAACATGAGTTGATGAAGTTACATACTGATTCAACTAAGAGGTGTCAGTTTTGTAGGAAACACCTTTGACAAAGCCCAAATAATCCGACAAACATCCACTGAAATGCATAGTACGTACTTTTGGAGCTCAAATTATTGTCCATTGTTTCTTTACATTTTTTATTTACCATCAATATAAATATTTCACTCTCAAATTACAATTAAGCTCCAACAACTACACTGATCATTATGTAACATACATAAAAGTGAACTCCAATGAAACATTAATCAGACTACCAGCCTATCTGAAGACCCAAGATTGCAGTTCAGAAGGGACAAAACACGTTAAGGTATAATTGTAGGCCTCAGTAGAATCCCAGCAACTTCTGTACTGAGGGAGAGAAAGCACAACTAATTTTCCAATGAACTTATATGAAGAACATAGTTACGGATTTAGGGTGAAATGCACTTAAACTTTAGCAATAAAAACTCATGCCCCACTTGTTCCTCAATAATCAGCCCCAAATCTCACAAAAAAGATGAATCCGTCCAAAAATACCTGCTCAAAGGATCCAAGTTCTAGAATCCAATAAATATTGCTCCCAGATTTACACCCCATTCTAAATACTTTCTGCTCTCAAGTCTCAACTATCTGTCATTTTCACTTTCTATGTAAGTATAATGTTGACGTGTGTAACCCCAACTAATTTCCATAAAAATTACATTCACAGGCTACTACATCTACATGTACAAAATCAACAAAAAACTGTACCCATTTCTATCTAAAGCATAAAAATAATAGCAATTGTTAGCAAAATGGCACATTAAGGACTCCATACAAAAATTCCATTAAAAATCTGGCAACTTTCAAATACACATAAACGTTCAAGATGCAAGCATAATAACATAAGTAAACAACAAAATCCGTTTCGGATCCAAATGAAGTACCATAAACAAAAAGACAAAAAAGAACGCAGTAACTACTTATATCCACATAGACCCATCACCGCAAAACACCCCCTCACACACACATATATAGAGAGAGAGAGAGAGAGACGGACTGAGCTCGGAGATGAAGAGAAGGAGCATGACGACAGAGGAAGCAATAGTTATGACACCTCCAGACAGGGTTCTGCTGTAGAAATCCTCATTGATCTTAGGGTACGCGTCGAGATTTCGAATTTTACCAATTAAATTCTCCATCGTCCAGCACTAATTAATTTATTAAATAGAAAACAAAACTAAACAGAGAAAAGATAGAAACTCCTATAATTATCGGTTTAAAAAGCCACCGGTGAATGCCGGAGCGATCGAGGACCGGTTTTGTACGATAAGTTTATGTAAACTTATACGTATATATCTATATATAGTATGTACCAGAAGGCGATTTAGTGAATCTGTAAATGCAATTTGCAGAATCGAAGAATCTATCAATGAAGGGGAAGAGGACAAAGAAAAAGACTCGCCGGAGAAGCGCGTCAGTCCACCCTTTCTTACGGTGTTGTCTATACATCTAGTGCTGTTCATTTGGGCCAAGATAAATCCAGATCAGTCTATAGTAATTCTGGGCTCTTATTTTTTATGAAACCCAATATCTGTACCATTTGGGCCAAACCCAACTAGTTCAGTCTGCAGTACTTTCAAGGGAAAAAAAATCATAAATCAAGTATATATTTTACACGAATTCACAAATCATGTTTATAGTTTGAAAATTCAAAATTCAGGTATATATATTATTAATTAAATAATAAAGTCACGGTTATACAATTAATTGTCACAGATACATAATTATAAGTCACAATTTATTTATTGATCACAATTTATTAAATTTATTAGTTACAATTTATTTGTCGGTCACAGATTATTTTTGAGTCACATATTACTAAATTTTTAGGTCACAGTTGAGTAACTGGTCACAGATTACCAAATATTTGGTCACATACCATCAAATAGTAGGTCACATAATCAAGTAATTGGTTACATACACCAAATAGTGGTCACACACCACACCATCGTCATCAACACTACGACGGTTCTCACCGACGAAGCTGCGGTGGTGTCTGCAATCGGAACATCTCCGCATTTACCACTATAACTAGCATCAACACCACCACCACTACACCTCCACTTTGTCATTACTGAAAACCACCCGTCGCTCTAAACATCTTTGAGCAACACCACAGCACACACCCACCACCAGAAATTGCGGCTCCGTCACCACCAGTCGCTCTAAAGATCTTCGAACAACACCGCAGCACACCCACCCACCACCAGAAATCGCGGCGCCGTCGTCGCATATCAACTAAAATGGGGGTGTAATCAGCAGGATCTGTGCATTGCCTGTAGTGGATCTACAGCGGTGGTGTCTTGCTGGCGAAGCTGCGGTGACAGCTGCAATCGGACCAACAACAGAGAGCGTGGAGAAAAGGATAGGAGAGAGTGAAGAATAGGGGAGGTGAGAGAGAAGAGGCGAGACAGAGAGAGGGGGAAGAGTAGGCGCGCGCGAGAGAGAGGTGAGGAAGTTGAGAGTGAGTGATAAATTATGGTTAGGGTTTTAATATATAGTACCTGATTTTTGAATAATAAAACTTGATCCCTGATTTTTGAATTCCAAACTTCAAACACATGGAATTATGTAATTTTCCCTACTTTCAATATAGCCTCTATTTGATTTGAATAAAATCAAAATTTGAGTAAATTTTGATAAAACTTGACCTAGGTCCTAATGTATGCTGAAAAATTTTGGAACTCATAAAATATACAGTTAAAATTAATTGTTGATTCTAATTCAGATTTTAATATAATATTCTAGCTAAACCAAATAGTGGCATACTCTAAAAATGATCCCCTATTTTGATTCATTTACAAAATTGGATTAAAATCTAAATAAAAGTCAATAATTAATTGTAACCACACATCTTATGAGATTCACAATTTTTCAATAAAAAATTCTCTCAATTTTTATCAAAATCTATCTTGTTTGAGCCCCTTATTTGACAAAGAATGCATTTTTGAATAATGATTGATGAATAATGTATGGTTAAAAAACAAGGAAAAATTTTGGGTTTGCGTGTAATATTATTTTATTTAAAAATATGTGGTTAAAAATAAGAGAGATGAAAATGTATTTTGAAAATAATAGGGATCAAACAAGGGTTTAAAAGTTTGATTTTTATCTAAACCAAATAGGGGTTAAATAAATTGCAAAATTACTATTCAATCTTATAATTTATGAAAATACTGTTTAACCTTTGATGGAGAAAAAATGCAATGTAATTGATTTTTTTAAAAGCAAATGTTTTTCAAATTGGCCATTTAAAAAAAGACTTGTATAAAAGCTTATTGGGAAGCTATCTTAATTTGACCACTTCTAAAAACTCTTTTAGTGAGACAAAGTACTTTCAAAAAATTATATAAACATGTTCAAAAACAAATTTTTAATCGAAAAAGTAGGTTTTTACTTTTTGAAAATCCTGCCGAACGAACTCTTAGGGTTTCTCATTCTACAAAGATCTTATACAATAAAAAGGAACCATCCACTTGCAAACTTAGCCCCTGTTTGGGCTCTATTAAAAATGAATTTTGAGGAAAAATGTATCTGCGAATATTGATAGTGATTTTTTTGGAGAATCTGCGGTTAAAAAATAGAATAATGTTATTGGTTATTATGATAATGAAATATCGATGATGTGTCAATTTAGGTGAAATAATGAGATACGACAATTCAATCTCTCTCTTTCATAAAAATTGAACCGTCATATCTCATTATTCCACATAAATTATCACACCACCAATATTTCATCATTACAATGATAAATGACATTATTCTAAAAAATATGGAAAAACTTTTGGGCTATATGTAATATTATTTTATTGGAGATTGTGTGGTTAAAAATAAAATAAATAAATGTATTTTCTAAAAAAATGGAGCACAAACAAAGGATTGATGTTTCATTGTCAAGTCAAATTAGTTTTTAAGAGTACTCTATGTTTCATCTAATTGATTCGTCGTTAGAATTGAATTGTGATCCGAATTCTTGTTGAGTATTTGATTATAAATATTATTTGAGAAGTATTGAGAGGGTGTGGTAGACTTGAAGATGGCTTGAAGGAGTTCATGTGAATTTGACTCTTATTTCATCCTAAATTTTTTATTATTGATTTTACCTATTGTATTGGGACTTCACCTTATATTAAACTCTTAATATATTGATTCTCCTAGTATGTTAGAGATTTTTTGGTTATAAATATGTGGTATACAACACATATTGGAATGACCAATTGTCCAATTAGGTATTGGTCCAAATAGATCCTTTTCAACTTTTTACTATTGATTGTAGTGAATTCTCCGCCTTTGCCTTTGGTTTTTCCGGATTAGGGTTTCCACAAAAATTTTGTTTTCATTGTAATCAATTATTTTCATATTACTCATATTATTCTCGTTTTCATTATCAAAGCATTCAAATAAATAATAATTGGTATTAGAGCCAATGTTTTGGCGGTTATGGGAGTGTCGGATTGGTTATTAAAGCGAGATTTGAACAAAGTTGATTATTTTAGGGATGGTAAATATGAAATTTGAGATTCCGCTTTTGAATCGCAATACCATATTTTGTTATGGCAAATTTTTGTTTGGACACGGAGGGGAAACAACGTAAAGAGTTGTGATCTTCTTGCTCTTGGGGATAATTCAAGCAAATTTGTTAACTCGGATGAAGTTAGTTTTGAACTTGATGATTTTGTTGTTCGTGATGATTCGAGTGAGTTTGGTGCCCAAGGTAATTCTGTTGGTAAGTAGTGTTAGGATTCAGTTTACAGTTGCTGATTATGTTTGGAGGGACATGGTGGAAGATATGGAGTAATTGGAGGAGTGTTTTTTTTGGAGAATTTTATTAAAATTGAAGAGTTAAGTTTTATTCATTGTAATGAAATTCGTGTCAATGTGGAGTTTGCTAGAATTTAGTTGTGACCTGAATTCTTGTTAAGTATTTGATTGGAAATACTATTGAAGGAGTATTGAGAGTTGGTAGTAAACTTGAATATATCTTGAAGGAGTCCAAGGTGAATTTGACTCGTATTTCATCCCAAATTCTCTATTATTGATTTTACTCATTGTATTGAAATTCCACCTTCTATAAAATTTTCATGTATTATTTCTCCCGGCATGTTAGGGATTTTTTTGGTTATAATATGTAGTGTACAATATATATTGGAATTGACCAATTATCCAATTAGTTAATGGTCCAAAGATATCATTTGTAACTTCTTACTGTTGATTATAGTGAATTCTCCGCATCTGCTCGTGATTTTTTCGGATTCGAATTTTCACGTAAATCTTGTTTTCTTTGTGATCCATTATTTTCGTATTACTCATATTATTCTCGTCTTATTATTTGGCCCCGTTCTAAACATTTGTGTATGTTAATAATTATTTTTCTTCATTTACTTCTATATTTGTTGGTTTAAATATTTCGCCTTTTTGACTCATATCTAATTAATTCTCGTCGTTCGCGGATCTTAAACGAAATAAAGGAAAACCCTCCACTTGCATTCAAAGGTATCTGATGTTTGCAAACTTTAATTTACAGTTGAAAGTTGGAAACAGTATTTGAAGATTCAAGATAATAAATCTTCACCATTTTACAGAAATATTCTAAAGAATTTTGCAAACAGGGTAGGGATTTGCTTTGTCGTTCATAGGTAATAATTGATGGATAAATTTTCTTTCTAGCTTCTAAGTTGAGAGTCACTGTTGTACAACATGCCTGTGGGGATCTATTTAAATAGGACATCTCTTATATCAAATCATTGGTACTAAGTCCCCGTTTGTCTATCATTATTTTAAAAAATTGTTTGCTACAGTAAGATTCCCCACCACACATTCACCTAATAAAATATTTTACACACAAATCAATAAAATTACTTTACTTTTCAACCACACATTCTCCAAAAATTACTATTCATTACTTCATTTTTCTCTCAATAATGGGAGAAAAATACACTCTAAATAATTTATCACGTGGAATGATTTTGCATGATTAGTAGAATATTGAGTTCAAGTAGATTATGAATAACAACTTGGAGTTGACAATTCACGAAGTGTTCGATGTGAAAATTTTAGTTTCGCTCTTTCGACCAGAAGGATTAGACCTTTTGATAGATGTAGTGATGAATCAACTTGAGTGACAAAATGAAATTTAGTTAGTCGGCCTAAATCTTTTGAAAATAGGAAATTTTTGTAGCTGAATTCTTGAAAAAATTCTTAATAATCTTATTTTTTAAGCGTAAATGACAAACTGGTAGCCATTCAACTTGTGGTGAGGTTTTATGTTAATCACCTAACTTTATTTTATTTCAAAGTGGTCCATGAAATTTACATTTTGTTTTACTTTGGTCACCCAATAAAAAAAAAAAAAAAGTTGGGATCTATTTATACTATGTAGTTCATTAGTGATGTTATTCCACTCAATTACTCATCAACTTTACTATTTTATTTATTATCAATCTTATCTTTAATTTTATGATATGAATTGCGTACCTCAGGTCGAAATTTTGTACGATGCACAATAGTCATATTAGTAATCATGGTTCTTGTATGTCTCTTTAATAATTATTTATGCGTGGATAATTGCAAATCAAGTATAATGTTCTTATTGGAGTTCATATTCCACTCAACAATTTACTAGTAATATTTTAAAAAGTTAAATTATTAATCTTTGGGCAAAAATTTTGAGCCGGGATTAAAATATTCATCAAGAAAATATCATTTTTCGCAACCCTACCTATCTCTCCATCAATTGCGTATGTACTTACGCAACTTAAAAACTAAGTATCATGTTCTTAATAGATTTCAAGCATGTTTAGTTGCATCTTACAACATGAAATATTTGTATGCACATGTTATAATTAAATTGTTAGTTACTCGATAATAATTTTTTGAGAATTGTTGAATATACCTAACGTATATATCGGAATATTAGCAAATACACGGGTTTGCAAGATCGAATATGGAAAATATGATGATATTACCAAAAACCAATAAAAAAAAATCTATTGTTTCTATCGTGTGATGCATTTTCTCCTCGGGATCAAGTGTTCTTGCATGCTTGACTAAGTTTAAAAATTCCCTACAAAAATAATTTTCTTAAATAGGTATGAGGTTTTATACAAATTACACTTTTTTGATTTGTCGATACAAAATTTTACCCTTTTTTTTTTGACACAAGAAGAAGAAGAAGAAGAAATTAGCGTAAACTTAGCCACGAAGATTTAATTTTAATTGAAATCAAAAAGGTTTTCTTTCCTTTAGTGAAAGAGACAAAAGACTATTAAAAATATAAGTGGAGATATCATTATGATTACCCAACTTTAGGCTAAGATATTGGTTGATCATGCTAATTATTTGTTCCTAGAATTTATCACACACACCAAGAATTTGTAATCGTCGACATGACATCTCAAGTACACACGAGTTTGTGACCCAAGCATATATCACAAACAAAAAAAATTAATAAATTAATGAATATAATCTTCAATACTTGGATGCAAATTGTATGTCGTCTCTTTGTCAAAATAAAAAAAAAAATGTTTGAAATTAGGTTTTGCACTTTGTGAACCATTTAAACCCACGGAATGAAAGTAAAACCATTTCCCATGTATAGTTGGAAGGTAATTATTTCATTTTTGAAGCACTTTAACAATATAAGTTTTGTACAAAACCTTATACAACCCTGATCTCTTGCTTCCAATGGACAGGAAATCAATTTCACAACTTGATAATATTGGTAAAAGTTAAGATACTTCTTACTTATTGCATAGTTAAACTTAGTCCATGTTTGATTTTGTTAAAAAATATTTTTTTTAGGAGATTTTGATTAAAGTTGATAAAATGTGTAATTGAAAAGTTGATAAAAGTTTTGAATCGTGTGAAATGAATAGTTAAAATTAATTAACGACTTTGATTTATATTTTTAATTAATTTTTGTTGTCTAAATCAAACTGGGACTTAATTCTACTTTCGTGATTTGTAGTAGACAAATGTGACAGGACATTGTAATGATTTAGAGTGTGTTTGGTAGGGATTTTAAGGAGAAAAATTGATTTTTGAATAGTGATATGATGGGAAATGTGTGGTTGAAAAAGAAGAAAAAAGTATTGATGTGATGGAAAATATTATTTTATTGAAGAATGTGTGGTTGAAAATGAGAAGTGATTTACTGTAGAAAAGGAGAATTGTTACCAAACAGGCTCTTAACCAAATTCCTTTAAAAACACTATTGGTCCCAATGAACATCCTAGCCTGCTTAAAGGGTCATCTTAGACTAAACAAAATTCAAGAAAATTATATTACAAGTTCTATTTGTTTTTAGAATTAAGGTATATGTACATTCTCATTGACACGGTGATTAGCATGTTGTTGTTTTTTACGAGTATAGCAATGCCTCCGTTGGAACTTCCGTTAATAAGCATTGGAAGTGAGCCCTTGTCTGGGCTCCATTTTTTACTTTTTTCTTTTTAAAATGAATTTTTTTTCTTTCTTATTTTAACTACACAATATTCAATAAAATATTATTAAACGTAAATTTAATTTTTTTTTATTTTTTAATCACGCATTCTTAAAAAAATTGCTATTCTAAAACACATATTCCCTCGGTGCAATAAGGGGGTTGAATGTCAAAAACCTCACTCCCACCCTGCCTGCCACGATATTTTTTAATAACATAAAAAATGTAAGAAAAAGGAGGATGTGTGGTGGCATAAGTGGGTCGAGCATTTTGGGCTTGTGAGAATGATTAGTGGGCCCAATGTCAAATCCTAACTCCAGTGAAATTTGGGCCCACTAGGCGTCTGCGTTTCTCTTCTTCTAAAGTGGGACCCATTTTGTGGTTCGTCTAACACATCAAATTATCTTTAAAAAGCAATATGTTTTCTCACTTTAACTTCTATGATCGAATAATAAAAATGAATTAAGATCCCGATCTTGGGATTACAAATGATAAAATACTACCTTTATTTAGGATATGATAATTTTTAACATTTGTTCTTATTATTATAGAATCATTAGATGAGGACAGAATTACAATATAACTGATATCATTGGATTTCTTGATTTACTTTTTGGTCTGCAAAATGAAAAATATTAAAAGATAATAAAAAGTAAGAGGCGTATCTATCAAAAGTATAGTAAAGGGTGAAATACAACCTAGGTATTCTAGCCCATAAGAAACGGTCAAACTATGAGCGAATACGATTCCATTTGGTACGATTTCAAGTTGAGTCGAACCATGAATCGATAATTTTTTTTAAAAAAATAATGGAACCAATGATTTTTTATAAGATACGGAACCAAATCGAAATTGAACCATTGAGTTCTGATTTGGTTTGGTCTTGGCTCTTATACTTAAATTTTAAAATGATCAATGCAAATTAAAATCTATCATAATATTCATAAGTTAGTAATATATATTTAAGGACTTGTTTGGTAACACTAAAAATCCAATTAAAATTGAAAATATAACCGTTATTGGATCCCACCCGTCTAATAAAAGTCAACAATAACAGCTAGTTTTTCAATTTTAATCCGATTTTAACTTCTACCAAACACACTCTAAATAAAAAATAGACATAAAATGTTTAACAAATGTAATAGTATCTGTGGTGTATAAGTGCGAGCATGTGTCTAACATTGAAAAGGAAATAAATGAACTAGAATTTAGATCTAGGATTGGTCACTTTATCTAATATGTGATAATGTAAAATGTAATAGTAAATGACATTTTTGTCCATTTCACACTCGTCATTTATGAAGTTGAATTTTTTGGTGTGATTCACCAATTTGTTTTAAAAAAAAAATTAAGCCAGTACGTGATTTTAAATGTTTCTCGATTCTAAGAATCAAAATCATTAATTTTTTTTAAAAGTATTTGGTTTGATTTTGATTTGATCGGGGTCATTTGTCTATCCCTAGGCCAAACCAAGGGTTTGACTTTTAGGATTGTCGATCGTCTTGTAGATCATCGTAGTCTGTAATAGAATCTATGATGCTAAGGATACTTTAGAAGATGCAATAGTACATCATACTTATGTAATTCTCAAGTAGTTGATTAATATGCATTATTCGCAACTAATATAAATTTTGGATGGGAAAAAAAATCATAAATCAGGGATTAAGTATGCACAAATCATTTTTCAAATCAAACTTTTTCAATTTTCAAAAGTCAAGTTATATATATATTCTGTTAAATTATATTCCTGAAATCAAGCGTGCAATTACCTTATATACACGGACTCTCTAAAATACAAAATCACATCCCTAAAATACAAATTCAGCTTCAGCCGAATGTAGTTCCTTCCTGTTGTCAATTATCGGCGGTATAATCTCCGATCATAGTTCAATTTATGTACGTAGTTTTCAAGTGGGTTGAAGTTTCAATTGAATGTTCCAATATGTGGCGAAAAATTGAAAAAACACGTTTTCATTGCCGATGCCGAAAATATCCATTGCTATTGGTATGTCATGCTATCAGATCGACTTTTACAGTTGTAATATGTTTTCATAAATTTGTGACATGAATTGAAAACATTTCTACGCATAATCAATAAAATCTGTGACGTTCATTATATTGATAGCACATATAGAATATCGTAGATAATTCTGTGACGTGTATGAACTCGTAATGTGACCCGTACTATATTGTGACCTGCATGAATTCATTTTTACTCCTGACATTATATCTTTAAAACTGTGATGTATGTACACGTATGTTTGCTAAATGGATCCCAATTATCGGTGGTTTTGTTGGATCGTAATTGCACTTACACTGAGCTTGTGGATACCGTAATATCGAGTTCAGTTTGGATCGTACGAAGGTAGATGTCTCAATACAGTATGTATTGAATCATAATTTGCCACCGATGACAATAAGAAGTGACAGTAATGTAATATCGTACATTACTCTAAAGGGTATGGATCGCGACCCTTCTAAATACCCGCTAAGAATTGACATTACAGAAATTGAGCAACAATTTATTATGATTCTAACTAACGTACAAACAACTAGAGAGTTTTCATTGCAGAATGTGGTTTTAGACATATGCGATACAACCATCGAACCAGCATGTCACGTAATTGAACAGAAAGCTAAAGTTGTAACTATCGCTGATTCTAAAGAAGTAGAGGACCGCGATAAGAATATTCTCAAATTGAGTCATCATTTGTTTGCGATACAGAACATGTTCAAGTTTATGGTTGTTCGATTGGACAAGAAGGAGTATGTATTCAAATGTTTATATGATGGGTGTACTTGGATGTGTAAATCTTCAAAGTAGGGTAAATCAGGTCTATTTAAGATTAGAAAAATTACTAATGGTCACACATGTGGCTCAAACATAATATTGGGAACTCACAGACAATTATTCAGTACTATTGTTTCATCTAGTGTCAAATGCAAGTACACATCGTCACATACTATATACACTCCAAATTATATATGTAGTTATATGTTTCATACGTATAGAGTTTCGATAAACTATTTTAAGGTTTGGAGATCTCGAGAGCAAACTTTAAAAATCATTAGGGGTGATCCAATTGAGTAATTCGGTAAGATACCTAACTACTTTTACATGCTTCAACAAAGGAATCCTGACATAGTTACATGATTGGAGCTTGATAGTCACCTAAGGTTCAAATATGCTTCATGGCCCGGTGTATCAATTCAAGGTTGGAAGCATTGCAGACATGTGATTGTGGTGTATGGCACCTACTTGAATGGACACTATAGTGGTACTCTCTTCACAGCATATACACATGATGCAAATAATATCATTTTTATTCTCGAGTTTGGAGTTGGAGATAATGAGAACGATAGATCTTGAGCATTGTTTTTCGAGAACTTGAAGAAGGCTTATGATTATAGAGATTGATTGTGTTTTGTATCATATCGTCATATTAGTATCAAGAATGCTATAGAACATGTTTATCCGAAAACTTGTCATGGTTTTTGTTCGTATCATTTGCTACAAAATTTGAAATCATATTACGGTAAATCAGGTCACAACATAACGCAAGCTTTCAATTCGGCTGTTCATGCCTATACATTAGCATAGTATGAATATAACATGCACCAGCTTAACACGATTAACGAAAATATTAGGCATTACCTGGTAATGTATTACTTTCAATTACAATTTTCATACATTAAAAAAGTGGCTACAAATGTAATTTATGTGATATTCATAAAAATGGTTGATGTTCATAGAATGATGTTGGACTTGAAAAGTGGTCACGATTTCACATGCCAGCAAATTGATATTCTACAATAACCTCAAATATAGTAGAATCAGTCAACGCAATCATAAAAGCAGCCAAGAATTGCCCTATTGTGTCGTTATTAGAATCTTTGAGACAAAATATACAGACCTGGTTGTGTAAACATAGTGAGGATGCGCTTGGCACCTTCACGAGATTGACAACCAATTACGAAAAACTTATAAGGAAAATGAGCACGAATTTGAGGAACTTGAGGGTAACTTTTTTATTTTGATTAATGAATTATATAACTATGACCTGAAAATTGTGTTACGTGACTCAAACTAATTTTTTGTGACTTGAAATATATTTATTTGACTTCACATATGTATGATTTTTAACCTTTCTTGTAGGTATTACCTGTGAACTAGTTCATGTTTTCAGTTAATGATAAATAGTATCTTTTGTTGTAGATATAGTTCAACGTTCATGCATACGCAGGATATTTCAAGTTGATCTGTTTTCTTGTCCACATGCACTGATTGTGATTGCACGTACTAAAAGGGATCCTTATGACTATTGTTCTTATTATTCCACAAAAGAGGTATACATGAATGCATACCAAGACTTCGTAATTCCAGTTGGAGATCAAGCTGAATGGACCACGCCTGTAGAATTGCAACACACAATTGTATTAGCTCCTTATCAAAAGAGGGGTTCTGATATACCCGCTGAAAAGAGGAGAAGGTCATCCAGTGAAGAGAAACTGACTGTGAAATGTGGATATTGTGGAGGACATGGTCACAACCTTAGAAAATGCAATAGCTTGGTTCCATTAAGCCAAATTCAAATAAGGACAAACACTCACGAATAACAAATCCATTAATGACACACTTAGACCGTAGATATAATAATTTCAGATATTCTTTGACATTTCATGAATTGGTTATACATATCAATTGATATATCATTTTAATGTGCATGAAATATTCATTGAAATAACAATTATGCATTCAGATTATATGGGTTGTGGAAAGATAATTATGCATAATGTCAACTGTGACCATCAGATTGCAATGTGTGGCATATACAATTAATTGTGGCCTGTGCACACTGATTGTGTGACCAATGCACTATTCACTGTATTGTAAAAAAAATTAGGTTAATATTTGTGAAAAATGTGACCCAATGACCTAAATAACTTTTAATTATAGATTGTGAATTTTGCAAAATGAGTGCAAATGTTTCAGAAACCTTTTAATTATAGTCTATCACACTGATTGAGTGACAAATGCACTATTCACTGTACTAAAAAAATTAGATTAATATTTGTAGAAAATGTGACCCAATGACCTAAATAATTTTTAATTATAGTCCATGACTTTTGCAAAATGAGTGCAAATATTTCAGAAACTTGTGTAGGCATCTGTGACCATACGACCTCAATTAGTGAACTATTGCATTATCTGTGACCTGATATAACATTATGTAACTTGTAGTTCCCTTGTGACCTACCTAGTATGTAACTAGTATGATATGTGACATAATGACAATCATGAATAACGTATTACAGACTGTGACCTGTATATATAAATATAATTATTTAACACATTAAACATTGGCCATATGACCACAATCAGTGAACTATTGCGTTATCTGTGACTTGTAGTATCCCCTGTGACGTGCCTAGTGCGTAACTAGTATGATATGTGACCTAATGGCAAGCATACATTACAGACCGTGACATGTATATATAAATTAATTATTCAACTTATTAAACATCGACAACAGTCATTTGACATCTCAACAATCTGTCACCAAAGCTAGATCATCAAACATAGACCTGCTCAAATGAAAATGACACCAAAATTTGTCGAATATTGATGTAAACAATTATTCAATGTTAAATGTACAACTAGTTCCATTCACAAAACCTAATGCAAAAGAAATAGAAAATATGCCAACATTCAGAAACTTTACAAAATCTGTTCATCATTTTGAATTTAAAATACATTTCTAGCCATCACTCAATGACAATCTCCTACCACTTTTTATGCTTCCCCATCTTTGTAGGCTTGTATATGTCCCGATATTTATACAGATGTGACGCTATGTCCAGCTTAGTTCTCCCTGCATCAAATTTCATTGGCATAGAATCCTTATCGTTATGTAGTAAATACTCAGCATATTTGATTGTGAAGATACCGCAATCATGCCTGAAAAATAACATATCATAATTTATTAGGCATGAAACATAATCAAATGATTTTGAAATGAGATAAGTGGTCACAGACTTACCAATTCTTCTGTAACTTCAACTTCATACAATCTTCTTCGTTCGTAGTCAATATATTTTTTCCAAAGTCCAACTGAATTCAATAGATAAGGAATAATTTTGACAAATGGGTTAATACCAATACGAAGAAGGAAGTCATGGTAGGTCTTCCCAGCAGAATTGAACACATACAATGTGTGCGTACTGAATTCAAGGACAACAAGCATCCAATGTGCCTTGTTCATTGGTATAATTGGCATAAAACAAAGTCCACACTTGCCCAAAGTGAGCTTAAAGACAAACTACCATTTGTAACAACATCTATCAAATTGGACTCTAACAGCAATACAGTAGGATCTTACTTGAAATTGGAGTATATGTTTTTGAGTTTCATCTGGAACCATGAGTCTGTCGTTGTTTCTTTCAATTTGACATTTTTCCTGTGCCTTACCAACTGACGGATGTAGTAGAAACACACATCGATGTGCTGTAATAATAGAAACAAAAAGATTATTTATGAAATACTACTTAGGAAGATATGTGTCCAATGAAAATATAAGTTGACACCTAAATTGTTGATCTGTGATCCAAGTTCAATAAACTATTTGAGTTTACATAGTAGTTGTGACCAGTTTAAAAGAACGTTGATCGAAATTCAACACTTTATTTAAATTGAAAAATGACCAGTGACCTATTGATATGATCTGTGACCTCATGTAATTGACCTGAAGTTCAACTAAATATGTTGTGAGCAATGTAAATCATATGTGACTAATGTTTTAGCTTCTGTGAGTAAAGATTTGAAGACGCATTCATACCGTGCTGCTTAATGAAGACTTAGAATTCACAAGCTCATAAAACCACGTTTTATATCCAACTTTGAACGAACCAAACAGAAATAGGGGACTGATATGATCATCAGTATCATTAAACTTTTTCCTGTAAATGTAATATGAACCATAAGAAATTTTTCACAATAAGTTATTAAGTAACTTTTAGGAAAAGAAGTTGAATTTACTTATCTTTCGATTTGTAGTCTCGTTGGAACTAACTCTGAAATGAAGCAATGTCGGCATCTTCAGCATGGCGATTGTAATGTTTGAATACCAAAACATTGTCTGACTATTTGACTACTTTTCCTTTACCAGTAACAATGGAGATTGTAGTATCCTCGCTGGTCTGGAAACTCTCTTAGTTGGTAATCCTGAACTTGGTTCAGACACCGGGGATACCTACTTATTGTTATGACAATAAATATCACAGATTATTGGTCTACTATTACACCTGTGACCTGTGTGTGACTTGTGACCTAATAGCAATTAACATCTTTGACCTGCATAGAGTATACAAAGCTTTTGTAAATAACTGGATTAGAGTATACCTCTCTCTCTGTCATTTTTATGTCCTAAACAACGTCATCTATGATAGAGTCAACCTACTGCTGAATTTTTTTGGATTCAAACGCAGTCGACAGATCGGGTTGTGTAAATCCGAGACCCAAATCAAACGAAGGAGTTGAATACTGAATTGGATCTCAGGATTGTAATTAGGAACCATCTTACTCTTACCTTTCCTGTCCAAATTCGGTCCCACGTCTTTAACTTGAAATTAGAGCAAATATCAAATTTACAATGAAACTGTATATCATTAAAAAATGACATAATTAATTCATACCTACTTCATCAGGGTTCTCAGACTCTTGAACTACATGACCTTCTTCATCTTTGGATCTATCACTAATTTTTTTCAAAATCTTTTCCATCGTACTAGAAATCATTGCAGATACAGATTTAGACATGAACTGCATGTTTGTCTTAATGTCTATCATGTCACTTTTAATTCCATTATGTATTTAGACAATGTCATTAATATTTCGTATTTGTTTACCTTATATAGATGACATATGTGACCTCATCTCAACCATCTGAACGTTCAAAACTTCGTTCTTCAAAAGTAGTTCAAATATTTTCACCGTTAATTATTTTCTCAAATCCTCAACCACTTTTAAAGTGTGTAAAATAAATTAGTGACATGGAAATTGTAAAATGTGATAGTTGTCAGACATTACTTTGCCAATGCAAGTGAAAATGTGTTATGTCCATTAATATATGTGACTTGATTATGGTGACATATAATCATTGAAAAAATGAATCATCTGTTACTTATGTAAATGAACATGTGACATGTGCATACATATATGTGACTTCCGTTAATTTCCTTGACATGTGACCTATGATAAAAATTAGATTCAAATTAGTACTTAGATGTTATTAACCTCAATACAACTTACGTCATCTGGCGGTGGGACATCTGAATGAGGTTCAGCTGATGGACCTTCATATACTGGAGAATTTACATAGATAGATGTCTCCTACCACCTTGGTGGAGGATCAACAAAGTTATCATCGTCTTCATCAACAACATCATAACCAGTTTTACCATTGGTGATCATGAGAACCGTTGTAGACGTTTTTACACCAGATGAACCTAGCTCTCCACTTGTTCCCACACCGTGAACTGAACTTTCCATCATTCCCTTCTTTCTCCAGCCATCGCGTGTAATATTTGGTTGAACTGGTTTAATGTACTGCACCCCATTCATATATGGCATTTTCATCTCATTATCCGAGGGCTCCAGGTCACAGATTTGAATCTGCAATACAATAAAATTATTAGAAAAAAAGATTATTAACGATAAAAGCTTACGACACTATTAATTCAATATATTTGAAATGATTACATCAGGGTTTGAGAAGTATTCAATTCCTTCAAGTTTAGCAGCTGATGGGTACTCATCTGCCATCCAGTTCATTATTTGAAGATGGGTTTTGGACATCCTTGTAACAATAGTTCCTGCAAGATTAGAAATCGTCTCGTATATCTACACTTGAAAGGCTAGTAATAGACCTCTTAGCCTGTAATGGCTTGTTCTCTTACTCAAACCATCTCTCAATGTATTCAAAGTAATATAAAAAAAGATCTTCTCCCAAGGAAACGTGTCCATTGCAGAAAAATCTTCAATAAGTACAAATAAATAATGATCAACAACCTTCTTATAATCTCTTGGGAACATGTAAGATGTAATGAAATACAGAGCTCCAAGCATTGCGACATCTTGATCTATAAGGACTTTAACAACGTCTTGGTCTGAAAGTTGGCAAGCTGATATGATGCATCTCTCACATCTTCATGTGTCATAATATTCAATTGACCGAAATATGTTTTCTTCAAACTTGAAGGACTATTTTCAAGTGTATGTACATCACTGTTTCCCGTGCATTGCAGTCCTGTTACTAAACAAAACTCAGCTAGAGAGAACCTAACAAATTTACCGAATATGTAAAATCACATTTCATTTTCATTGGGTGTATGCACCTATCCAAGTAGAAAGTAATGAATCAATTGTGGCTTAAACACGATTTCATGACACTCCAGAAAATGCGCAAAGCATGTTCCCATGAATATACTTCATTGGGCTTCGCTCAGATATTTATTCAAGTTCATGATAACACCATTTGTCATAGACGTGGTGATTTTTCCAAGAAACAATTTATGTTGTGTTATTATGAATTTCCACACTTGCAGCACATGTTTATGTCAGGTCACAGATGCAAATGAAAAAGGTCACAGATGCAAAGATAAAATCAAATCCGTGAAGGATTATTAGAATAAACATGCAAATAATGGTAGATAGAACTATAAAATGATTAACATATAATTATTTCAAACATGTCACATATTGATCAAAAAATTACAAAAACATGACACAGACGTATAGAGTATGAGATAAAATTTAAAAGAGGTCACAAATACACGTATACCCATGCCATTTAACGTCACATTCACAAATTACAGAGTACGATCAGGTCATATAAACGTATAATCGTATATCATGTGATGTAATTAGGTTACAGATTCATTATAATCTCCATTACATATCTCATGACATACGTGAAGTATGTCACATATCCATTATACTCTTCATCACATACGGCACTATTGTATGCTATGAATCATTGTATAAATTATAACTAGACTTCCAGAATAGAAACCCCCACACATTTCCTTTAATACTACTTCTCAAACAAATAAAAGGATACAAATGAAATAAATGAACAAAAAAAAATTGAAAATACCTTCTTCCCGGAATGTTTTTTACTTGACCCATGCGATTTTTGCCTTGTTGCCGAAGTTTTCTTGGGACTTTCAATTGTCTTCATTTTATTTGTTCTACCGGGCATTTGCATTGTCTTCTACCCTTTATTTTCAGCCTTCATTTTCGCCATTACCATTCGCTGCTGGATGGAAAAGCTCCCTCACGCTGTAAACAAAATGGAATGCATCGGAAGTCGACTTTGGAGAATTATGACAGTTGATTTTGAAAAAATGGTGAAGATTGGGCTTGAAGAATATGGAGAGGAGATAGTGCTTGAGAAAAAATAAGGTTTGAAAGAAAATGGAAGTCGGGATATTTTCAAATTTAAAACACTAAATTTACGGGATACACATATCAATTAGTTAAAAAAATTAATATTTAATTGAAATGATAAAAAAAACTTCAAAATTGAACAAATAAACATCAACTCTGATTTATGAAATTGGATCTTTATTCACCCGTTTTTATGTATTTCCACATTTTGGATACCAGTGAGAAAATAGGGAAACTTAGAAATTGATGTTTTTATGAAGCTAAAGATTTTATTTTCTTTATTCGATAAGTACAATGAAGGAGTATATTTATATCATTACAGCGTGGGATATGTCAAGATTAAATTGCTACGTAACAATTTTATTTTTTTAAAATGAATTGAGAAGAAGATTAATCTTGTCAATTTTCTTTCTTCAAACGGGAATGAACAAAAATAGAATCAGACTGGTTCTCAAATGCATTTCTGGATATTTCTCAAATTTTTGACCATTCACGGAACATAATCATATGCTTGAGGAAGAAATCGAAGAATTTCTTAAAAATCCAAGTACCATGCAGAGACTTAATAAATGTGGACTAAACGGGGCTTAACTTCATGAGTCTTGCTACACTTACGGAAAAGTTTCACAAACTTTGTATGGTGGCCAATTGTACATTTTTTATTGGCAGGTGAAGAAAAAAGGGATTATACTACTTTGCCATTAAGTTTCATATCAAGATTCACACCTTTTTGTCATTTTGTGTGAGTATTGTCTATTATACCCTTATCTCTATATTTTAATTGTTTTCCGCATTTTTAGCCTATAACTGGTATCAGATTCTAGTAACGAAATTAAAGAAATTTTTTAGAATTAATAAAATGAATAGAAAAGATAAAATTATTTTAGAAGAATTACAAAATATTAATATTTTAACTAATACTAATCGAATTAAATTACAAGAATTAGCAACAAATTTAAGTATTGAATATAAATCTCTAAGTAAAGAGATAAAATAAGTAAATAATTCTCAAAAATTAGCAGAAATAAAAAATAAAGGATTACAAATATTAGTTGATGAATTTTTCGAAAATGAAGAAGAAGATATTATTATAAATCAATTTTTAGAACAATATGATAATTATGCTCAACCTTTAGGAGAAATAGATATTTTAAACCAAGATATTTTAATTCATATAAAAAATATCGAGTCTAATTTGGAAATTGTTAATAACAATATTAAAATAAGACCAAAAATTCTATATAAACAAATTGAATCAAAGATTAAAGAATCAAATTTAAAAATTCTTATATATCTATTGAACCACCTTTATCGGCATATGTTATAGAAGAATTAGAAACTAAATTCTATGAAACCACAGGGGAAGAATTAGAAGCTTATAAACAGAGTCTAGAACAATTAGCTATTCAAATTGAGAATATTTATATGAATGATCCACCCAAAGAAGAAACCACTGAAATTAATACTCCACCTTTAAATCAACAAGTCGAAACACAAACATTAGTTGGAGAAACAAGTAGAACTAATGATTGGACTCAAGTCGAGTCTCATGACTAGAATTTTGAATGGATGAAAGAACATGAAATAACAGAAGAACGAGAAAATTACAATTTTAGAAAATAAGTTAGAACTACATCAACCAAGCCTATACACCTTAGGGATAATAATCCAATTAAATTATTTACTGAACAAATTTTTACAACAGGAATATGGCTAGATGTTGATGATAGCAATAATAAAAGTGAAATTATTGACTCATGGGCAAAAGCTACTGATTTAGCGGTTGCTTTTCATAAATGGAATACCACTCAAGCATACAACTTTATAATCCACACCTTTGCAGGAATTATTTCAAATATCTGGAGAAGAACTTCTAAAGAAACTAAAAATCAAATTAAATATGGAAAAAAATCTACAACTACTATAGATAGCAATGAAAGCTTAGATGCTGAGAACTTTAAGGAAATTTTAAAACGAATGAAAAATTTCTTTAGATACTTACTCTTAGGAGAAGTTATACCAGAAACTGAAATAGATAAGATCACTCAAGAAGCCTTACAAGAAGAAAGAGAAATGGAATTATTAAAAATCTGTGATATGTGTGAATTAAATGAATATACTAAGAAATTCGAAAAGATATACGTCAAAATATCTAAATCCATAAAAGAATGGAATCTATCAGAAGAAGATAAAAAACTACTTAATAGATATTTTCTTAAACTACTTTGTTCATGGGGTCAGAAATTATTTGAAGATTACCAAACTTCTTGGAATAAAATTGAATGGGAAGATCCTAATCATACAATTGATACCTTAGGAATGAGAACTTCATTCGCTAAAAAAAAAATATCAGAATGGTGTAAAAAATATATGTACCAACACCTATTTAGGAAACATGGTAAGAAGTAAATTTATGTTGTTATGGAGAGATAGCAACAGTACCACAATTTGGTTGTCACAAACCATCTAGGAAACCATATTATAAAAAAAAATTTAAAAAATATCTTAAACCTTGGAAGAGAAATAAAGGATTTAAGAGCCACAAGAAATATTTCAAGAAGAAAAAGTCTTGGAAAAATGAATATAACCAACATAAGAAATCTCAAAAGAAATCTAAAGAAGAATTTATAAAAAATGTAAATGTTTTACATGTAATGAAATAGGTCATATATCTCCCAACTATCCCAATAGAAATAAAAGATAAAATGTTAAAGCCATCAGACTAATGAAAGAGATAGAATCTGACTCAAATTATGAAATAATCGAAGACTTAGACGAATTATCTGAAATAGACTCAATCTATGAGCTAGATATAGAAGAAATTGAAGAACCAGAGTTTGAACAAATTTACATGAATTAAAAGATTGTGGAAACCATTGAGAATACTTTAGATAATGAAGAAGGAACTTCACAAACAGTTATATTTGATGAAGAAAGATATAAAGTCATAAAAGAAAAACAAATATATTTAAAAGATAAAGATATTTTTGTGAGACCAATACTACCTTGATTTAACAAAACCATATATATTGCCAAATATGATGAAGTACCTATTAACATCGAAAATATTAAAGGTAACACTACTATACCTCTAATAACAAAAGAATGTGTTAATAAAGAATTAGCTAAGATAAAACCCTCAACTGGAGAAAGATTAAAAAATATTGTGATTGGAGGAGTACAAATAATGGTTAAAGGATACTTTAAAGAATAAATGGATATTCCTATACAAATGTACTTGATAGATAACAAAATACTTCATGATCCTATGGATGCTTTATTAGGAGTTGTATCTGAAAATCTAGTATATAAGAAAATTATATTTACTATAAGACCTGGATTTGCCAAGTCTTTATTAGATGAAAATTTAATTCTAGGATTAAATCTATATCACAAAATTGATAGATTAATTATGCCACCAAAAAGTAAAGCAGTAACTTTACATTGTAAAGTTTTATATGCTTTTACTACTACACACCAAAAAGAAATTAATAAAGTCTCGGGAGACTTCATACAAATCCATGAAGACTTTAAAGATCTATCTCAATTTACACCGCCAAGAATGTTAAGTAATAATAACATTTTATTATCACAAGACATATTGCTTGATTTTCATCAGCAATCTAGAAGAATAGACAATAATGTAGAAAATCAAGGATTAGTCACTTTCAATACCTCTGGATAACTTCTTGTTAGAATGCATAGCAGAAGAATAGAAAGAAATATTAGTATTAGAGAACTCTCAAACTCTAGTAGACCATCTACAAGTAGAAATTATCCAATAATGTCTAGAAATAGTATTGATATTGACTTTAGAAGGTGTGAGGAAGATAATTTCCTTATCTTAACAGAATATATCAATAATCAAAATAAATACGAATAAATTATAACCCTTGTTAATACATGAGTTAGTACTAGTTACATAAGAGCAGACTTAGTAGAACATTTAACAGAAGAGAATTTACCACAAGGAATAATTCTTACCAATTATCACGGAATTAAATACGAAATTAAAACATTTGTTAATCTCGAACTAAGTTTCACAAATATAAAAGAAGAATAATTTAAATTAAATCTTAAAATTCATAAAGATTATAGAAAAGGAAAAGATACTAGTCCAATATTATTTGGAATGAACTTTCTTGAGAATATCTCACCATTTCATATACAAAATAATACTCTACAAATTACTATAGAAGACAAACAATAAATGATTCTTAAAATTACTAAAAACAAAGAACCAATTTATATGATACAAGGAATCAGATCAATCAAAACTAGTATACTTAGTCCATACATTGAGATATCTCTCAATTTACCAGACTATTGTATGATAAAATTTCATGTCATAGTTGATACTGGATCAGGTATTTGCCTATATAAAAGAAATATGTTCCCAAAACATTATTATAAAAGATATTATAAGAAACAACTTATGGTCAAACAATAAGTGATATTGTAAAAATCTATAGAGATTTTGTAGAAAATGTTCCTATCATTATAGGAAATAAAGAATGTTTTATTCCTAAAATATATGCAACAGATAAAATTGGATGTGATATGATAAAATTGGATGTGATATCCTTTTAGGAGAAAATTTTATCTATACATATAGCCCCTTTACACAATATAATGATAGTTTTGAATTTACTACACCTTGTAATCACAAAATTAAAACACCAAAAATATATAAAGTTATTGGAATTGCACACCAACCTATTTACCATAGACCTAGACATCAGAGTTCTGCAGGTATTCGTGGTGGATGCTATACAGAAATTAATCAAAAACAAAAAATTACAGTATTAAGAATTGAAAATTTAGAAGAAGAATTAGAAAATGTTAAATTAGAGCTAAAAGAATATTATCATGAACATCCTTTAACTAAATGAGATAAAGATAAACATATGTCAACCATTGAACTAAAAAACCCAGATGCTAAGATATCAGGAAAACAATTTCCTTATAACGAAGAAGATAAAAAAAAAATTTGAAATACAAATTAAAAAACTCTTATAATTAGGAGTAATAAGAGAATCAACTAATCCATATAATAGTTCAGCATTTATGGTTAGAAATCATAGTGAAATCAAAAGAGGAAAAACTATAATGGTAATTGATTATAGAGAATTAAATTCTAAAACAATATCAAATAGTTATAAACTACCAATAAAAGATTCGTTAATAAAAAAAATACAACGAAGTAAAATATATTCTAAATTTAATTGTAAATCAGGATATTGACAAATAAAATTAGATGTAGCCTCAAAACCTTTAACTAGTTTTACTACCCCTAATTCATTAGGACAATTTGAATGGAATGTTATGCCATTTGAATTAATGAATGCACCTGCAATATTCCAACAAAGAATGGATAAAATTATTAGGCCAATAAAGAATTTCTGCATTGTTTATGGAGATGATATTCTTATTGATAGTAAAAATTTAAAAGAACATATTGAACATTTTAAGAAGTTCAACTATATTGCTAATAAGTATGGATTAACCTTATCAGAAAGAAAAGTAGAAATAGTTAAAACTGAAATTGAATTCTTAGGATATATTTTTACAGGAAAAAAAATACTTCAACAACCTCATATTGGTAAGAAAATCATAGAATTTCCAGAAGTAATTAGAGAAGAGAAAGAATTACAAATCTTTATCGAATTATTAAATTATTTCGAAAAATTTATAAAAAATTTTGCTAAATATAAAGTCCACTTTACCAAAAAATTTAAAAAAGGAGTTGTATGGGAATTGACACAAGAAGATGTAGAAATGGTAAACAAAAATTAAGAAAATATGTGAGAATATATCTGAATTAAATATTCCAAATGAATAAGATTTCTTTATTTTAGAAACCGATGTCTCTCTATTATATTGTGGAACAATACTTAAAAGAAAAGAAAATCATAAAGAGTTTCTTTGTAATCCATTGTATAAATGCCCAGAAGAGCTTGTTGCTTATAACTTCAGGCACATTCAAAGATGTCGAAACCAGGTATGATATTAATCGTAAAGAATGTTTAGCAGTTAAGAAAGGAGTAGCAAAATTTGAACCATACTTACCACCTAGAAAATTTCTTATTAGAACAGATAATATTCAGGTAAAATCATTATTAACAAATAAACTTGGAACAAGTGCAGCTGAAAGACCACTTATTAGAATGCAAATGTGTTTGCACCATTTAAATTTGATATTATCCATATTAAAGGAAAAGACAATTTTATTCTAGATTTCTTAACCAGGAATGAAGCAAATTAAGAAGGAGCTCGAATCATTGAAGTTTGAGACGAACATAAAGATTGCTGCGATAGAGTCCAAGATAACCTTGATGGAAATAGCTACTGTAAAGCCGAGAAAGCCAACAAGGCTATATTATCTGAAGGCACTAGTGCCAATAATTCTGAAGGCATTTGTACCAATATTGAACAAGAAGCATTGAAACTTCATAAACTCTCAGTTAAAAAGAATACTACTTCGTCTCCCTCACGTGAGGAAAAATTTACAAATGATGGTATCTCCATACCAGAGCTTGATTGCTCAAATATTATCAAAGCCCGTAACACCCATGGTGTTATGGACATAAAAAATAAAAACGATTTTATGCTTGCATATGTATTATTCAATCTAGCCTGATGTTGGTTCACCAGTATAGGATGATGGAAAAAAAGGCTAACATATGGAACCTACAACAAAGTTAACCTTTATCCAGGAGCCCCAATTTATTGGGTTCGTGCTCTTTACGAAATGGGAAATATAATTTGTATTTACCCATCGGATTCTTTAAAAGAAATTTCTTTGTTACCAAAAGAAGTAGTTCGAGCTATTGAAATGTATTGCCAAGTTCTTAAACATAAGCACATTTATATCAGGTTTTTCTCAGCTAGTCCTGAATGGGATAATGAAGAATATAGGCTATTGCCAGTTAGCCATGTCATAAGGATTGCCACTACTTCCAAGAATCTTCAGCCTGAGGAGAGTGAAGTCCATGAAACTACACCAGAAGATGTTATCAATATGACAACTTTTCGTAGAACCAAAGGATATAAGGAGCAATTTGAGCATATCCAGAAAGTTATTGAAGAAAATCAGAAAATTTGGATATATGAATCACAAAACCACTTGATTTACAGCAAAGCTGTGGCACCCACTAAACAAGAAGATTGGTACTATCTTGATTTATGGTGTGATCATATTATTGGAGGTGATGCTAGTAGAACACAAAAGACAAAAAATGAGCTGTGTAAACAGTTTTGGCGTTATCCAAACCATAAGTGCGAGTACTGTAGCAATGAAGAAGATGGTTCACCAATATCACTAGATCCAGTAGAATTTCTGGATGAGTGGTTTGAGTCTCATACGGAAAAGTAGAGGACCCCCTTTATCACTACTTTATCAGAATTACATTGATAAAGAAAAACTGTGGGTTTCACCTCAAATAATTTTTCATGCTAAGACAAAGAACTTTAGGCAAAAGTAAGATTCTCATTATCTTACACAGTAACACCACAATAATGAAGGACAACTGGAGAACTTTTTGAGTGTATAAATTGAAGACTAATTCTCAGAAGAAGGTATCCCATCTTTACGCAAAAAACTATCTTTTTCTCTAATTTTTCAAATCTTGTAACCATTTCAGTTTCTCTCTTTCATTTGAAGCTTGTAATAAGGTAATCTCTATGGAGTTCTAATCTCTTTAGAGAATGTACCAAGAGTGTAGCCGAAATATGTATGTATACTCTTATGTAAGAGATATTAATGTGATGTGTTTATAAAATCAAAGTTGTTTGAAAATACTGTCTTTTTATTCTTGTTGTTTTCTCAAAAACTCTTATCTTACTTATACTCCAACGGTGAGAACCTTGAGGGTTGTGCAAGTATCTTGTTGCCGTTTAGCCGTGTGTTGGTGTTTGAGGCGTTGTTAGAAAAAGCCATTAGAATCTTGTTACCTTTCAAGGTGATGTTTTAACAAGGAGTTGACAGGAAAACTGTGATTCCGTGTGATCCATTGTGAGATATGCAAAAGAGTCGAGAGAAAAATAATAAGAGTGTGGAAGTCGTGTTGGACCATAACCCATTTTCTTAAAACGCAAATAACATCGATTACTTATATCTAGTGATGGCAATGGGGCGGGTTCGGGACGGGGTACCCTCACCCCACCACGCCACTCCTCCTCCCCGCCCCACCCCGCCTTAGACGGGGCGGGGCGGGGCGGGTACTGGCAAGGACTTGCCCCGTTTCCTGTCCCATTTGTTTTATTTTTATTTTTATTTAAAATACAAATTCAAAATTTTTAAATCCAAAGCAAATAATGTTCAAACTAACTATATCAATATTCAAAGTAAGCACTTGAAACAAAAAAATGTCCAAAACAAATAGTATCCAAAACAATTTTTTTTTTTTTTTAATTCTTCACGGGGCGGGACATCTCCGCCCCGCCCCTCGACGGGGCGGTGAACATCGCCCCGGCCCGCCCCACCAACCGGTTCGGGTAGGGGGTTTTTTGCCCCATTCGGGGCGGGAAAAATTGCCATCTCTACTTATATCTGAGTATACAAACATACGGGAGTAAGCTCGAGGGAAATCTCGTTGATATTATTCCGTCTTTACCTTTTGCTTCAATACTGTAAGATCTTTCTTATTTATGTCAATTGATTGCATTAATATTTGCACTCATGCTATTTATGAAGTTTTGGTTACTATTATTCAGTATTTAGAAATTAACTGCGAAAGGAAAAAAGAAAAAATTAAATCATTTTATATTGTATTTGATTATTTTCTGAAAAATAGTAGAAATATATCTGTGTCTTTATATTTTACAGAAAATATAGTCAGAATTAATAAAGAAATTAATAAATTAGAAAATAAAATTAGAATATTAAACGATTATTTTGATAAAAAATATATTGATAAATACGAACATAATTGACTTTTTTATTTATTAGGAGAAATACATCAAAGTTATCCTATATCAGGAATAGAGAATTTTGATTTGACTAAAGAATAAGAAGAAGGATATTTGTGTCTTTTTATTAGAGAATGTCGATCAAGATGTCAATCAGAATGGTAGTCTAACATGATTGAAAAAATAAATGAAAACAGTCAATCTGATGCCGCGTAGTCTGACTGGAAAAATATTGTACAAGTGGCTTTTCCCCCATTGACCAAGACCTCTAATTCTTGGTTTTTCCCTAACTCCATTGACCAAGACCTCTGATTCTTGGTTTTTCCCTAACTCCATTGACCAAGACCTCTGATTCTAGGTTCCTGAAAAAATTACATTACTTTCCTAACTTCAATGACGAAGACATCTTATTCCGGGTTCCTAAAAAATTACAGTATCTTCCAATGCTCGCTTCCGTAAAAGATTACGTACTACATACGACGTAATGCGTCAATATGAACTAGGAAGGGAAATTATTCTCACATTTTCCAGTAATAATTAATTATAGTTTTATAAGTCGAGAATCAATATGCAGTATGAATCAGGCAAGATTGTTAACAGGAAACAATCGAGGATAAAAAAATGCTAGGTATAATATTTGATGTGTTGTTAAAAAATGATTGGAGGGAAAATTGTTTAATTTTTTAAACTATTCAATGATGTGCTACCACGTTACAATATGTAAAGAATGATGTACATGTAGTATGACTAAGGGAGAATTATGCCTCAACATAAGAACAATTATGCCTCTCCCACATTGACTATTGATTCGAAAAAGTGTTACTAAAATTAATGTATAAAAATTTGCAAATTCACGTGATGTTAAAGAAGCTGTCAAACTTGATGTACATATAGCATGATTTGTGTAAGAAAGACAAAATTTTCACTCTTTTTGACCTGTAAAGGATTAAGAATTTGAATTATGCTAGTTGTACATCACCACTAACATAAGGGTGTCCATAATGGACACAGACCCTCCCTCCAATGATGTAGTGCCGAGTGTCCATTATGGACACCCCGATGTTAATGGTGATATACCATTAGCATCTCTCTAAGAATTTTGGTCCCGCATAATAAACATGGTGAGAACGAAGAACTTTCCGCTCCCAAATTACCAAAAATGACCCCAATTTCTTATTTTATTCATATTATATTATATTTTTATTTTTCAATTTATATCGAAGTTTGAAAAATAGTATTAGAAAAAACATGATTCTGAAAATGTCAATGTTTCATACGCGATCAACGCTGAAAATGTTAATTAATTAATACATATTAAAGCATGATTCTACATTACCAAGCATTGATTTAGTAATTACTAATTGGACTAATTAACAAATCTGAGCTGTCACCTTTGACCTTCTAGTACCTGGACTAGTAACTTCGTAGAACCATGCTACAATTACAGCTTTATTTGACAGTCTTCTTACATGGGGGTGATGCCCAAAATCGCGGGGCGGGCCCTCTCCCATGTGAGAGGATTGTCAAAAAATTGTCAAATAAAACTGTACATTCAACTTTATTGAACTTTGTACTACATAGCTAGCGGTAGATTCCATATTAAGCCCATACATTATAGGGATTAAAATCAAATTTTTTAGTAAACTTTTTTTCTGAAAATATATATATATTTATTTCTCCCTTCTTTTTAAGTACATATTTTTCAATAAAATAATATTATATGTAAATTCAAAAAAAATTATTATTTTTTAACCATACATTCTCCATCAATTTATTATTTCAAAATTCATTCTAAAGAAAAAATGGGCTCAAACGGGCTTTAAATTTCGATAAAAATTGATAAAATACGTGATTGAAAAATTGTCAGTCTCATAAAATATATGATTAAAATTAGGGAACAATACATAAATAAGGTATTTAAGTATCACCATTTCAAAATTAAGGTTTGAAGTTTTAAATTTCAAAAATCAGGTTTTCATTAAAATTTATTTATAATTTAATTATGAAATAATAATTATTAAATTAATTTATTATTAATATTTAATTCTATTATAAAATAATTAATCCACCCCCACCTCCACCACCCCCACAACTCCGAAAATATTCCGGCGACCTTTCCGGTGACTTTTCCGGCGACTAATCCGATTCCGGCGAATATGTTAAGGTCGCAGATCTATACAATTTGGTCACAATTCAAAATTTTTTAGGTCACAATTCAAAATTTTCATAAGTCACAATTTGTTCATCGGTCACAACTTAAAAATTTAAAAGTCACAATTTTTTTATTGGTCACAAATCACAAAATTTGTAAGTCACAATACTTATTTACGGTCACAAACATCCCATTAATTGAACATATATTATATTTTAGGTCACAATTTATCAAATTATTAGTCACAAATTAATAATTTCTAGGTCACGAAGCATTTATTGGTCACCGTTTATCTATTTCATTGGTCACATATTGTTTACTGGTCACAACCTAACCAAATTCTTGGTCACAAACAACCTAATCATTTGTGACCACCCCCAAATCATTTGTGATCACCACTTCGCCATGGCCACCACCGCCAACACGACCACAGAAAACCCAAAAAAACAGAAATTACAGAACCGCAACACCCCGATCCAACACCCCACCACGGCACCGTTCACACTTCGCATCGAAGCAGCCACCACAGTCCCAACTAGATCAAAGTGACCACCAAAGCAAAACTCACCCAACCACTGGACTAGATCGCAACTGCACCCCACACTCCATCGTCACTGCACTCCACTGCACCCCCGTCACAACACCACCACAACCGTCGACACAATAACAACAAAAAACCACCATAGCAGCCAGACCCATCGCCGCTGCAGCCAGACAATATAAAACCCCCCAGCAGCACCACAAACACCACAAAACCACCACAACCACCAACATAAGCACCACCGTCTCCACCACAAATCCACCATATCCGCCACATTCAAACCCAAACACAAATATCAATTCTAAAAAATCCACCATACCCGCCACCCAACCACCACCACCACCATCCACCACCAATTGAAAACAGGCCCAAAAACCACATCAAATTGTGGAGCTGCAGATCCCAGCCATGGCGGCGACCACAGCCATACGAGCAACGACGACGGGTGGATAAATAGCAGATCTGAAACCATGGCCGTTGTGCACTAGATCGTGACATACCAACCAAGCCAGTAACGTTATCCATTGATTAATCTATGCCATCGCCCAGCGACCCCGTCTAGGGCTTTAGTTCAGGCGCACAACGACGAATTTTTCAATCATCGCTGCTGCGCTTGGCGGCTCTATGAACGTCGCCTCGGAAGTGGCTGGTGAGAGGAGTGAGCGGGAGAGAGAGAGGTGGGTGCAGCCGGTTTGAGGGAGAAGACAGGTGGTGGTTGGTTGGAATGGCGAGAGGGAGAGGGAGAGGGAGAGAGAGAAGGAGGGGGAGGGGGGCAAATGAAAAAATTAGGGTTTGATTTTGTATAGGATTGATTTAAATAAAAAATAATTTAAAAATTATTAATTAAAACCTGATTTATGTATTATTAAAGTTGATTTTGTATTTTTGAAAATGGTAACTTAAAAACCTTTATGGGTGTAATTTCCTCTTAAAATTATTCGTGGACTTTGATTTAGATCAAAATCTGAATTTTAATTCATACCAAACATGATGTAAGAAAGAAAAGATGTTAACATTTAGTCATTATACTATTCATTTAATATCATGAAGAATGTTGTTACAAAATAAGGAAAAATCACGTGTTCGTGCAAAAAAAATTATTTTATTGAAAGAATGTGTTGTGAGTCCCATAAAGTGTTTGGATGAAAATAAGTTTTGAGTATTCATGGTCTCCGGTTTTGGTTATACACCAAATTAAAGGCACAATTAGGAGAAAAGAAGTGTTGACAGGAGCTACGAATCACATGCTTTTCTAAGGGAAAAGAAGATTCAAATAATGGATGGTTCTAAGGAATTTCCCTTCACTTATTTTACTCAAACACGTGAAGCCTAAGGGCCTCTGGGACATGGCTCGATTATTCCAATGATAATTTGATTGACCCATAAAAATATTCTGATTCTAAGTCATATTCAAAAACGTACATGGAATGGAATTTTTTCTACAAGAAAAGGTTCTCGAATTTTCTCCTAACATGGTTCTGTTCAGTGCATCCACCCCTTAATAATATAGGCTGAAAAATAAAATCCTTGGCAACCAATTTTTAAAGGTATATGGGGTTCAAGTCTATTGCCATATTTTTTACATTTTTTTATTTATTGGCTTACTTAACCCCTATTTGGTGAAAATTAAAACTCAGATTCTAATATAAATCAAAGTCAACATTTAATTCGAAACAACTTTTCAATATGCTGGTTGATTTTAATTGTCAAACTTTGGGAAATTAATCATCAAATTGTGAGAAAAAAGTGTACACGTTTTGCCAGTAGTCAATACTGATTTGACAGATGGTAAGTGGTTCGATCAAAATCTTTTAAGCTACGATTTTTATTGTTTTCTTTATATAACATGATACGTTTTCTTGTTAGACAATTACAACTCCTATGGAATAAATTCTATATCATCCTAAATATTTTTAGATTTATCTAATGGGATAATATATGATAAGTTAAATTTTAAAAAAAAAAATTCCTTATTTTAGATAAATCTAGAAAATCTTTTGTTATATATATTTTTATAATAATTCTCTTACCCTTTTTATGGATGATTATTAGGTAAGAATTAATTCCCATTTTGACAATCACTTTAATTATACGTAAGGGAATAATACATCAAGAAAGAAATTAAATTTTGGAAAATAATTTTCGTCCATGACCTAGTGTAAAACGGTGCAACCGTCATCAGGCAAGTGTACACGACGTGATGCTTTATTGAATATTTCAAAACCAATGTTTTCTTCAAGCTTTTTGAAAATATAAAAATAAATCGGTGCTCAATGTACAATCCCATCTTTTGATCAAGCTATTTGGTGTGAAGTTAAGAATGTGGATTCTTAATCTAAATGGTGGTTTCAATCAGGTACAATAGGAAATTTGTGATAAAGTCAAGATCGAAATGTTTGATTTCACTTCATCAACAAGTCAAAAGAAGAGAAGCAAATTATTATTATTATTATTATTATTATTATTATTATTATTATTATTATTATTATTTTGTTAATTTTGCGAACTTATAAAATCGGATACTATTGTATTCTTGATCAATTTATTAGTAAATTATTTGACCCGTGTAATGCGAGCCAGCGAATATTTACTTTCGGAGTTTACTATGTTATATTTGGTGTTTGTGTTTTAAGTTGCTAATTAAATTTCGCAGTCACCGAAACCACATCACAAACACAACAACAACCTGCACATATCGGTCAAATTGGTTAGAAACTGATTATAGGAAGTTCTAACCGTTGTCTGTCCAAAATTATAATAGTTAATTAAATTAATTTTAATTTATCTAGGTTTTATAATTTACAAAGTCCGAGGAAATGTATTTTTTTGGGTCTATTGTTGGCTATGGTTGATTGTGGACTTTGGTCGTATGGTTTCTTGATCCTCAGTTTGAAAATTATATGTGAAAGTTAACATGGCGAAGAAATGAATAAATGTACACTGCGGCACCCTTTGATAACTTTACATATACTTTAGTAAGTTAGTCGTCATGAAACAAAATTTCAATTTAATAACGTAGTTATTAAAATGTTTATAGAAGTTGATGTCTTGAAGGTTAAATGAAATTGAGTACAAGCAAAGCAAAAGCACATATGTGTAGGAGTTCATCTTCTTCGATAAAAGAGCTACAAATACAAAGACACAAATGGTGGTTGGCATCATATTGCGGTATTTAATTCCATTTGCTCTCATAGTTTTTTTATCTCTTAGTGTTAACATTGATTAAGTAGATTGAAATTAAACACTCAAAAATGTTGAAGGGTGTAGATTTGATTTTTTTTTTTTTATACGCAGTTGTAAGTTCCAGAGAAGAAGAAAACTAGTTCGATTTGTGATCTAGGATATGAATATTCAGTTTAGAGTTGTTAGTTTCAATTATAATTTCAAGGGGCGCTGTTGGAATATTCCTATATCAAATCATTCTTTCATCTCCAGCCCATGCTTTTTCTAGATTCTTCTTTTATTTGTTATGTAGTTAGTTTGTTAGAAATTTACTCTTTAAATATAGCAATGTATTCACAATATTACTTGAGTTTGATGATTAATAAAATGTTATTCTTCTCAAGTTCCTTCAACATGTTTTCATATTGAATCTACTTTTTAATTTTTCAATATGGTATCAGAGCAAACTGCTCATTCCGTCTGCAACTATTCTACTTTCTTCCGCCTTCTCAACCTGGAGAAATCTGCCAACAGCTTCTTTGAATTTCTGCTCTCTGCATAAGCGATTTATGAAAAATGGATCATTGTTTTCTAACGATTTAAAGGGCGTTCTGTGAGGCTATGTATTTTTGGTTTAAATGAGTTGCAGAAGAAAATACTGAAGATGAAGAAAAAAAAATTAGAGAACGTACAGGGATATATTTCCTCGCTGGAGTTTGTTTAGCATTTCCAGTTTTCCTTTTACTCATCAATGTTGATAATATTTGTCTTCAGCAAATTCCCGATTTTAGAGTCATGAATGCTCACTTATTCTGGTTGAATTATGTTGCTGTTTTTCTCTGAATTGCTTCTCCGCTAGACGTTATTGTCAACCACAACTTTTCTTGCATCTTTGCTCTTCTCTCTACAATTCAAGATGTTCCATCTTGAAGGAAAAGTATTGGAATATTCCAATATCAGATCCTTCTTCCAGATCCAGCACATGCTTCTTCTAGATTCTTCTCTTGTTCATTATGTAGTTAGTTTGTTACAAATTTACTCTATAAATAGAGTAATGTATTCACAATATTACTTGAGTTTGATGACTAATAAAACGTTCTTCTCCTCAAGTTCATTCAATATGTTTTCATATTGAATCTACCTTTTAATTTCTCAATAGCAAAGGGTTTCTGATTTTAATTAGGTCTTATGACAGAGAATTCATGTTTTTGCATGGCATTGTTAGCTGAGAATTTTAAGGATTTCAAAATGAACCATTCGTCTAGAAACTCAAATGAGATAGTATTTAAAAAGTGAATCATTATCTTTTGAAACATGTTAAGAGTGGATCTCCTATTGTTAACGATATAAAAAAACATAAACTATCATATACAGGTTTGAATTATTTCTATTGAACCTTTAAGTTTAAACCCAAATCTCGATAATGCCTATCGGACTCATCAAATTATTCATTAACATTTATAATGGTGTGCTTTCACTTAAAATAGAATTTTAAAACTTCAATAATGACGTGTTGGAAACAAAAATAATTTGACAATAAGTCATTTTTCTAACTCAAGGAGAGAAAATAGAAAAAGGGACCAAAAAGAATCCAAAAAAGTACTTGAAAATTGTATATATAAACCCTCCCGAGTTAGTCTTGATGGGGGCCCACAAAATGTACAAACGTTAAAATTCTTCGTCTCTTATTTCTTTGAAGTTACTTATAAATTGTCCACTCCTTTCCTCTGTGAATTGTGTGTTCAATTTGTGATTTAGTGCGTGTCTTTTCCAACCATCTTTCGCTCTCTGCTATACAATAAATTTCTCTGTTCTTCACAACTTCATTGCCTATAGACTTCCAAGTCTTTTCCAGGTACTTTACTTGCATATTTTGTGAGTCGGCAGTACTAGACATTATAATATTACGACTAACTATATATGTGAATGCAGATTGCAGGGAGGTTTTCACATTGAAAAACAGAGTGAAATGACCAACCAAAATATGGTGATTTCTGATGCAAAATCAAGCCTTGCAATGGCAACTGCAGTTGCTATGTCTGAATCTAATCTCTACTCGCCCGCCATGCCTAAGCCACTGGTCGCAGCGAATGGCTACTTTGCGAGAAAAAAGTTGATTAAAAAGGTTGAAACTAATGGAGGAGGAGGTGCCAGGATTAACGCCTTTATTGATTCAATGCGGGCTTCTTCGCCAACTTGTCGAGCCTCTGAAACTGAAGATCAAAAGTCTTGGATTGTAAGCATACTAATAAGCACTTATATTGAAAATAAGCAATTCTTGGCCTCATATTATATACTTCAAACAGATTCATCATCCATCGGCTTTAAGCATGTTCGAGGATATCATGAAAGCTTCAAAGGGCAAGGAAATAGTGGTGTTTCTTGATTATGATGGTACATTATCACCCATTGTTGAGGATCCCGACCAGGCCTTCATGACTGAAGAGGTTAATCAATTTCTCAATTAAGCAATCTTTACTTAAAATTCATTCCAACTTATTTTTATTAATTTCTTATTATTATCAGATGAGAGGAGCAGTGAGGGATGTAGCCAAATTTTTCCCCACAGCCATTGTTAGTGGAAGGTGCAGAGCCAAAGTGTATGATTTTGTGAAATTATCAGAGCTCTATTATGCAGGGAGTCATGGAATGGACATCCAAAGACCAACAAGAGGACGCAAAAAACAAAGAAAGGTAATTATGGTCCATTCAGTACTATAAATTTTGTAGCATAATTTTTTCATGTTTTAAATTTTATTTTAAAATTTCCGTTTAGGGAAAACAATCTGTCTTCTGCCAGCCTGCCAGAGAATTTTTGCCAATGATTGATGAGGTAGGTTTCTATCTCTTTCATTTTCATGGGAAACTCCAAAATTTTATTACCACAGTGTCTCAATTCAAACCGGCCAACTTTCAGGTACACAAAATTTTGTTGGAGAAAATCAAACTTATCCCAGGTGCAAGAGTTGAAAACAACAAGTTTTGTCTGTCCGTACACTTCCGTTGCGTCGATGAAAAGGTAAAAAACCGTCCTTTAATTTTGAGTCATTTCTCGGATTTTCTTTTGACTGATAAATGTGAAATAAAATTAATTTCTGTTTGTTGAATTTTTATTAGATTTGGGGCGAATTAGGGGAGCAAGTTAGAGAAGTGATTAATGACTATCCAAAGCTCAGATTGAGCCAAGGGAGAAAGGTTTTGGAGATACGTCCCGCTATTAAATGGGACAAGGGGAGTGCACTTGAATTCTTATTAGAGTCGTTAGGTGAGGGCCAGATGTTGATTTTTAGTTCTAATTTATATAGTTTCCGCGTATAGTACTAAATTTTTTTGGCGGGATTAATTGGATCTTCAGGTTATGACAACTCAAATAATGTTTTACCGGTTTATATTGGCGATGATCGCACCGATGAAGATGCATTCAAAGTACGTATTGGTTCTCACAGTTGAGATTTCTATTATTTTATAAGAGAAGTGACTGATGGTGACTTTCATTTTTCAGGTTTTGCGCAAGAGAGGACAAGGTTTAGGAATTCTAGTGTCTAAAGCTCCTAAAGAAACAAAAGCCTCGTATTCTTTGCAAGAACCATCCGAGGTAAGTACAATCAAGATGCTTTAGATTTATTTAAGGAAGTTTTGACAAATTTACACGTTACATTATTATTTCATATTTGACAGGTTATGTACTTTCTCAAACGCTTAGTCGAATGGAAAAAATCATCCTTAATAGGGCAATAGGACGAGCGCCGCCTCCACCAACATAGAGGAAACATTCGATCCTTACCCTCGAAGTTTTATTAGGGGTATGGGTGGTGTTGAATTTATGTACCTAATTTATTCCATTGTAATGATCGGTCCCAAAGGGAACTCTTCTCTTTTTTTGCACGAGCATTATTCACGTTGTTATCACTAAAAAAAATGTATTCAAGTTGCTATAATTCTCCCTTTTCCATTTGTGGGTTAAGATGTCTTGATCGTTGATATACTTAGCTATCAAATCATACGACTCTAAACTGTATCAGAAGTCCTTAAAAATGTGCTAAAAAGCATAATAAGCTTCAAAAAGGCCAAATGGGAATATTAATTGCACAAAATGTGAAAATCTTAATGAGAAGGAATAATTATATCTAGGAATTTCAATTCAAAATTAAAATTGTCACGCAAAGAATCAAAAGAATATAATTCAAAGAATTAAAGCTGGTCAATATAATTAAGCATATTGGACTCCTAGTTCTTGATCTAAGAGATTAATGGTCCGTTTGATTGCAAGAATGAAATTTGGATGGAAAGAAAATGGATTCCAGAGAATTGAATTGTCTAAAATTTGTTTTTATGAGAATTGTCAATTAATTGTGTTTGATTAATATAATTTTCCATTTGAAAAATATTGAAATTTTGGGTCTTTTTGTATTCGTTTGGTTTTGTTTTCCATGAAAATTGTCAATTAAATGGATAAAATTTATTACAATTGGGGATAAAATTTGTTTCAATTGCACAAAAAAAAAAAAAAAACTGCTTAGAAAACATTTTCCCACCAAACCCATGGGAAAAACTTTTCCTCAAAAATCAAAAAAATGTGGAAAATCAACTTCATGGAAATTTTAGTCAATCAAACATGCAAAAATGTGGAAATGGATTTTAATTTCCATGTTCCATGAAAAAGAAAGCAATCAAACAGGGCTCGAGGGAAAAGAATAAGGAAGGAAGCCACATACAATATTTAAAATTATAGTTTATTTTTATTCACTTAATATTGTATATTACTATTCAATTCTCCACGAGATACATGCTAATAAATTTTTTTATGGTACTCTTGAAACTCGGTTTTAGAAAATATTGTATAGAATAACAAACAAGATTTCAACTCTTTTCTTCTACTCTAATATTATGGAGAATGTGTAATTAAAAATGAAAGAAATTTTTTTAGATTGCGTGTAATATTATTTTATTGAAGAATGTGTGTAAGGATTTCTTGATGAAATAATTTGTCAAAACAGAAATAAACCACAATCACAGAAATGTAATAAAAAATAAACGCAAGAACACCAAAGATTGTTGACCCGTTTTAGCCAATCGACTTAGTCTGAGGGGCTCGAGGACTGTAGCCCGTTCTACTAGTGCAAACCTGCCTTCCAAAAGAGTATAGTGTACATCAAATCACTCAAAAACTCAGTTTTGATCATTGATTCGTATGGATCTACAAAACTAAGACACAAATCCTTTACAACAATCAACCATAATCAATCCTGACTTAAATGTAGAATAACATAGACACACCAAGTTTAGAGTTACTGTTGCAGGATCGTTTTTCAGGATTAATCACAAAAACAGAGATTATTTTTTATCAAAAATGGAAGAAGAAGAAAAATTGCCCTTAGACAAAAACCACTTGAGAGGAGAAACTGAAAAGACCACAGAAATCAAAGTATCGCTACAGTGAACCGTCCAGCAAATTAAATGAATCCATTAATTCAAAAATAAATCTCAGCCATCTATTTGATCAGACGGTTTACAACCCTTCTCAACTAGCACAATTTTTGCCACAACCAATAAGTCATTTGGAGGTTGCCACGTAAGCCATCCATTATCCAAATAATCGGCCAAGGCAACTTTAAAAAATAGCAACATTTTAATAGTGTTTTGTGACATTCTTTCAGTGTGGTTGAAAAGAAAAAAGAGAAATATATTTTAAAAAAATGGAGATCAAACAATGGCTCAATTTGGTTGAATCCTATATACCAAACATGTTTGCCATTCCATCTTAATGGACATAATTCCATCGAGTTTGCTTTACATTATGCTATCAAAATAATACTATCCCTCACATTATTAAGCTCATGTTTGGTGTCCATTGTTTGTAAAATTCCTTTCATTTTTAATTACACATTCACTCAATAAAATATTCTACACAAACTCAAAATTTTTCTCTACCTTTTTAATCACACATCCTCCTAAAAACACTATTCAAAATTTTCTTTTTTGGGAAATAATGGGCACTAAACAGGGTCAGTTTGACATGATTTTTCTTGTAAATTTATTTAATTTTTTTTGAGAAAGCTATTTTAGGCCAACTTTCTTTATAATCACTTCAATTAGATAGAAAATTATTCAAATATATTCAAAAATAATTTCTTAATTTCATAAGCAACGTTTAAATTTTTAAAAATCTTGGCTCACGGGCTTAAGTAGCTAACGTAAGGGGGGATTCCTTTGGGAACCAAAAGAAATACGATGCATATATACATGTGGCAACACTTCCAAAGAGAAGGGATATTGGTGTAGATTAATTGGCACAAGAGATACTTGCACATGCATTGATTCATTCAGACATTAAAGGATGATAACTTTAATTTCTTAATAATCATCTTTTTTAAGTTTCTAAACCATACTTCCACCATCTTAAACAATAACTAAGGCATCTTAATAGTTGTAAAGACATATTGGAGTCAGAATTAACAGCAAGATTCAACCAAAAAAATTAATTAATACATACTTGCAGGAAATTAAGGTTTAATTATTTTTTTATATCTTGTGTTTATCCATTATGCATTTAATTAATTATAAACATAAACCTGGAGAATCCAAAGCTCATATATATCCATCTTCTCAACGAAATCTTACCTAAAAGCAAGTTATAAATATGCAATACGACTGCATTTTGGGTATGGTAAAGAAGTCAAAAATGCTCATTATTGTCCTCCAAATTAACTGAATCAAGATATTCTGTCATGTCTTAGATCAATTATTGGTAGCATAAAGGCATATTAGGTAACTGTCTTGAATTAACATATTTGTACATTTTTTTTTGTTGATAATTGTGGTTGACAACGTTGTCGTTGTCAAAATTTGAATCATTGATTTAAAAATAATTTTTAAAATTAGATGAATGTGACGTTGTCAAGTGTGAGTTGTCTATTAAGATTGTCAAAAAAATTGTACAAATAGCCTTTTTTAAACTATCATAGGTTGTCTTTATGTGATTCTTAGACTGCGACCTTTAATGGCAAAGTCTAGTATGTTACAAGTACTAACTGACATGAGATGATAATACTATCAAAGAGAGACGAAGATCGAACGTGTAATAAAGTGACATTATTTAGGTCGTATAGTCTACAATAGACAACAAATTAAGTAAAAGTTTTAGGGTCAAGTGTGTTGCCATCCATTTGACTGAATTTTTCACGTGTTAGGCTTTAATATGTATATACGAAACCAACATAACATATACATGAAAGGATGTGTTGAAAACTATTTAAATAATATACTTCAATATAGTTTAATTTTTTCTATCAACTGGTTCGACAATATAATACTTATAAGTGAAATTTTTCTTAACATAAGAAGTTGGGAATTGTTTATAAACATTTTTTAAACATAAACTAGCTAGTGGACAAGTGATCCTAGGAACTACATATAAAATGAAGAAGAGATCTTGGAAAAATTGATATATTATATCCTTAATGGGTGGATCGAGGGCATTGCTATCGAACAGAAGAACACGTCTACACTATTGGTCACTTGGGAGAGCCCACCTCAAAAGATGAAACGAGTATCTTAAAGTTATTTGTTAATGGATTCGATGCCTACTTTAACTTTATCGATATGCTATATTAGACAGTATTGGGGACTTCCTAAATCCTATAATTTGAAGGAAAATTTGGGGTTTTGATCAACTTTTCAAACTGAAATGGGTATTCTCAGACCATTAAATGAACAAGATTAAGATATTTTTCCCTTAAATATGTTAAGTCTGTCTAATCATACGAGACGTGGAATAATGGTTTATATTTTGCTGAGGGGGTTAGGTAGTGAAAGCGAGAACCCACTAAGATGAAGAAGAAAGCCATTGTTGAAGTAGGAGTTGGATTCCACTCAAAAGCGTTTGATTTCTGTGAAGAAGACGTGGGGATACCAACATGCTTCATTTCCATAGTTAAAAAAAAAAAAAAAAAGGAACTCCTTTTTCTTAGACGTGTAAAGTTTGGCTTCCACTAGATTCAACCTATCATTGATGCCCTAAATCGAAATAAACTAGGTGCTGCAAACACCAATTATTGATGGAAAAGAGGAACATCCCACGAGTACCACCTTAACCTCATTAAGCCTGTTTTGATAAAAATAAAAAATAAAAAAAAATAATAATAATAATATATATATTAAGTTTTTAGTATATTTTGATAAAAAAAAATGATGAAATGTATGAATAGAATTGTTAATAAAAGTCGCGGATCCCATTATATGTATGGTTAAAAATGAGTTTCAAGAAAATGAGTTTTGAAAAATGGGGACCAAACATGGACTAAGTAAACATTAGCATCTTTCAATCAATTTATTCAAGAAAAAAAATTCCCATTTAGATCTTCTTTATATAAGTTATGTTTGTCAACAAATATATTATGCCCAATACCAAAAAAAATTATTTTTTCGTTGATTATCGATTCTATGTAGGAGTAAACATAGTTCCATTTGGTTGTGGTTCTAAGATAACTGAATTGAACCATGAACCAATGATTTTTTTTAATAATAGAACCAATTTTTTTTTTTTTAAAGATATAGAACCAGACCGTTCGATTTTGGTTTGATTTGGTTCTAGTTTCATTTTTTAAATTCTAGACTTGCACCCGATCCATACGTTAGTAATATATACCTAAATAAATAAATAAATAAATATCAAATATTCAACAAGTTCAACGTATCAATCATCAAGATCACAAAAGTCTAAACTAACAAGTAAAATACAATCATAATTCGAATACACAAATCAATTTTGATTCTTATACAAAAGATTATTTAATAAGTAATAGCAATGATTCACTAAATTAATTGCATCAGTTTTGACGGCATATCCTCACAATAAATGATGAATTATGCAAAACTTTTGCATCCAATTTTACATACAACCGTTAACCGTTTAATACTCCATGAGCGTTTATTGGATTTTTCTCTATTTATTTGTAAAGAACACAAATAATTCATGAAACAATCAAGGTAAAAAAAAATAATTTAAATGCTTTTTAAGTGATTGACTAATTTCATTTTTAGATCTTGAAAGAGTCTCTTCCACTGACGTGATGAAATGCGAAGCCAACGTGCCACGACGTTAGGTAAATTGAAAAGAAGTGAATGAGAAATAATTCAAATGGATACAAAAGTAGGGCGTACGTACACAATTAATGAGCTGCATCAAATGACCCAAAACCGATTAATGTGCTATTTCGTTAAGCATCTTGTACGAGCAACACATTGCATCCGACCTCATCTAGATATATAACGACAAATCTAACAAAGTGTCAACATTTATAAGCTTTAGTTCATCGTCTCATCGTTTTCTAATTCTCACGAGGCAAAAGCTATGTAATGTAAGAAAACACTGCATTCAAAAGTAAAAACATGCGACAATAATGCCAAACACTTAAAACCTAAACTCCATTATAAAATACATTGGAGACATACATTATTAAGACGCAACACGTACGAGTCTCTGCCTTCGATTATATGCTGTTTTGGGAAAACTATACATGTTGTTGAGAATTTCGGTACCACGCTTTAGAGTACGTGTCGAGCCAAGAAATTGAACCCCACACTGGTGCTTGAGAAAAGGTTCATGTTCTAAAAGAAGACAATTCTGTATTGAAAATAACGGGTGACAGTTTATACTGAAACTCGACAGCTACATTTCCAAGCAGTGTTGGAATAATGTGCCAAAATAATGTGAATACAATGTGCCAAAATAATGTGGAGATGGTGTGCACGAATCTTGCTCTTTTAAGCATTTCGAGTTAGTGTGGTATTTAGACTTTAATTTGTTCCGGAATTTAATGCGATGATTCTTATGATATTTGATGCAAATATATGTAAAGAAGCAATTATTTTCCGTCAATTGTTATATAATATGAACTTACGACGTGTTCCATAATTCTTTTAAAAGGTCAATAGATGTTATACAATTTTCGTGGCACAATACTCGTACCGTTACTATATTACTCGTTTTTTATTCATGCACATGCAATTTTAAACGAACGCTAAGCATCGATGCCACAATATGTTTCACGTAAATTTTGAATTTACGTGAAAAATATTTTATTATGAAAATATCCAGTTGAAAAATGAGAAAAGAGGGAAAAAAAATGGAAGTTTGAAAGGTTGGTTGTAAAACATGAGCTAGGATAGAGACGAGCTCTTTCAAAGTGGGTCCCACATGCATTATTAGACAACTGCATTGGACAACAACAAGTGAAAACATGCTAATATCTAGTCCTTTTCATTGTTGTCACTAGGGATTTATCCATGATCATAATGCCCCAAAAACTTCAAGCTTCTTAGGCTTCGTTTTCAATCTCCTGTGCTGAATTAAACTATAGAGCACACGTGACATCACCTCGACATTGTATTTGCAATTTGCTCGTAAGAGTTAATTTTGTGAGATGTCAAATAGGAACAACATATCTCAACTCTAATATTTACCACGACAACCATATTAAAATTGATAGATACAAATGTTTGAATTTTCTTTTGGGACGTAGAAAATTTAAAGCTAGTCTTAAAATGATATTTGCCTTTACTCTAGTAGTGTGCAAATTGAAATGCTAACGAACTCATTCTACGATTTTCGATGACATTGAGTTGAATTATTTCTGCACATTAATGATAAATTTGACACGACTTTTACTTTTGCTTCTTGTATAAAAGTCTCTTGAGGAAGTCACCTTCAGTTTCATCTAAAAGTTTTTTGAGCCAGACAAAACATTTCTAGAAATTTATTTAAATATGTTAAAAAATAACTTCTTAATTTTCAAAAGCAACTTTTACTTTTCAAAAATCTTAAACTGACCCTAAATTTCTGTATAAAAAGTAACAGATGCGATTGGGCTAATTTATAAAAGTGAAAATTACCCAATTCCCTACTTTTGGAGATTCAAATTCCAAAATCAGATTTTAAGGTTTAAGTTTCAAAAATCAGATATTTTATATATAGATATAGATTTTTTATATTTAATTAATGTTAATAATAATATTATAAAAATTAATTTATAAAATAACTAAATATTTATAAAAGAAACGTAACCTGCAAAACCTAACACTCTCCTCTCTCTCTCTTCATCCATTTTCCCCGCCGTCGCCGCCCGTCTTCGCCCGCCGTCTTCGCCCATGGCCGACCCCTCCCCTCCCCTCCCCTAGCTCCAGGCAGCGAAATCGCTGCTTTTCCGGCAGCGATTTCGCTGCTGGGAAGTAGCGATTTCGCTGCTGGGAAACGATTTCACTTTGTATTTTTGTGGAAGAATGGGTTCCTGATTTGTGATATGCGGTGGTGGTTTTTTGGTTTTTGATTTGTATTGTGCGGTTGCGGTGGTGGTCGTGGTAGTGGGTGATGGTGAAATGGGGTGGTGGTGGTGATGGGTTTTTCAATTTGTATTTTTGTGGTTGCTACTAGTTCCCTTTTTTAAGTTTTCAAGTTTGTTTTATCTGATGGTTGTGGTGGTTGCTTGTCTGATTTTTGCTATTGTTGCAGATCTGTGGGGGTTTCTCCCGAACGGTGTTGTTGGAGTGGTAGTGCTGGTTTCCATATTTTGGTGGTGTTGGGGATTTAGGTTGATTTTTGTTGATGGTGTAGGTGGAGTTGCTGGTGGTGGCATTGGCGGTGAGGGTTGGTGATGATAGTGGTGGTCATGGCGGTGGTGCGTTGGTTGTAAGTGGGATGCGCATGGGATGGGGGTTGTGACCGTTTGTGGTCGATTGTGACCTGTGACCTTGGCTGTGACCTGGACTGTGACTTGTGACCTGGACTGTGACCTGGACTGTGACTTGTGACCTGGACTGTGACCGTACAAAAAATTCATGTCATCGGAATAGTCGTCGGAATCGGAGCAGTCGCCGGAACAGTCACCGGAATAGTCACCGGAATCGGAGTGATCGCCGGAGAAGTCGTCGGAATCGGAGACGTCGCCGGAGCAGTCGCCGGCGTGGTGGGGTGGTGGTGGGTTAATTTTATATATATATTATATATTTATTTATTTATTTATATCTTTTTATATATTTAAATAAATAAATAAATATTTATAAATGTGTGTATATATAGGTCAAAAAATCTGATTTTTGAAATGTAAAAGTTGTTTTGTTATTTTTGAAATAGGGTAAAGATAAAGTAGGGAAAGTGAATTTTTCCCTTTATAAAATATCAGCTACCCTAGCATGGAATGAGGCCATTAACAATTTGATCAGTTACAAATTGGGCCGAAGTAGTACTTTGGATGATATCGTGGCCCATTTAACAATTTGATCGGTTTCAACTTGTGCCCAAGTAGTCCTTTAGGTCATAAATGTCCAGGCTCATTCTACATAGATCAAGCTGGCTGGTCCAGGTTGAATATCTTAGGTAATGGAAGTTCAGGCTCACATGTTTGTGTACTAAAAGAGCCAACTTTCCAAAATAGCTCCTTCCTAAAGAAAATAGGGAACAATACATTTTTAAGGTGTTTACTTTACCCATTTTCAAAAATACCAAAACAAGTTCCAAAATTCACAAATCAGGTTTTTTAATTTTTAATTTATGAATTAATAAATTATTAAATCAATTTATTATTAAATATTTAATTCTAATACAATATATTTATCACACCCCACCTCCACCACCCCTACCGCTCGGAGGACTATTTCGGCTACCGTTTCGATCACAACTCATCTCCGACGATCGTTCCGACGACTGCTCCGATTCCGGCAAGTGTTCCAACTCCAACGAAAATTTTTAGATCACAAATCAAAATTTTCATAGGTCACAATTTGTTTATCGGTCACAACTTAAAAATTTAAAAAGTCAGAATTTTTTCATCAGTCACAGATTACAAAATTTATAAGTCATAATACTTATTTCACAGTCACAAACATCACATAAGTTATATTTAGGTCACAATTTATCAAATTTTTGGTCACAAGTTAATAATTTTAAGGTTACAAAGCATTTATTGGTCACAGTTTATCTAATTCATTGGTCACATATTGTTTACTGGTCACAAACTAACCAAATTATTGGTCACAAACAACCAATCATTTGTGACCACACCAAAATCAGTTGCGACCACCACTTCGCCACTGCCTCCGCCAACGGCACCACCACCGTCGGCATCCTACGTCAACATCTCACAACCGATACTTTACCCTCCCCAACACCACTATCACCACCCCCAAAACCATGTCGCCACACACCGCCAAACAGTACATAACACACAGCTACCGTTGCCAACAACATCAGATCCACAATTCCAACGCACTATCCACCACAACGCCACGACATCGCACCTTTTATGACCACCACCGCCACACAACCATCGTACTGCCATCGCCTACACACGCGCCCAACCACACCTAAACATATCTGGACCTCCACAAGACCTAACTGCTCAAAATAAAACAAAAAAAAAAAAGGGAACTGCACCTCTACCACCACCGTACCCACACACAAACCCAATCGCACGCACCCACGACACCTAATCGAATCGACGGACTAATGGTGGAGTCCAAATAGACCCGTTAAATTCCACGACCGTCGCACTTGCAGCCGCACCTCCACCAAAAAACAGATCTGTCGCACCCACACACCCAACTGCAAAACCCGCTGCACCCACGCACAAAAACACCCAGCCACCACTACATCCCAACACCGCAACCACCGCGCCACAAAAAAAAAAAAAGAAAGAAACGGCAGAGATAGATGGTTGCAGCGTTGGCGGTTTAAAAAAACGGTTGGATCTGCGAGAGAAGAACGATGAGGTAGAGGGAAAAATGGTTGGATCTACGAAAATCTAGGGAAAGTGACGAGAGAATAGTGAATACAAGATAGGGAGAGGAGAGGAAGAAGATCCAACGGTGGCTGCTGCGACGGCGTAGTGCAGAGAGACGGGCGACGAAATTGAGTGGAGAGGTTGAGGGATCAATTGATTTAGGGTTCGGGGTACATAGGGTAGGGAGAGTTATATAAATGAATTTATGGTAAATAGATATAAAAATAAAAATAAAAAAATATTTTTAAATTAATTAAAACCTGATTTTTGAAATATGAAACTTAAATTAGGATTTATGAAAATGGTAATTTAAAAGTAGGGTTGTATGTAATTTCCAATATACTGCAATTGCCATTGTTTGGGGAAGCAGAACATTTATATTCCCCCAAGCCCGCACCCCCACCCCCCCCCCCACCCCCCCGTTTTTTCCATCATTTACCCGTTTTCTTTTCACTCTTGTACTTTTTATTAATTCATGTGTGAATGGTCCTTTTAATATAGGTAGGTATTGACAATTTGCCCGTGGTTTATTCCAAAACAATTATGCTGTTTCCGTAATCCCTGACCAATATCACTAATAATTAAAAAATATAGAATAAAATAAGATTTAAGCATTTCAAGTTACAAAAGTTTTCCTAAATTATAACGAACAAATTGTCTACACATTTCACAGCATCATTAGACTGCATGTGCATAGCAATTAATGTGTTAATATCATTTTCATTAAATCACCAAAGTTCAAATTTTTAAGGAACCTTGCTATATGTACAACACATGAATGACAATCTCTCACAAGAGAGGTGGTCCCGACGATTAAAATAATAGTGGGCTCCACCTCCCTTGTGAGAGGTTGTAACCCAACATTGTATAAGGAACATTATTCTTTTTTAAGTATAAAATTTTGATCGCTCGAGAAATATCATTCGGGTTATTATAATTATAATATTTTTAATTTTATGTTATCATTAGAAATAAGAATTGATCGAGTCTAAGTTACGAAAATGTCAAACATGAAAACAAATAGATAAATAAATTATGTTGACCTTGTCATTAATAGTCAAAATTATTTGATGTTCCTTTCACAATTAAAATATCAATAAATTATTAATATAATAAAAATAAAGAAAAACGACCAGCTTTTCCTTTTCTGATAAACTTTTTAATTAAACAGAGCTTGACCCATTACCGCCTTTGAATCAGTAAGGATGATTAAGAATCATCACATCCTGGATTATTGTGAAAGTTGCAACAACAATTTGTAGTTCATAGTTCAATTTTATTTTTATTTTTTTCTTTAACAATATCGAGAGTAAGTTTATCACTTTCGCCAAAATCTATAATTCCATTGGCAAACTCAAATGGCAAAGGTTATTTTCTTTGCGTTATAGAAGTATTTTGTTATAGTCAGAACTTTAACAACAATTACTCAAGCATGGACATGATTCGAATTGAGCTGGTTCAACTTGGTAGACGAAAAAGCGACTCGTTGAGGTGGTCCGTTTGTGTATATTTGGTTCAACTAAAAAAAATTGATTAAAATATAAAGTTAAAATCGGTAACTGAAATTCAAAACTTTTCAATTTTTTTTTTTTTTTTAGGATTTATTAAAAGGGCAATGCTAGACTACCAGAAGAATTTTGCCAGAAGTCTACCAGATACTCACAAAGCCTTTAAATAATATAAAATTGATTTCTATAAGAGTACTATCTTACCCTTTCTATCTTTATTTGCAAACTTTACCCTTTATCTTATAATTCTTTTATTTCTTTGCTAATTTCTACAGGATCAAATCCTATATTATGTTTATAAGCATAATCTATTTCAGAATATATTTCTTTAAGTTTTTCTTGTCCAACATGAACTATATCTTCAGATTTTTCAACTATACTAAGCAGAAATGAAATATCTTTTTTATCTAAATATAATCTAAGACGATCATCATTAGATGTGGATGCTTGTGAGGTGTTCATGAAGATTAATAATAATTAAAGCATAAGCATATAAAAGCATGTAAATGACTTACAGTAATCAATGGAAATAAACAGGTTTTCCCTCCAGCATGTTCTTATAGTAGCTTTGTATGTATTCAATCATTTTTCTGAATCAGATGAACATTTAAAATGTTTTTGAAATCATTTGGGTCCACAACTGCTTCCGCAAAAGGCTTTTCAATTAAAGTTGCATTTCTCACTCTAGAGAACTAGCCGTGTTGCCACAGACGCTATCTCACAGTATCCAGAGTCTCTGTTTTCACCTCTATTCAAACTCTTTTCAGAACAAGTTCTTACTTAGAACAAGACTTTAAAAGATAACTCACACACAAGGTGCTACAAATTTTTGTTAGAAATCTGCCCTTTTCCCCTAAAACATTCATCAAAGACGGGTACTTTGGCATGGCTAACATCCATTCAAAAACAATGTTTTGAAAATCTTTTAAAATCTTTATTTGCACTGCCGAGGAATCATGAGAAACTTAACGAAATCCTTTCATAGAAACTTTGTTAAACCATAAAAAACTTCATCTTAATATTCATAAGATTGAAATAATACATGCTTGCTTACTATATTTACATACCTTTGGTACTCACCTTATGAAGTTTAGAACTCCATAAGTGATTACCTTATTACAAGCTTTCCTATCTTCAAAGCTAAATAGTTTCTTTTCTGAATACAAGTAGTGTATACAGATTCGGGACTAGAGAGATATATCTTAGATAGATTAAAAGGGGTTTCTTCAAATCTGTCTTCCTTCTTCCACTCCTTCTCCTTATATAGAGGCTTTTTCCTTTAGTGGTTAGGAATCTTATCTTCACAGCTGTCCTCCATTATTTCTTGTCTGCCATCTTCTTTTGTTGGGTAGCAAAGTTGTCCTCCTTTTTAGCTGGTAAGTAGGTGAAGAGTTATTATCATACCCACTTTTCTTATCTTTAACAGCAACTCCGTATTATTTTCTTCAATAGATGGTAGAAAGTCATTATCTCAACCACTATCTTTTGTTTTTGAGTGACCACAGTTTTTCTTTAATAAAGAGACTTTATTAAAGTAGTGATAAAGGGTCACTATCTTATCTCAATTATTTCTCCATTCTTGATTCAAAGAATTCGGCAGGGAATTCTTCATCATCGAGTGAGACTTGACTCATATCTTCCACTACACAGTGTACACAATGGTGATCACTGTAATCCCAAAGTAATTTGCATAGTTCTTTCTCCATCTTCTCAGATCCACTAACTTGATTAGAAATTATTTTGGATAATAAATGATCAAGATAACAGATATCTTCCTCTTTTGTCTCTATTCTGGCATTAGAGTAGATTATATGTTCCTCAGATGGGTAAACCCATATTTTTCTTTCTCGGTGATTAACTGAGTTAGATGTTCAAATATTTCTTTGTATCCCTTGGCTCTTTTATATGGCATCATGTTAATGATATCTTGATAACCATTTTTAACAACCTTTTGACTAGTTGGTAAAAAATGTTGGTTTGTGAGCCCTAATTTGATAACATGGAATGCTGGCTGCATATATTGAAGATCTGGATCCCATTCCATTGTTGCAGAGTAGAATCTAATGTATATGTTTGTAGTTTTGACAACTTCAGTATATCTCTTTATGGCTTTCTTGACGTTGGCTGGAAGTTGGGCTATCTCTTTGAGATCTTTGCTAGGATATATACAGAGTATATTTCCTAATTCAAAACAGTTTTTCACCCAGTTGGCTGGAGCTTCTGGATAAAAATTTATCTTGTTGTATCTTCCATAGTGGAGAGTTTTCATCCACTTTCCCACTTCAAGATACCAATCGGATAGTATATTGAAAACAACAATAAAGAAAATTATTTCTTCATAGTTATCATTTTTGGATATTTTTGTCACATGACATATCTTGACAATTTCTTTTGGATCAATTTTTTCAATATCTAGCTTAGGTAAAGTATGGCTCTGTGAAGAGCTACCTTTGCTATTTTTGATATCTTGGATACTAGTAATAGGTTCAAAGTTTCCCTGTGAAGGGGTTCCTATTACCTTCTTTGCTTTCCCTTTATCCTCGGGTAGAGCGCTAGTATTCACAAGTCCCTGTGAAGGGATACTAGACTTGGTACAAGTTACTTCTGCCTCAAAGGCTATATTTTTGTCTCGAAGACTATGTTGTATATTTTGAATTTGAGCTTCCAAATAGGAAACCTTTATTTCAAGTATTTGGACTTTCATCCTTAGTTGATCTAGCTCCATCCCTGCTAAGATAATCAGGAAGAAAGTTAGCCTTTCCTTTTATATGCTCAATATCAAATTTGAAGTAAGAAAACCAAATTTGAATTCTAATAATATATCTATTGGCAATAGATGGATCAACATTATTTTTCAAAAATGCTTTAACTTGAGTATTATCAGTTCTAATTAAGAACTTTTTTGGTAATAAATAATCTTCATATTTCTGCACTCCTCGCTTTACAGCAATGAGTTCTTTTCTGTTCATTTCATACCTTGTTTCAACTTCTTTGAATGTTCCTGATGTATAACCTGCAAGTATTTCAGGACAAGAACAATCCTTTGTACATTTATATTCTTTGTGATTCTTTTTAACCTTTAATACTGCACCCCAGTAATTATCTGATGCGTCAGTTTCAAGGATAAATAAATCTTCTTCTTGTGGAATTACAAGTTTGGGCAAAACTCTTAATTCATCTTTTACTTTTCTTATATTTTCACAATCTTGTTCTTCCCAAGACCATATTATATTCTTTTTTAATTTTGGAAGAAAATAATTTTTTAACTTGACACAATTTTCAATAAATCCTTCAGCATAATTTAATATACCTAGGAAACTTTGTAACTGTTTTTTATCTTTGATTTATTCAGGAAATTCTTGAAGTTTTTCACCAATATGAGATTGCAGTTGCAATTCTCCTTCTTTAATAAATAATCCTAAGAATTCTATTTCTGTTTTGGCTATCTCTGCTTTCTTTTGAGAAAGTGTGATACCATGTTTTTTCATAATATAACAAAATTTCTCAAGATGTTCAATATATTCATTTATATTATTTGAATGAATCAGTAAATCATCAACATAAGCAATACAGAAATGAGTAATTGGTTTGATTACCTCATCCATTCTTCTTTGAAATATCTGTGGTGCAATTTTCAACCCAAATGGCATTACATTCCATTCATATTGTCCTAAAGGACTGGGAGTACTAAATGCAGTCAATGGTTTACTTTCTTCTGTAAGCATGATTTGCCAAAAACCTGACTTACAATCAAATTTTGAAAATATTTTCTTATTTTGTACTTGTTTAATAAGGGTGTCCTTATTAGGCAAGTAATATCCATCAAATTTTGTAACTTCATTTAACTTCTTATAGTTTATCACCATTCTAACTTTTCCTCTTTTTATCTCGCTATGTTTTCTTACCATAAAAGTTGGACTACTGTGTGGGCTTTTACTAGACCTAATCAATTTAGCTTCTAGTAATTCTTTTATCTGATCCTTAAATTCCTTTTGATCTTCCACATTATATTTCATTGGTTTGACTCTAACTATAGTGTCTGGATTGATTAGTTCTATTTTTGCTTTTACTTTATCTGTATTCCATTTTTCTAATGGATTTTCAGAATATGTTTCAAAAATTTCTTTTTTCAATTTTTCTATCTTATTTTCTGTTGTCATTTTCAAAACTGTAATTGGTTTAGTTTTAGTTTTTTCTGTATTCCAACATCCACCACGCTGGGTTGAGGAACTCTGATGACTAATTTTACTATGTGCTAGGCTAACAGCTTTAGTTATTTTCGGTGTAAATATCTTATGTGCACAAGGTGTTGTGAACATATATCTATCTACATATTGAGTAAACGGTGCATATTTTAGTAGGAAGTTTTGTCCTAATAAAATATCACATCCAATTGTAGAAGACATGTATATTGTATCAACAAATACTTCTCTAAAAGATATTAGAAAAGGTACTTGTGTAGCATATTTATTATATATTACTTTATTTCCTCCTGCTGTTATAGCAGTAACAATCTTTTTTGAATCATATTTCCAGGATTCATTTGGTAGTACATTTGGTAAACATAAACTTATCGTGCTTCCTGTATCTAGATAAGCATGAAATTTAATTCTACAGTTTCCTTTTATATTGAGTGTAATTTCAATATATGGGATCATGGGATTAGTATTAAATACTCTTTCCATGATAACAATGTTTTCATATTTTCATCTATTCTTGATATGATGATTGAATTATCATCAACTGTTATTTTTAAATATCCTTGACAGATTTTATAGGGGCTAAATTTCTCAAGGAAGTTCATTCCTAATAGTATAGGTGAACGTTTGATTCCATACGATTCATCTTTATATAGAATTATTTCTTTATTATGTTCTTTCTGATCCTCTTCTATAAATATAAGAGGGAAATTAACATATTTCTTTATTTCAAGATTATTTCCTAGATAATCTCTAAAAGTATATGGTTCAGGTAGCTCAAAATCTAATAAATGACTAACAAATTTAGCATTTACATGACTTTTTTCTACTCCAGTATCTATAAGGACAAGAAGATTTTTCTTGTATCCTTCTTGATTAACATATCTTGTTTTGATATAGTATTGTGAATTTGTTGGTTCAGTAATACTAAGCCCCCGTTTGACACCCATTCTTTTCCCATTCTCTTTCTCATTTTTTTCTCTTTCTTCATTTCAACCACACATTCTATCAATAAAATAATATTACACATAAATCCAAAAATTTTTCTTATTTTTCAACCACACATTCTTCCCATCAATCACTATTCCAAAATTTATTCTTCACCAAAATGGGTGTCAAACACACCCTAAGTTTTTTAACTTGACTTATCCTAAGGTCTTGTCTGGGGGGAAATCTTGCAATAAGATTATCTCCTTCTAGACTGACACTATTTCTTCTTATTAATTTTCCTTCAGAATTGATTTCTCTTGCTTGTTTGTGAAAATCAAGCATTATTTGTTGAGGTATTGTCACTTCATGTTCTTGGTATTTTCTAGGGGGTATATATTGAGCTAATTCCTCAAAATCTTTATGTATGATGATATTATCAGTTATTTTTCTTAAGTTGTTGTGGTGGCTAGTACTAAAAGCAAATATTGATTTTATGCTTATACTTATAACCTTACTTTTCCTTAACATTTTCAAGTTTCCAATCCTATAATATAGATTGAAACTTTGGTCAATATTTTCATCAATCAGTGAAACCGCATAATTTGGTTTTACTGTGAATATTATCTTTTGATAAACTAGATTTCCTACAATAGTTCCTAGTAGAGCATCTACAGGATCTTGTAAGATTCTATTGTCCATACAATATATTTCTATTGGTATATTCATTCCTTCCCTAAAGAATCCTTTAACCATTATTTGGATTCCTCCTATCTCAATACATTTCAATTTACTTCTTACATTTTCTGGAATTTTAGATAACTTTTGTCTTACCCATTCTTTTGTAATTATAGGAATTCTTGCTTTTCCCATTGTATCTTCTATGTTAACAGATATCTCTTTGTAATTCATACTTACAATTGTTTTATTTATTCTTGGTAGTATTCCTAAGAATCCTTGGTGGAATACATATTTTTCTTGTAAATCTAATATTTTCTTTGTTATTCCTTTGTACTTTCTAACATCAAAGGTAATTTCTTGATTTATACCTTCTACTGAATCTTCAACTTCCTCAATTGTTTCTACCTCTATTTCATGATCTATTTCTTGTATTTCTTGATTCATATATACTATCTCTTTAGAGTCTTCTTCTGAAGATGATGAATCTAATTCATAAATGCTACTGCATTCACTACTTAATTCTTCAAAGTTTTCAATTGGTTCTATATCACTGTCATTTTGAAATTCTTCATAGGTTCTAAGAGTTTTTATATTTTGTTTATCTTTCTTCTTAGGACATTGAGGAGCAATATGTCCTTCTTCATTGCAAATAAAGCATCTACATTTTTTGATATATTTAGGTTTGAGCTTCTTAGTCCAATCTCTTTTCTTAAAATATTTTTTATGAGGTTTAAAAAATCTTTTCTTAAACTTCTTATATTTTTTGAACTCTCTCTTGTATTTCTTATATGGTTTATATTTCTTTTTATAACAACCAAATTGTTCAATTTGTCCAATATCTTTATAGCAGCATAGAGAATTTCTTCTCATCTTGTATGCTTTCTTATTTTCTAAGGCTTCTCTACACCATATTCCTATCATTCTTTTTGTAAATTCAATCCTACATCCTAAACTATCTTTATTAACTCCATCCTCTTCTCCAAGAGGTAACAGTTTTTCATATTCATTTAATAATTTCATTCCCCATGGAAATGGTAATTTCATAAAATAAGACCTTAATATAGGTTTATTTTCTTGATAATTTCCCTGGTTTAATATATAATATATTTCTTCGAACTTGTATGTGTATCTCTCTAGTTCACACATATCTCATATCTTTAAATTTTCCATAGCTATCATTCCTTCATTATATTCTTCTTGTTTTCTAGTTTCTTCATCTATTGTGAATCTATTTCCTAAGAATTCTGTTCTAAGGATTCTTTCCATTCTTTTAAAAATTTCTTGTATATTTTGTTCATTTAAAGCGTTCCTATTATCTATTGTTTCAGTTGTATTTTCTCCATACTTAATATTCCTTTTTATATTTTCTGGTAGCTTTCTCCACTAGTCAGATACAATTCCTCTAAAAGTATGTTCTATAAATCCAAAAGCTGTATATGTTTCCCATTTGTTAAATTGTATAGCTAGGTCTGTACTTTTTATCCATGTTTCAATGGCTTTATTTTTATCTACACAATCTAGATCCAACCATATTCCAGTAGTATGGATTGGTTCATTGTAAGATTTCATTGGGTTTATTTCTTTAATGGATTGTTTTCTTATATTTCCAGTGTATCTTTTCTGTGTTTTCCTATATTGGTTAATACCTTCCTTATTTGGTATTGGTGTACCATAAAGATAGTTTTCATATTCTTCATCACTACTGAATTCTATTTTTATATTTTGACTAGTTGATGGATTAGTATTCATTTTTGTATTTTCCATTTTTTCAGTTAATTCTTCTAACTGTTTTTTATATTCTTCATATTCTTCACCAGTAGATTCTAAGAATTTTTGTTCTAATTCTTCTACTTCTGTTATCATATATTGTTTTATTTCATGATTTTTTCCTTTATCTTTTGTTATTCTAAAATCTTGAGGTGGATTAATTATAACTCTATCCTTTCCTTCAAGCTTTTTATCTAATAGAGCATTTCCTATTTGTAAATTATATTCAAGATTTTCCAATCTTTTATGTATATCCTCAAAACTTTCATTTGTACTAATTTTAGGTAGGTAAGGATAACTAGATTTTTTATGTTTTTCAACATTTTTCAAAAATTTTTCAATTATGTTTTCTTCATCAACTATGTTCATCATTACTTTTGGTTCATAATATTTAGATTCGAAATATATATCAGGTTCATACATTTCTTTACAATAAAATTCTACTTCTTCTTTTTCAAATTCTATCATTATCTTTTGATATAAATATTTATCTCTCCAATTATTTTTAATTATTTCAATTTCCATGATCTAATATGGCTCTGATACCAATTATACGTCCAACCCGTTAGGGCAACCCAACGTATGGTATCTATCAGCTTGCCACCTGCTCCTAACGGATTTTGTCCGAGGATACAGGCGATCGGCGCGGAGAGCCTCGGTTCGGGTATAAGTCCCGAGTGAGAGGATACCGATTCTTTACATATGGCTCTGATACCAATTATACCGGAGTGCGCAGAGTCAGCGGAATAAATTTTGCACTCATAAATTTATAGGATCTAATTTGGAGTTTTTATATTCTTATGATACCTCCTATTTGCAAATTATGTATGAAGGGTACTTCTGGAAATTAATTTTTTCTGTAAGGTTTCTGTAAGTAACTTTCTGTACATATATCTTTCCTCTTATTAAAAATCTGATTCATGATAAAATCAAAGAGAGGCCAGTGGCTAGCTACAGAGGTTGAAACCCAGCAAGCGAGGGAGAGGGCCCCACAAATAACTGGTCAACAGTCAAATTTAAAGCGCCGTGGTGTTCGAGCCATTCACATGACATGACAAACGCCTCATATTTCCGCCATTCCCTATTCTCATTCAATTCAGTTATCGCATACCCAGAAAAATCTCATAAAGCAAAAAGGAAAAAATGGCCTACTTGCTGAATGAATCCGAATTCGACTGTTTCGACAGCTTACCCGACCCGATCGTACTCCTTATCTTCAACAACATATCTGACATCAAGTCTCTCATTCGCTGCCGATCCGTTTCCAAGCGGTTCAATTCGCTTGTCCCTCAGACGGACTCAGTCCTCCTCCGTGTTGACAGGGTAATCTCCGCCTCCGACTCGGAGTTTGACGATGATGTTTCGTTTGTTTTCAAACTCTTCAAGTCGTTGTTCAAGTCACTTCAGGATATCATTTCGCCATACAGGTCTTCCTTGCCTGACCCGACCCGGTCACAGAAGTCTCCGACCCAGATCCTTCGAGGGTTCGACGGGATAAAGAACCTCCGAATCGAGCTGCCTTCTGGAGACCTGAGGCTCGAGAATGGAACAACGATTAAATGGGTGGCGAGATTTGGGAAAACCTTGAAGAGTTGTGTAATTTTGGGGTTCAAAAATAGCGGCACGGGTTTGGAAGAAATGGTGGATTTTAATAATAATGGTGGCGCCGATGTTGAACTTGGAGCTGGAGGTGGCCTGAAAATGCGCGTTGTATGGACTATAAGTGCTTTGATCGCGGCCTCTGCAAGGCATTACATGATGCTGGACGTGATTAGTGAGCAAAATCATCTTACAAATCTCATTGTAAACGACAGGGAGAACGAGGGAACTGTAATAGTGGACAAAGACGGACTGCAAGAAGGCCGGAATTTGTCCGTCCAGGAAGAAAAAAACGAAAGGAGCAACGTGACTGACGGCGGATTTTGGTGGAGGACTAATAGGACGACAGTACCTGCAGTGAGAATGAGGATGAGGCACGAGGCAAGAATGGAACTTTCTGGAGGAATGATAATGGAGGGTGCCACATTGGTGGTAGTGCGGCCGGTGAGCGGTGGTGTAGAGCGGAATGAGATGGAGGAGCAGAGCGGCGATATTGAATTGGCCGCGGAAGCATTCGGACAAGAAGGAATTTATGCTGAGGCTGCAGAGAGATTGCTCAAGAGCAGAAGTTATATTCTTGAAATGAACTCCTTTTGATTTACACATTTTGAATCATCTCAGTTAATTGTATTTCGTCGTAAATTTTGTTGTCAGACTCGTACTTGTTTAGGTATTGGCCACTCAGTAATATTTGTAAATATTTACGTTGTTTTGCATTGTTTAATGATAAATGTTGTTGTTAAGTTTGCAAGTAAAAATAAACGAAATACAGAGTATTTTTGATTTGGCCGTAAATGGAAACAAGTACATGTCCAGCGATGAAACCAAATGTACAAGACTATGTTCCACAGGCATTTAGCTAAAACAGGAAATACTAGGCATATGAATTCCATCGAGCTAATATTTTACACGTGACACCAAGGATGGACGGAAACTTGTGAATGTAGCTAAAAAGTTGATGAAAATATAAGTATTAATTTGAATCTTTAACTACAAATTTTATTGGATATACAATTTTTTAATCATATATTCCATCAACTTTTATTAAAATTTACTAAAAATCTTATTAACAAAACCGAATAGAGACTGAGTATTACCAAGTCACGTTATGATCGAGGTGTGGAATGGTGAATTCCTGAAAGATTTGCAATCTATGCTTGATGATATGAGTTTGGTTTCGAGACCCGAAATATTCAAATCTTGAGAGGCTTTATATCTTTTGCTTGATGATATGGGTTGGGCTTCGAGGTCCAATTCCAAAGCCTTTGTTAAACGCAAGTTACATGAGCGTAAAATATAACGAGTCATTAAACAGTTGTACATTATCTATATCTAGGATAAAGTGCAACCATTCGTGGAAGAATCCATATTTTTCACGTGTTTGGTTAGTAGAGCTCAATTTCAAGTAGTATAACTTGGTATGAAGAAGCTGTGACTTTTGAATATATGTATATCAATTATGATGAAAATTTGCACCTTATGCATGTGAATTGGAAGTGACCCCGACAATTTTCGATCATGAGTCATAACATGTTCTTGCAAAGAAGGTGATGAAAAATATATCTCTAAAGTCCCCCGAGACATCAAGTCAAAAAGAGAGCAGAGCATATTCGATTGTATAGAAATTGAGTACTATTTATCGTATAGTGTATGGGGGAGAAAATGTAAGTGAATTCTCAGTGAACCTCGATCTTATCAATATATTTTGTTGAAAATTACAATGGAGAATACACCGAGAATTGAAGAAGAAACAAACCAATGTAGCAGCAACCAAACACAAACTTGAAGATAAGAAATGAAACTTGAAACATCAACCAAAAGACTTGATCACGATACCGTTGTCCTCAAACAATATTTGTCCCCTTTAGGATTGAAAAATGCTTGAATGGATGATGACAAATGGTTTGTAGGATTTAAACAAACTTTGTAAGGATTAAACTCAAGCAATTAAGTTTAATCCTCCAAAACTCAAGAACACAATGAAAAAATATGAATATGAAAGAAAATAATGATTTTGATCTTTAATTGGAATGTATATATGAGATTCTCTTGTTTTTCATTGTTTTGATCCTTGAACACCATTACCCTATATATAGGCAATGTCCAAATGCACGAAATAATGCCAAAAAACAAGTGAGAAGACACCATGTTCAAAAAATCAACGAAAAAAAGGGACTAAAAACTACTAGAATCATGTGGCCGCATGGTATAAACCCATGCAGCCGCATGGTATAAAACATATCGAGACATTTAGTCCTGATATATGGCCATGCGGCCGCATGGTCCAAAGAACCATGCGGCTACATGGTTCATTTTTTAGGCAGTTTGATATACTTCCATTCCAAATTATCTCTTCTTCTTCTCAATTCAATTTTGAACAATAAACAATATATTTTCCGGCAACAACTTGGCCTCTGAAAGTAATAGTGTGCCAAAAGTCTATTGAAGGCTTGACAATTGATTTTAATAGTCTGACTTATCAACAAGTGTCCATAAGTTTTTGCTGGCAATAAAGACCAAAGAAAGTCGGTATGCTGGACTTTTATGTATGGGCCAAGGCAGTTGATAAAGTTCTTGCCTGCAATTAATCCAAACTGGTTCATCAATCAGTGAGTGAATGACCCATGAATAGTGACAAAGGCTTCATCGAAATCAAGTCGAGGTCGAACCCTTCCAATCGATGATCATTAATCCGAAGGAAAGGCTACTGGAACTAACGGACGACTATCCAATGTACCTGGCGGCTTGGTAACCGAATATTAACATCAGGTAAGAACGTCTATTCTATACATACATAACTAACTTGGTGCCACATCATCTTTGTGAGGTGGCGACGCCATTTCTCAGATGGAATACTATCTTGATCGTTCTTTTTATATGCTCGCTGTTCATCGACTTCCTAATCAGAGTTTTACCGACAAATTTAGTTCGGTCGTATTTAGGTGTCAAAACTATTAGTTGTCATTGTTTTAAATCAAAGAATTAGGTATCATATACACATTTTATGTTCTTTAAGTCATTCAATTTCGCTAGAAGAAAATTCCTGCATTGATGACAAGGACATTCCACATAATTTTATGAACAATTTCGAAAAGTCCACTAAATCTTACATGGAAAAATCAATATTTGTGCATGAAAGGAACACTAGAAGCATACACGGGAACATTCACTTGACAAAAATTGTTGTCTTTCTATTCTTTCCATAATTAGACGTGAAAGTAGAAATATGAAGGCACTAAAATACAGCAACTCCACAAATGGAGATCCCTAAGTTTCTTGCAAACTTAGCCATGTTCTCAATAAAGTTAAGTCGACTAAATCAAAAAACTTTCACGTATCAAATGATTACAAAGATTGATCCGAGTGAGTTTGAGGAGGACTATAAGCTACTTTTAAAATTCTGGTAACACGATATAAAATTTGACTTCGATCATCCATAGCGATAAACACAACGATAATTAGGCCATTTGAATGAATTTAATAGTCAAATACAAATTTGAAGCTAATTGAGGTTTGACTCATATAAATAAAATTAAAAGGACAAAATTTACTAGAGGGTAGAATTTAAATTAGAAGCTATTCAACTATATGTATGTTTTTTTTTCCCAATATGTTTAGAAAATTATTTAATATTGTGTGATGTTGCGAGGTCCACGTTACCAAAGATACCATTCCTACATAATCAATCAACGAAATCTAGATGTTAAGGGCATATTTGGTGCAAGTATTGAACCGAATTGAACAATACAGTTCATACATTTTTTTTCCTTTGTGTCATGATGTTCACCTTACCAAAACAAGCTCTAAAAATTAACTTTCTTCTTGTTCTTCTTCTTCTTTCCAATTTCTCTTGCAATTTTCGATTAATGTTATTACCAATGTCCCTTACATTGGGGATTGCTAAAATTGTTGTGTTGAGAGAGCTTCAATTACATTGGAGATTGTACATGGAAACACTCAATCTCAATTTCAAGAGAAAGCCAAGAAAATGGTGTTGCAGACAGTCACCCTCTCATTTGAAGCATAATTTGCTTATTTCACTCAATTTACTCACATTGTACTGCATGGACCACAAACAAAAAGCGACTTGTCCATTTGATTTAGAGAGTAAAATAACCTTTTCTTCGAAATGAGAATCAAGAATAAGTTTGACACGTTGAATTCGATAAAATTGGACTTAGCTTAATAAGATTAACGATTAATTGCATTTCCATTCAAATTGTTACAGCTTTTATCCCAACTTTTCATTTGTAACATAGCTCATCCCAAACCTTTCAATCATGTGCGATCGAAGGATCTTTGAACGATTTACATCAAGAGAATTGTTAAAAAAAATAGTCTGATTACATTTGACCAATTTTAAAAATGAAAAAATTGTTGTGAAAAGAGAGAATAAAGAGAATAAAAGTCAATAGACTTGTGTGTATTATAATCAGAACCAAAGCCATATATTTATATGGAAGTATTAGGGATACAATGATAATAATTTCTAGAACTATAGGGATACAATTGTCATTCATTAGTAAATTTACCATTTACAACACTCTCCATTGAACGACACAATTACAAAATATCTGACTCATTAAAACCTTGTTTGATAAAAATTCAACGGGACAAAAAATCAAATGAAGGAAAAAAAGTACATTTATTTTAGAATGTTAAAGATAAATATTGCCTCATTAAAACCTTATTAGAAAAATCTAATGAGATAAACCTAAGCGAAAGAAAAAGAGTACATCTACTCCCCCTAGTGTTGATCAGTGAAAATATTTAAGTTGTTGCATTCCAATATTGTTAACCAATTTCTTGAATATAGATTTTGACAGTGCTTTTGTAAATAAATTAGTCGCATTGTCACTTGAGTGAATTTGTTGAATATCGATGTTGTCATTCTTATGAAATTCATGTGTATGAAAGAATTTTTGAGAAATATGTTTATGTTGAACTATCTTTTGTTGAAATTAATCCACATGATACTTGGATATGATGAGTCATATACTCATGTTCCTCAACCACATAGATTCTCAGTCTGCTTCATGGATTGCAATAATTTCAGAATGATTTGATGATGGTTGTTGTTAGAGAGGTAACCTGCATATCCCACTAAATCAAATCCCGACTTTAGAAAATAAAATAATCTCAAATCAATAGTACCCTTTAGGTAACGAAAAATATGTTTTAACACAATTCTAATATCTTTGTGTTGGTGTAAAGCTATATCTTGTAAGGAGATTTACATAAAAAGTTATGTCAGGTCGAGTATAGTTTGCAAGATAAGTTAATACTCCAATTCCACTAAGATATTATGTTCGGGACAAATAACTTTTTCTCCATATTTAAGTGGACGAAAATGATCTTTTTTCACATCAAGTGATCAAACAACCATATGTAATGCCAATGAATGTGCATTATCCATATAAAAGTGTTTTAAAACTTTTTCTATATATGTAAATTGATGAACATATAATCTTTATGGGAAATGTTCAATCTGCAATTTGAGACAGAATTTGATTTTTCCCTAATCTTTTATCTCAAATTCATTTTTTAAATAATTTGCAGTTTTGTTGAGCTCTTCAGAAGTTTTAATTAAATTTAAACCATCAAAATAAACTGCCACAATTGCAAATTCAATATTTGTTTTTTTAATAAAAACACATGAGCAGATATCGTCATTTTTATAACTTTCATTCAACAAATATTCGCTAAGTTGATTATACAACATACATCCGAATTGTTTCAATCCATATAATGATCTTTACAATTTAATTGAGAACATGATTTTCAGGCATTTATCATTTGCTCTTCGCACTTTAAATCTTTCAGGAACTTTCATATATATGTTACTATCAAGTGAACTATATAAATAGGCTGTCACTACATCCATACGGCGCATATCGAGACTTTGTGATTCAGTCAAACTAATTAAAAATCTAAAAGTGATGATATTCATTACGAGATAATATACTTCTTCATAATCATTTCCTGATCTTTGTGAGAAATCTTGAGCTACAAGTTGGGTTTTGTATCTTGTAATTTCATTATTTTTATTTCTCTTTCATATAAAAATCATTTGTATTTAACATGGATTACATTTTCAAGTGTTCGAACTACATGTCTAAATATTTTCCGTTTCTCTAAGGAATTCAATTCCGCTTGTATGTCTTTTTTCCATTTTGGCCAATCATTTCTATGTTGACAGTTTTTAACAGACTGTGGTTCAAGATCCTCATTTTACATAATATCAAGAGTCACATTAAAAGTGAAAATATTGATTATAACAACTTTATTTCATTCACATAATTTATGAGATAACATATAATTTATTAAAATCTCATTATTTTCGGACACTTGTGGTTCTTCAGGAACCATATTTTCAATATTTGATTGATCAATCTTTTATAATGTTATGTTTTCCGAAATTTTGTACTTGGTTTTTCTCTTGTACTTTTCTTTTTCGAGGTACAGAGTCGTTTGTACTAACTGGTCGACCACGCTTCTAACGTGTTTGAGTTTCATTTGCTACAATAAATTGTCCTGCATGGACATCAATTTTTGCTGAAATATTTTCTACTAGTATATGTGACTCACTTTTCTTATGTCAACAAATACATCTGGTAATTGATTTACAACTATTTGCAAATGAATGATTTTTTCAACCTCTTGCTCGCATTAATTGCCGCGGGGATGAAAGTGAGATATAGTTGTTTCATTCCAATAAATTTTACCTTATTTATCACTAAGGCTGGGCAAAATGTCCGAACCGAATCGAACAGAGCGGGTTTTTTTAAAATGAAATATCTGAACGGGTATCCGAATCGAGCACCGAATGGTTTGGTTCGGTTCTCGGTTCTAGACCCAGAACCGAAGAACCGAATTTTTTTTTTATATTGGATAAATCAATTTCTTTTATTTTTTCTAAATAAATTAATAATTTTTTTCTTATTAAATCTTATTAGTTGAACAATTTAGAGTTTATTTATGTTTGTTAGTTGTGTTTTTTTCAATTTTTTCTTATATAGTCTCTTAGTAGTTAGTATGGAAAGTCAAGCAACTAATTATTACATTAAATAGTTGGTAAGTATTTGATAAGTGTATTTTGCGCACCTAATTATAACACAAAATATGATTGATTGTTGACATAAATGCTTGAATATGACTTAATTCTATAGAAATTGTGTTTGTAGGACTACATTGATGGATGAAATGAAATGTATGCGAAAACGAGCGAAAAGGACCAAAATGGAGGAAAACGGAAGTTCAAGGACTCAATTGCAAATACTGAAAAGTTGTGTCGATCTCACGATGAAGATTTGAGAGTGTTGGACATCAATTGGATGAGGAAAGAAGCCGAATGGATGAAATAGAGTCGAAGCACTATCACAAATCAACTTCCAGCCGAAAAAAGTTATGTTTTGAATTGTCAGTTTTAGTTTGAGACCCATTTTTGACATAGAAGACGTTCCAATTTGAAGATTGATATTTCTGGAAGATTTGTAGGCCTTTAAGTAAGCTTTCTAATGCATTTTGAATCACCTTAATCGGATATCGGAAGAGAAAGATATGATCAAAATACCGAATGCAGTCCGGAGGGTAAACCATGCGATCGCATGGTATAAAAACCATGCGATCGCCCAGACTTCAACATGACCTTTTTTCTAGCAAATTGGTTGTTCCTTGCGATCACATGGGGATACTCCTTGCGATCGCAAGGTGTGTTCTGTGCGAGAAAATTTTAAGTTTCCTTTTTCAATCCAACCACTTATGGAATGATATCTTGAGACCCTATTTAACCCCAAACTCGTCAAGAACTAGGTTTGGATGCATTCTTAGGGAGAAAATACCATGGAAGAGCAAGGAGAAGGGGCAAGAACAAGGATTTCACTTCAAGATCCAAGATTCAAACTTTAACTTCTAGTTCTTTGGTGATATTTTCTTTTTATTACTTTTCTTGTTATTTTATTTTCTCTATGTTAGGCTAGACTTTTTATGTACTAGGTGAATGATGAACCTCGCATTGTGATCTTTTAATTTCTATTTTGCAATTTGACATTTAAACACGTTTGATGGTTATTGAATGATTTATATACACTTTTTGTCTCCATGATTATAGTGCACGATAATTGTGTGAGTTTAGGTGGTTTATTTTATGCATTCGAAAGAAGGGAAATAAACTCAACAAGGTATAAATCATCGTTTTGTTCATAGAGGATAGAAATATACCGATATGCATTACGTGAATCTCTAAGTGTTTACAAAACCACATGCATTCTTATATATTGCATTTGTCATAGAAATATAGTCAAATGGTATACTAGGATATGTTCAATTCTACTCGAAAGAGATTGTTGGATAGATTAAAAACATTGATTCTTCAAACGATTCATCGTGTTGTCAAATTGTGAAATAGGGGTTAAGAGTGAACTTTGCTTGGTGATTCGAGATCCTAGTACGCTTTTTCATACATTAATTTCTTCAACTTTTACATTCAACCATTATTTTATATTTAGATCGAAATTTTAGTTTAATTTGCATGCTAGTCTTAATTTTATCATAAAATCACAAAAACAATCATCTCGAATTTAATAGATTCGGTTAAGGTCGATATAATAAAAATTCATGTTAAATCAATCCTCGTGGGAACGATACTCGAAATTCTTGAATTTCCACTTTATTACTTGTTAACGATCCGTACACTTGCGATGATTTAAATCCGAAACATATTTTCGTGAACAGTATTATCAATACTTTAAAATATTTTATCTTTATTACTTCTAATTTATATTTCATTTTTATGTAGACTTGAATGTTTGAAACAAATGAATTATTGATATGAATTATCGAAATTTTATTAGTAATATTTACTTTTTCGTATTTGTATTTGACAACTTATTATTTATATGTTATTAAATTAGATTACGTTAATTTGTAAAAGTTAAGATTGAACTTGGTATTTATATCTACTTTTTGTTATTAATATAATCTACTTTCAGGTGTATTTATGTAGTTATTTTAAATGTTAAAAAATTTAATTATAGTACGGAACCGAAGGGAACCGAACCGAACCGAACCGAACCAAACCAAACCCGAACAGTTCCAAAATTATATTTGGAACCGACGTTTCCATTTACTAAATACCCGAAAATTTCTGTAACCGAAAAAAACCGAACGAATCGACCCGCGCCCACCCCTATTTATCACGATATAGTTTTTTTCCGCCCAAAGTTGGGAAAATCATTTCATCAAAATGACAATATGCAAAACGTGCGGTAAATAAATCACCCGTTAAAAGTTCAAGATACCTAATAATAGATAGTGAATCAAAACCCACATAGATTTCAAGTTTTCGTTGGGGACCGATTTTAATATGTTGTGGGAGTGAAATAAGGACTTGAACAGCACAACCCTAAACCTGTAGATGAGAAATATTAGTTTCATGATCAAATGCCAATTGCAAAGATGAATATTGATAATATGCAGTTGGTCTGATACGAACCAATAACACGGCATGTAATATGACATGACCCTAAATAGAAGTTGGGAGTTTTGTTTTCATAAGTAATGGTCTAGTAACAAATTGTAGACGTTTAATAAATAACTACGCTAAACCATTTAGTGTATGGACATGCTAACCAAATGTTCAATAACAATCACAATTGACATACAATAATTATCGAATACTTGTGATCTAAATTCACCAGTATTGTCAAGACGAATAATCTTAATTGAGTAATCGGGAAATTGCGCTCGTAATTTTATGATTTGAGCAAATAGTCTAGCAAAAACTAGTGAAAAGTATGCAAACGTGTGACCATCTAATGGAAAAATTAATTAATATAATAAAATAATAAAATGGTCCACATGGTTAGTGTATTAGCCCATATATATCTTAATGAATTCTTTCCAAGAATATTGGAGATTCAATATTGACCTTTGTAGTTGAAAATCTAATGACTAACTTGCCTTACGAACAAGTTATACATGGATAATCATTAGATAAAAGAATCTTTTGATTCTTTAAAGGATGTCCATGTGAGTTGTTTATTATTCGTTATATCATTATAGCTGCTGGATGTTCAAGTTGATCATGCTAAAGTATAAATTTTTTTGAATCAACGAACTTCTGATTTGTAGTAATATTTAATTCGACTATTTTTATAAATGTATACTACATGTGAGATGGGAAAGCATGAAATTTTTCTTTTATCTGCTTTTGGTCAGATACAAAAGAAGTTATACAAAAATATTCTACTTTACTTTCTTGCATCGTCTGAATAATATTATCCATTGCTGCAGATATCTGTAAAACTAAGCAAATTTCTTCTGATTTTTCTAGAATAAAATGCATCTTCAATATATAATTTTGTATTATTTGGCAAAATAATACAAGTTCCTCCGGAGCCGTCAACGATATTTGATGCATCCGATACTGTATTAACATTATTTTCTGTTAATGTTAAGTAAAAAAATATTTTTTTTCTTGAAAAATAGTGCGCATATTTGCACTATCAATTAAACAGATATCTCGACTTTTCATCTCAAATTTTGTGATATTTACGATTTGAGTAATTTCACCATAAAATAAAATACAATCAATCTCGAAAAATATGATCAAATATCACATAATAATTAATCAAGTAGTCAATATCAACATGACATAAGTTATGTTTTTTTCAGGGATAAACACTAATTTAAAACAATATGTTTTTTGAACATGTGCTATTTCGAGAGCACATTGTATTTTACTATTATTTTTTCAAGAGTAATATGTCAAACTATTTATAATAAGTATATCTACGATTAATATTTGTCTGGAATATTAATTATAATGTTGTGCTACTTAAGGAGCAACAACGTGATAAATTATTAATTTAAAAACATTTAAAAATATTTAACAAGATTAAAAATATTAATTACCATACAAACATAATATAAATTGATATATAGAAATTAATTACCAACGGTAATGATTGCAACACAAATTTATACAAACTTCGGCACAATGTACGTTATTCAAATTTATGTAATTGCGTGTAAAGGAAAAAAAAAAAAAAGGTACCCACATGCATTACAAAAAGGATTATGCTAGATGTACACTCGATGATTTACATATGGGGTTACACCCCCCTCACATGGAGGGGGCCCACGAATATTTTATTGTGTGTGGCCCCCCTTCATTTCAGGGGGGTGTAATTTAATGTGTAAATGATTGTGTATATCTAGCATAATTCTTACAAAAATGGTAATCATTATCTACCACATACATTCTAACTTTGACTATAAACCATGAAATTATGTGTAAACTATTACTCGCCATTAATTTGGTAGACAAGTAATCGGGCAGTTGAGTAGAATGATAAGCATAATTGATTTTGGCAAATTGAATACGATAGCATTACAAAGATAATTTGAATATGAATGGGCCAAAATATAATTGAGTATGAATCGGCCAAAATTTCGTAAAGTAATTTTTAACATCATAGATTGAATGTGAATTTCGATATATTATGGCAAAAAATTCTGACACACACAAATTAACGTGCTCTATGCATGTGTATAGAAAAAATTCACATGTCACGAAATTTATTTTGGTACACGTGATAGATGATTAAAAAAATTACGACCTTCACTAAACTTTGAAAGAATTAAGTTTTCATGCAGATAACATGTTATGAAAAGAGAGAAAAATAGGAGAGAATAAAAGTCAATAGATTTGTGTATATTATTATGAGAATCAAAGCTCTATATTTATAGGAAATGATTAGAAATACAATGATAATAATTTTCAGAGCTGCAGAGATGCAATTGTCATTTACTAACAAAATTATCATTTACAACAAAAATGAAATTTTATATTCTTCCACAAAAACTAATTAAAAGAAACCATAAAAGAAATATTTCACCACCCCACCAATCCACACGATGCCACCTACCACCTTCAACACCCGGCCCCCTCCACCCCAAATCTTATTCACGCATACCCCACCCACTCACTGCCACCATCTTCTTCCCCACCCCAATTACAAAGCCTAGGCGAAAGTTCGATTAGATGGCAATGTCCAAAAAGTTGCAAATGTCTCGGGTTCAAATCTTACGAATTGCTTGTTTGGTCAAACTTTTATTTGTTCAAAATTATTTTTTAGTTATACATTTTATTAGATTCATAACTTTTATCTATGATAAGTGTGTTTTGCACACTTATTTAGGTCATAAAATATGAAAAATTGTTGATATATATGTTGAAATATGATTTAATTCGATATAATGTGTGTTTGTAGGATTACATTGATGGATGAAATGAAGAGTATGAGAAAAAGAACGAAAAATGACCAAAATTGAAGAATATGAAACTCCGAGGACCAAAATGCAATTATGCAAAAGATGACCCGAATGGTGAGTCAAGCATGGAATTGAGCTAAATAACACATTGTGACATCATGGGATGTTAGAAGAAGAAGGAGAAGGAAGCAATGTCAAAAGGTGGATGAAACAAACTTGGGAACCAAAGTGAATCAAAGAGAAAATTATTTCTACCATGCAGTCGCATGGTAGAAAGTCCATGCAGTCGCACAAGTATCTACAGGAGTTGAACAGTGAAAATTTTGTATAACCATGCTATCACATGGGTTTATACCATGCAGTCGCATGGTTCAATCTGGGTGCGAAAATTCTGGTTTCCTTATTTCGTTCCAACTCTTATGGAAACCAATCTTTTGGCAACTATATAAACTCTTAAACCGTCCTCAAACCCTAGGCAAACCTGGGAGGAGATTTTTGAAGGTTTTCAGAGAGAAAAAGAGGCACAAACAAGAAGAATAACATCACAACGCGAAGATTCAATTCAAGATTATTCGGGGTGATGTCGTTCTTTATCTAGTTTTCTGATTTTCTTCTTTCCTCTATGCTAGGCTAGATTTATATGTGCTAGGTGAACGATGAACCTTGTGATGTGATATTTTAATTCCTAATTTTACTTTGTTGACATTAAAACGCGTTTTGAATTATTGAATGATTTATATACATCGTTTTTTCTCTACAATTATATGCGCAATAGTTGTGTGAGTGTGGTGGCCTATTTCTGGCATTCGAAAGAAAGGGAATAGACTCGACAATGTATAAATCATCGTAGGGTCCGATAGGGGATAGAAATATACCGCTATGCTCTATGTGAATCTCTAAGTGTTTACAAAACGTCATGCATTCTTGTATATTGCATTTGTCATAGAAATATAGTCAAATGGTATGCGAGAATAGGTTCAATTCTACTCGAAAGAGATTATTGAATATGTTAGAAACATTGATTCTTCATCAATTCAAACATGTTGTCAATTTTGTAGAACTAGAATTAAAATGGATCATTACATGGGGGATTCGCGAACCTAGTACGGTTCTTTTCTATGAGTTGCCTCAATTTGCATTCAATCGTATAATTTGCATTTAGTTTAATCAATTCATCAACTATTACTATCATTTAGTTTAGCTACAATTTGTTACCAAACTCAACCATATTTCACGTTTCGGTTAAGGTCAGAATAGATAAAATCGAACTAGTAAATCTCTGTGGGAACGATACTTGGACTCTAAAATCCATTTTATTACTTGAACGATCCGTACACTTGCGGTGGTTTTATTCGAAACATATTTTCGTGAACAATCTACTTTTTCACCACACATTTCACGTGAGCTCTAACTTTTACCAACATCACACAACCCCCAATATTTGTCCAAAGATCTAGGGTTTCGGAGGTGGAGGGCGAGCTATGCTAGAGGGTACACTAACATAGTGGTATACACAAGACGAAAAAGGGAAATAATCTTCTTGGAAATTAACATAATTTCTTGCCTGCTTTACACAACTACAACACTTGCTCTAAACTCAACCTCTCCACTTCTGTACCCATCAGTTGCCAACCCTAAATAATATTCTTACCCACAGTCTGCACTATACACACTTTATGTTGCATGGTGCTTTTAACCTAACCTTTAGGCCTTTTTGCTTAGGCCCTCATGCATTTGTATGCCTTTCTTTAAAAGATTGCCATAAAGATAAAACATGCAATCTCCCTTCTAAAGGAAAAGCCCAATTTTCATTAATTAATCCTTGTCAAGGCTGAATTATGGAAGCTTTGGAGGCAGTGTCAAAGGCCATGCTAATTTTCTTGATTTTAGAACAAAATCAAGAAAATACACATGGGGAGGGATACCAAATGTTGCGGACCACATTTCGTACGTTTTTTACTTTCCTTAATTGATTTTGCGTCGTTTGTTGTGATTATAAAGCAATAACCACTTTTGGCCACTAGATTATGAGACTTGAATATAATTGCTTAGGGGGTACTAAACCGGATTACCCAATTCCCCTACTCAAAATCCTCAGCACCCACACAACACAATCCAGATGAGCTGCGAGGCAAGGGAGGGAGGTCACTATTCTATGTAGACCAGCCTTCGACACGACACGTTCCATTCCAAGTCGAATCAATTCTGGTAAGGCCACTTTACTCAAATTTAAATGTCTTGTATAGGCATTCCTTCTCCTAATTTATAGAAACTTGATGCAAAAACTTTCCGCAGAAGACAGTATCAGAACAACATAATTAAGAATGAATTTGTTGAAAGAAGTTTCCTAGTTATCACTAACCTTTCACCAACAAAACTAAGATTTGTTTTCGTACTAAATAAATCTGTAGAAGGAGAAGAGGGACCCAACAAAAGTTGACAATTCCAATCCTAAAGCAATATGCACTAACGAATGGTGGGGTCATTCTTGCCCATGCTCCAAATCCATTTGTTCTTTTCATTATGCCATGTTAATCACTTTATTAAATCACATATTCTTTTGTCCTTTTTTTTTATTTTTAAACAAACTTTCCTTGTGCCTTTATCCCACCTTCAGAAAAGTCTCAACCAAATGCATCTCTCTTAGAATTTGTGCATTACCAGAAGTACTTGGTTACAACTTCAAATTGATTTTTATTTGTTGGAAGCGGGTGCAACAGAACACGATCTGATTTACAGTCTTCTAGCCCAAAACTTGTGATAATACCATGATATTCATTGTGTACAATACAAGGGTCCTCTGAGAGGAGATACTTATTTTGATAATTCTGAAGCCTTACTTTAATGATGTCACACAATCAACGTCTAACTCACGTGCCTTCCAAATCGCACAAAATGTTTGCCTACTACAGCAACTCACTAATTTTTTTTCCCTAAGTCACGTGCTTGCTTTTTAAAGAATACGTTTTCAATTGAAATAATGTTATTCATCTAGAGTGATGATCATTACCAATCATTCAGCACTCATGCTATGTCATATTATTCAATGAATAAAAATTCATTCCAACATCATTGGAGAACGTGATAGTGATCCAACTATCATGTAAACTGATGTTTATATGACTCTAGATGAATAATATTATTTTTCGATTTGAATAAGGGTTTTTTTGGGTTTTGGAAGTTTGGGTGGGCAATAGAACTATAGCATAAGACTTATCTGGCAGGGACACGCAAGTTGATAGCATGATTGGATCATGAAACAAGGTTCGTGCCAATCGACTTTTCTTTCTTTATAATTCAATTCGTTGGGCATAAAAGTAAAGGCCAAGAAATTAAAGCAGCTCAGTACTCACTTGTGACCCCATTTTCAAAGAGAAAGAAAAAGGTGTAATGCTTCAAAAAATAGACATAACAGATGGTAAAGAAGAACAAATAACAAAAAGTAGCTGAAGAAAGCTGTCCCCTTGCATTAACCCACCCCACTCCTACCTAGTCTCTCATTTCTTTTAAAAACTCATCCCAAATCAAAACTGAACTAAACCCTTAAAAGGTTACACATTTACAGTTCCTCGATCACAAGATCTGAACCAAAGAAGGAACAAGAGAATACACCATGAAAGGAAGAGAAGGCAAAGGACCTCCTTCAGCAGATTTATTGGTATGTTTTCCTTCTAGAGCACATCTAACCCTAATGCCGAAGCCCATTTGCAGCCCAGCTAGGCCCAACTCAGAACACAACAAGCGCCGCCCCAACCACCGGCAGAGGCTCCATCGTAACCTGAGGAAATCTAGTAATAGAGCTGGTGGCGCAGGCCATGCTAGTCCTCTCACATGGGCAAAAAACAAGGCGACAAGTTCTGAGATTGAAGAACCCACGTCCCCAAAAGTCACATGTGCTGGACAGATTAAAGTAAGGCCTAAACCTAACACATGCAAGAATTGGCAATCTGTAATGGAAGAGATTGAAAGGTTACATAACAGCAAGAAACATAAGAAAAGACCTGCTTGGATTGAAGCACTTGGATTCAAGAAAGAGATAATGCAATTCTTGACATGTTTACGTAGCATTCGATTCGATTTTCATTGCTTCGGTACGTTTCCTACAGCAGATATAACCTCAGATGACAACGACGACGAAGAAGATGAAGATGACCAACGGAAAAATGATGAGGATAGTGAAACTTCAAGAACTGTATTCTCCAAATGGTTCATGGTTTTACTGTAGAAAATTAAAACCAACCATAATGTTTACCGTCATAAGATCGTTCATGTTGGATCATCAAGAATAATTAACCAAAAGCGGAAGCGTACCTGGATCAGACATGATTATCGCAATGAATAAGTCCTGCGGTTTCAGTCTTCCAGATCAACACGTTGTTCCTTAGTTTCTCTCTGAAGATGGGAGTCAGAACAGAATGAACAGAACGTGTGACCCGGGGACCATAACCGTATATTTATACTGATTGCCTATTTGACCTAATCCGGCCCATCATGGAATTAGGAATAGGCCCGGTCTCTACACATACGAGCCCATACTTTAATTAGATGCTTCAAAACCCAAAATACCGAAACCTTATTAGATCACTTTAAATGGGCTTAACCGAAATTGATAGCCTTTAATTTAATACACAATATTTCACATATAAGCCCACATGTTTGATTAAAAAATCCTTACAATCTCCCACTTGGGCTATATGTGTTACCTTATATTTGTGCATTAAATATAACCTTATGAGTACTCAGAATTTTGCTATCATTACCGAATGCATCCCCAAACAATCCGGTCCATCAATCATATCAACATAGGATCAAAGAGGCTTTCGCTACTTGTATCGTAACTAAACCCATCAATGGTCACGTATATTGACATAACTGAATGACATGGATCAAGCATGGATGTGTAGCATGGAAATTTCATGTGATGTGATCTTAACATGCCTATTTCCAACTGGTCCACCTTAATACCTTAGTGAGATCATTTTCAAATGAGTTCAGAGATAATAAACCAAAAACTTTATAACTGAAAATAACTTTAACCATAAACCATATCCAAAATGACAGTATATGTGTCTAATATGAAAAACACAGAAATACAAACTCCCACTGAAACTAGATATCTTCAAGAGATATTACACCCATATGAGCAGTATGCTCACGAAAGACCTTGGGTATCAATCCCTTAGTAAGCGGATCCGCAACCATGGAGTTTGTCCCGATGTGCTCTATTGACACCTGTCCACTCTGAACTCTTTCTTTAACAGCCAGGAACTTGATCTCTATATGCTTTGACTTCGTCGAGCTCCCGTTGTTATTGGAATACGATCACGATTTATTGTCACAAAATAACTTGAGTGGTCTTTCTATATTATCCACAATGCGCGACCCGGTGACAAAATTTCGCAGCCATATTCCATGATTTGATGCCTCATAACATGCTACAAACTCATTGCCATGGTGGAAGTAGCTATGAGTGTACGCTTAGCACTCTTCCAGGATATAGCACCTCCAAAGAAGCATGAAGATATAGCCTGAAGTGGATCTCCTACTATCTTGGCATCCCGCGAAATCGGAATCAGAATAACCGATGATCTCCAACTGATCCGATCTCCTGTATGTGAGCATGTAGTCCTTTGTTCTCTGTAAATACCGCATGACCCGTTTGGCTGCTTTCCAATGATCCATTCCCGGGTTACTTAAATATCTCCCTAACATCCCAACAATGTACGCTATATCCGGACGCGTACAAACCTGAGCATACATCAGACTCCCTACAGCTGAAGAATAGGGAATCTTCTGCATTTCTTTAATTTCCAAATCATTTTTGGGGCATTGACTTAAACTGAACTTGTCTCCTTTAGCCACAGGGGTGTCACCTGGTTTACAATCTTGCATGCCATATCTTTTAAGTACCTTTTCGATATAGCTCTTTTGCGATAATCCTAGAATACCTCGAGAACGATCCCGGTGTATCTGAATTCCTAATACAAAAGAGGCGTCACCAAGATCTTTCATCTCAAAATTCCTTGCTAGAAATCTCTTGGTTTCGTGCAGTAAATCTATATCGTTGCTGGCAAGCAATATGTCATCCACATATAAAACCAGAAAAATATACTTACTCCCACTGAACTTGTGGTATATACAGTCATCTACCAAATTCATCTCAAAACCATACGAGATGATCACTTGATGAAACTTGTAATACCATTGACGAGAGGCCTGTTTGAGTCCATAGATGGATTTCTTTAGTTTACAAACCATTTGCTCTGCATCATCCGACACAAAGTTTTCTGGTTGTACCATATAGATTGTTTCATCAATGTCACCATTGAGAAACGCTGTTTTAACATCCATCTGATGTAACTCAAGATCGAAATGCGCTACCAATGCCATTATAATCCTGAAAGAGTCTTTCGAAGAAATTGGAGAGAGTGTCTTTATAATCGATGCCTTCTGTCCGTGTAAAGCCTTTTGCGACAAGACGAGCCTTATACCTCTCCACATTACCTTTCGAATCCCTCTTGGTCTTAAATATCCATTTGCAACTAATGGGTTTCGCACCTTCAGGCAATGGAACGAGGTCTCATACGTCATTGTCCTTCATGGACTTTATCTTTTCATTCATGGCATTGAGCCACTTTTGAGAATTAGAACTTTCCATGGCTTGACGGAAGTTGATCGGATCATCTTCCACCACTCCAATGTCAACTTCATGTTCTTGGAAAAATACGATGTAATCATCTGGAACCGCAATTCTCCTCTCTCTAGTTGACCTTCTTAATGGCATTAGTTCTTGAAGCTGTAGAGTTTGTTATTCTAGAACAAGTTGTTGACTTTCAGAGGGAGATATAATGACATTGTCTTGATCCGGAGTTGCTTCTTGAACAATGTTAGGAATAGAAACTTGATCCCGATCATTGTCAATGGAAATTAGAAGAATTTCAACATATTCCTCCTCAAACACAAAGTCTGTAACCCTTTCTCTCCCTGTAAACTCAACATCCTCAAAGAACCGTGCATTTCCTGTCTCGAAAATTACCTTAGTTGTGGAATCATAAAACTTGTAACCCGTGGACCTGTCAGAATATCCAATAAAATAACAACTGATCGTCCTTGCGTCCAATTTCTTTTCATTTGGCCTATAGGGCCTTACCTCAGTTGGACATCCCCAAATGTGTAAGTGCTTTATATTAGGTATTTCACCAGTCCAAACCTCATAAAAGGTTTTATCAGTAGCCTTAGTTGGAACTCTATTGAGTATATACGTTGCAATCTTAATGCTTTACCCAGAGTGATACGGCAAGGGAGAATGAGTAATCATACTCCTCACCATGTCCTTAAACATCTATTTCGTCTTTTAGCAACACCATTCATAGTGGGCGAACCTGACATAGTGTACTGTAGGACGATACCGCATTCCTTTAGGAATTTAGCAAATGGTCGTGGACGTTGTTCACCTGAGCCGCCATATTTGCCATAGTATTCACCACCACGGTCCGATTTGACGCATTTAATCCTTTTGCCGAGTTGATTTTCAACTTGACTTTATAGTTTTTGAACACGTCCGATGTTGTGATTTTTCATGAATGAGATATATATAGCCATATCTTGAAAAGTCGTCTATGAACGTTATAAAGTATTGTTGACCATTCCAAGAAGCCGTAGGGAATGGTCCACAAATGTCCGTATGTATAAGTTCTAAGACGTCCGAAGTCCTGTTGGCTTGAAATCTCCTTTTGTTGGTTTGTTTTCCCTTTATACAGTTAACACACAGATCATAATCTGTAAAGTCAAGGGGATCGAGAATTTTGTCAGACACAAGTCTCTCAATTCTCCGTTTGGAGATGTGACCTAATCTCTTGTGCCATAACGAGGCTGAATTCTCACAGGTTAATTTTCGCTTTACACCTCTAGTACTTACATGCAAGGATTCATTAAAAGAAGCAATTGTATCAATCAAATAAAGATTATCGTAACCTGATAAAGAACCGGAACCAACCAATTTTGAATCATGAAACAAACTAAATATTCCATTCCCGAATGAACAAGAATAACCAGATTTGTCCAAAGCAGAAATAGAAATCAAATTCCGTCGAAATGACGGTACAATAAATGTCTCATCAAGATCCAAATAAAATCCAGTCTTTAACAATAATCTAAATTTTCCTATTGCTTCAACTTCCACCGTCTTGCCGTCGCCAACATAGATGTATCTTTCACCATCACTTGGTTTTCGGCAACTCAGGCAACCCTGCATAGATACACTGATGTGAGTTGTTGCACCAGAATCTATCCACCATGTGTATCTAGGTACCGAAGTTAAATTAACCTCAGAACAAACCAAATTAAGAAGAATACCTCTCTTGACACGCCATGCGTGATAGTTGGTACAATTCTTCTTCCTATGACCTGGAGCTCCACAGAAGTAACAACCACCGTCAGCTGGTTCCTTATGTTGTTTCTTTTGTGATGCTGTACCCGCAGCTTCCTTATCAGTTTTCCTTTTCTTGTTCCTTTTGTCTTTAGAGGTGGTGGCTAAATGAGCACTTTCTGTCTTGTCATGCTTCAATCTCTCCTCTTCCTGGACACAGTGTGAGATGAGCTCATTAAGGGACCATGGGTCCTTTTGACAATTATAGCTCACCTTGAATTGGTGAATTGTCTTGGGAAGGGATATCAAAACCAAGTGCACTAATAAACCTTCAGATATATCCATCTTGAGTGCCTTCAGTTTTGAAGCAATGTGAGACATTTCCATAATGTACTCCCGTATGTTTCCTTTCCCTTTGTACCTCATTGAGATAAGATTTGTCAAAAGTGTACTAGTTTCAGCCTTTTCATTCTTGGCAAACCTCTTCTCAAGATCCTCAAGGAAACCCTTAGCCGTAGTCACCTTATCGGACATAGTGCCCCGAAATGCTTCTGGAATAGCACGCTTCATGACCATCAAGCTTATGCGGTTAGATCGTTCCCACTTTTCCATCTCCCTCTTGTCATCAGAGGTACTCTTATCAGTAAGTGCAGTAGGTTGATCGACCCGTAAAGCAAGATCCAGATCCATGACTCCGAGAACAATCATTACGTTCTCTCGCCATGCCTTAAAGTTGGTGCCATTAAGCATTGGAATGGAATTGATGTTAGCGGAGATATTAGCAGCAGAACCTGAAACTGAATTTAGAGAACGATTAAGTTGAAGAGCTCACAATCCTTAATATGCAAATATTAATTTCAAATAGTGGTAGGGCCCATCACAAGATACCTAGCACAACATCAATACTTAGTCTTTGGACAGAAATATTGACTTGTAAGTGGTACTCTTGTTGTAGTGATCAAATATTGACAATAAAGAAACATGTCAATCAATAAACCTGTCTTTGGACCGATTCATTGATCACACGTTAAACCAAATAATCGCCACATATTTATCACCACAGGTGTATGTGCAATTCGGCCAAATACTGACCTTCCTTTGGGCCGATCAAGTATTCGCATGAATAACACACACACAAACACCTTTTAATATTCTAAGTAGATTAATTTTCACAAGAGAGGTTGCTTTGGCAACATGTTGCTTCAATTAATTCACTTTCGAATATTATATCTCTCAAAAGAGTCCTTTGTACCAAAATTTGAAAAAAGGAATCACCAATTTTGCATATTTGAGTAATTTTGAAACTTTAGGGACCTTTAGGTTAATAATTCAGAACTTAAGGGATCAAAAATTAATAATCCAGAACTTTAGGGGGTCAATAATTAATTATTGGAAACTTTAGGAGTCAAAGATTAATTATGCAAAACTTTAGGGATCCAAAAATTAATTATTTAAAACTTTAGGGGCCAATTTAAATTAATTATGAACTTTCAGGGGCTTAATTGCAAATTTCAAAACTTTAATGGCCCAAATTAATTAATTTTCAAACCTTAGGTACTGAATTATTAAACCCGAAACTTTAAATGGTCCAATTGAGTGAATTATAACCTTATTGGCTTAAATAACCAAAGTTACATACTTAGGGGGCTGAAGCTGTAAATACTAAACCCTAATTGTAAATTGCAAACAAGGGCCCAAAGACTTCAAATTTTCAGCCCATACCCCCGCCTCCAAATTCACCCAAACCCTAACCCTAAAAAAAAATTTTTTTTTTTTTTTTTTTATAATCCCGGGGGCGGCGGCGGCCGCCCCCATAAACCCGCTGCAGCGTCGCCGCCGGCGGAAGGCCAGCGGCAGCTTGCTGGGCAGCCATTCTTCTTGCCAAAGAAGCTGCTGTTGCCAGCTTCTTAGGCTGACGGCCATTCTTGCATTGGCGCTCTTCTGAGCTGCAGCGGCGTATTCTTTGCATCCTGCGGCGACGACACAGACAAACCGCCGGCGGCGGCATAACGCGCGCGCCGCCAAAATTTTTTTTTTTTTTTTTTTTTTTTTTTTTTTTTAACTTCAAATTTGAAAATCCGAAATTTTAACCAAATAATTTTCAAATCTAACAAAACTAAATCCGGTATTGTTAAATTCGAAAAATAATGAAATTAATACAAGAACGAAATTAAAATTTCGATTCTCAATGATTCAACATGAAATGGCTCTGATACCACTTGTAGGAAATTAAAACCAACCATAATGTTTACCGTCATAAGATCGTTCATGTTGGATCATCAAGAATAATTAACCAAAAGCGGAAGCGTACCTGGATCAGACATGATTATCGCAATGAATAAGTCCTGCGGTTTCAGTCTTCCAGATCAACACGTTGTTCCTTAGTTTCTCTCTGAAGATGGGAGTCAGAACAGAATGAACAGAACGTGTGACCCGGGGACCATAACCGTATATTTATACTGATTGCCTATTTGACCTAATCCGGCCCATCATGGAATTAGGAATAGGCCCGGTCTCTACACATACGAGCCCATACTTTAATTAGATGCTTCAAAACCCAAAATACCGAAACCTTATTAGATCACTTTAAATGGGCTTAACCGAAATTGATAGCCTTTAATTTAATACACAATATTTCACATATAAGCCCACATGTTTGATTAAAAAATCCTTACATTTACAAGAAAATCAAAGCAAACAGTTCATAGAAAAGGATATCAAGGAGAAAATTAATAAATCTAGACTATCTAGTACTGATGATGATTTGCCCTGTGCACCACCACCAAATGCACTTCTGCTCATGCGTTGTCGATCTGCTCCTGCAAAAAGTTGGCTGGAGAAAATAGAAGCAGATAAAAAAGAAAATGATGAAAAAGGGGAGGAAGATGAAGATGAAGATGAAGACGAAGACGAAGACGAAGAGGAAGAAGAAGAAAATGCAAAGAAGAAAGAAAATTTAGTGGAGATGCAATACGGAGCAGATTTTTACAAAATTTCTTCTGATGTTGCAAAGGAAACTTGGGTTGTGGGAGGAATAAAAGATTCACTATCAAGAAGTCGCAGTTGGAAGAGATAATATACACGAAGATTGATCAAAGTTTGATGATATTTTGCTAGCCTTTTATTAATTTAATTTTGCTTTACATTAATGCCTGATGGATGTTGAAATTGATTCATTTTCTGAGTTCTGTGTTGGGAAATCCTGATCAGAAGTCCATTCTCTGGGCTTGAGGATTTATATTTTTGTATTTTCAATTTGATCTAAATTACATGTACAGCTGTATATGTTTTTATAGATTTTCCTTTCTAATTCCCAGTTGATATATATACATATTGTGTTGCATGATTTGATCTATGTCACATATCAGCACTTCTTACCCATAAACAACTGATTATTCTGACCTTAGAACGAGCAAAAGATCTGAAAGATGTCGTAATATAGAGAAAGTAGAACTGTTTTAATAAAACACGAAAAATACACACCGTATAGTGAAATTGATCTTACCTATAAATTAGAGTCTCTATTGTGTTCACCAAAGTAGCTATGGGTTTAATATTTGAAATGGGATTGTGTTGATTGATATATGGCGCAAAAAAAAAAAAAAGAAAAGAAAAGAAAAAACAGAGAAGATGAATGTGTGTATTTCCATAATTATCAATCATTGTGTCCCTTTAATTTTTCAACCATTGATTGAGCTTTTAAAATTTGGCTGTATCATATTTTAACACCACGAGTGTCTAAGTGTCTTGCAAGTTATGAACCATTCGATTCTTGATTTTAAAAGCCAAAAGACTATCTTCTCTTTCTAAAGAACGTGAGTCGACCAATTCGGTTCAGCATGATAGAACTTGTTGGGAGGAGTTAACACTGATTAGTAAATGAATCAACAAAATATATGTGCAAAAATAAAATGAAAGGAACAAGAATCAACAAAGTAAACTGAACATGGACTCATATTTATTTCTTGAAGCACCCAAGTCAAGAAATCAGCACAGCTAGCTTAGCTTACTGAAGAACAACCATTGATCTAGTGCAAATCACAACCAAAGTGAGAATACAAGAAGTGGACACTCAGACTAGACCGATTTATTACACAAAATAAGAGATCCCTCTTCGCAACACGCGGCTCACACAAGAACCAACCCTCAAACAACGAAATCACTCAAGATTTACAACTATTTGAGAGAAATCAGAAATCAAATGAGAATATTTGATTTCTATAGTGAAGAAGAAGACACAAGAGAAACGGCACAGTAGAGAGAACAATCGAAGAGTCCAGAAGCCAGACGAATGAATCTCAAACCCTAAAGACGCCTTTTATGAATATCCTAAATTGCCCTTCATCCAACGGCTGTGGTGATTGCACTTGGTGACATCCAGGCCGTCCATTTAAAAAGTAAGTAGAAAAACACAACTCCAACTTCATTGAAACACGCATTTTTCCTTGTACCAAAGAACTAAACAGATTTAATAAGCTGGGCTTCAATTAAATTCCAGCTGGGCCAACAATTTCAGCCCATTGGGTCATTGCATCATTGTGCCACAATTTTCTTTCATACTCCACCTTGGTACAATGATTCACATTCATCAGTGGTTATTCAAAAAATATCAAATATCATAAGCACACATTACAGCATCCACAGATCAGCAAGGTGCCACATTCAGCAAGGTCAAGCAGTCCAGAAATTTGTTTAAATGCAGTACCTTAGTACCTACATCAATAGGGTTGTAATTAGTGGATATCTTTTCAAGTTTCACAACACTGTGTGAAATAACATCTCTAATAAAGTGAAATCTAACATCGACATGCTTAGATCTATTATGTAAAACATGATTTCTACTTAAGTGAATTGCAGATTGGCTATCAGAATAAAAAATAACTTCAATAATAAAACCAAATTTATTAAGTAACCCTTTTAACCAAATTCATTCTTTGATCGCATCGGTGGCTGCAATGTATTCAGTCTCAGTTGAAGACAAAGCCACAGTCTTTTGAAGCTGGGATTTCCAGCTTATGCAAGAATTACACAAAATAGACATATATGAAGAAGTAGATTTTCTGTTATCCCTATCACCTGCATAATCAGAATCAGTAAACCCTTTCAAAATAACACCTTCAGCTTGTTTTCTAAACTGAATCCCTAAGTTTGAGGTCCCCTTAATGTACCTAATAAGCCATTTCATGGCTTCCCAATGTGTCTCACCTGAATTTGCCATATATCTACTCAAAACACTTATAGAATATGTCAAATCAGGTCTAGAACATACCATGAGATACATAACAGACCCAACTGCATTAGGATAAGGCACTTGTGCCATTATTTCAAACTCTTCTTTAGTTTTAGGATATAAATCATTTGATAGTTTAAAATGATTAGCCAATGAGACACTAACACTTTTGAATTCAGTCATAGAAAACTTGCTAAGTCATTTCAAAATATAGGATCTTTGGCTAAGACTTAGTATGCCTTCTCTTCTATCTCTCTTAATTTCCATACCTAAAATCTTTTTCACCGGACCTAAGTCTTTCATTTCAAATTCAAATTTTAGTTTGTCTTTAATTTCTTCAATCTCTTTTATGTCATGACTTGCTAATATCATGTCATCCACATAAAGGAGTAGGTAAAGTGAATTAGCTCCACCTTGACCCTTACAATAAAGATAAGTATCAAAGTTACTTCTCTTAAACCTAAGTCCAAGTACAAAATTGTCAAATTTTTTGTACCATTGTCTTGGAACTTGTTTTAAACCATATAGAGATTTCTTAAGAATGCATACTAAGTCAGATTTATTATTCACTTCAAATTCTCTAGGTTGTTTCATGTAAATAGTTTCTTCTAAGTCTCCATTTAGAAAAGCGATTTTGACATCTAATTGGTCTAATTCTCAATTAAATTGAGTGGTCAAAGCAAAAATGACTCTAAATGTAGTAAATTTTGCTACTGGTGAAATTTTTTTATTGAAATCAACTCCTTCTTTTTGAGTAAAACCTTTTGCTACCAAACGAGCTTTGTATCTTATGTCATTCTCACTTTGTTCACCAGTTTTTACTTTAAAAATCCATTTACAATCCACAACCCTCTTACCCTTCGGTCTTTTTACCAAGGTCCAAGTCTTATTTTTGTGAAGGGACTCCATTTCATCTTGTATGGCTGCAAGCCATTGTTTGGAATTTTTGCTACTTAAAGTTTCTTCGAAGGATTCAGGTTCATCCTCAATCATATCATGATAGGACAGTAAGGAAACATCATCTTTAAACCTAGCTGGAGGTCTAATGGTCCTTCTTTCCCTATCCCTAACAAGTTGGTAATCAACTAAGGGTTGTACAGGCTCTAAATCAGCTTTATGAACCCCACCGGTTCAATTTCAGCTTCAGGTTGGTCATCATTTAGAGGGGCAGAATGGTCAGAACCCTCCCCAGGTTTCTCCACCTCAATCTCAACCATTTTTCTCGCATTTTCAGATTGTTCAGATTTCTGAAATAGGTCTACAGGTTGCTGTTCAGACTTAAAACATGGCAGGTCATCCTCATTAAATACCACATTTCTACTTATAATGACCTTATAGCCTTTAAGCTCCCTCACCCATAGTCTATAGCCTTTAACCCCTTCCCCATAGCCCAGAAAGACACACTTAAAGGCTCTAGGTTCCAGTTTACCTTCAGTTTGGTGTGCAAAGGCTGCACACCCAAAAACTCTCAAATTACTAAAGTCAAATGGTTTTCCTCTCCATTTTTCCTCAGGGATTTTAAAGTCTAGCACTAGAAGGACATATATTTATCAGATAACTAGCAGTCTTAACTGCTTCACCCCAAAAAATTTTAGGCAAGCCAGAACAAAACAACATGCATCTAACTTTATCGAGAATAGTTCTATTCATTCTTTCAACCAAACCATTTTGTTGTAGTGCGTGTGACTGATCTATGCTTTAACATACCAGATAATTTGCATAATTCATCAAACTCATAATTGCAGAATTCTAAACCATTATCAGTTCTTAGAACTAAGAACTTTAATTTTTTTCATCAGTTTGGTTCTCAATTAAAAGTTTCAATTCTTTAAAATTAAAAGTGTCAGATTTTGATTTTAATAAAAAAGTCTAATTTTTTCTTGAAAAATTATCAATGACAAGAAAATGATATTTAAAACCAGAATGAGTACACACGATTGTTGGTCCCCACAGATTAGCATGCAAATATTCAAGTATGGAGACAAATTTATGCATTCTAGGTAAGAAAGGTAGTCTATTATATTTTCCTAAAATGCAGTAGTCACAAAAACTCAATTTTTCAATGTTATCTTTGCCAAAAAAACCCTGTTTTTTAAAATCTGTAGATCTTTATCACTAATATGGTATGTCCCAGTCTTTTGTGCCATATTTGTGATTTATCATTTGGGACAGAGATTACTACTGAAGTGGACTCCAAAAAATTTTTAGTTTGTAAAATGTAAAGACCATGTCTCTTAGGGACTTCTACAATCAGTTGAGAGTCCTTCAAGATTTTAATGTAATCCTTATTGTTAATAATGTCAAAGTTAAGATCATCTAAAACCCCTAAGGAAATCAGATTACGTTGCAAGTCAGAAACATATCTAATCTTCTCAAGAATTAACTTATTATTCCCTTTTAAGTTCAAAGTGATAGTTTTCACACCTTTTACTTGACATGTCATGTGATTACCGATTAAAACCTTTCCCCCGGTTACATTTTCAAAATCAGAAAACAATTCCCTATTAGGACACATATGATAAGTGCAACCAGAGTCAAGAATCCACTCTTGGCAGGGTGGACAGCTAGCGGCCACATAAACTTCATCAACATTAAACTCATTATAAGCCAAAGCAGGCTCACCATCATTTTTAGACTTGTTTTTAGAGTCATAAAGCCTTTTAGGATAGTGTTTAATAAAATGACATTCTTCTAAATAATAGAAACATTTTTTCCTTTAGTCGTCATTTTATTTTTGTTCTTAAAGTTGCCCTTTATCTTATGTCCAGATCTCTTATTGAAATTGCCATTTTTGGTATTAAACTTGGACTTCATCATCAGATTAATGCCACTAACAGATTCTTTCTTGTCAAATTTTAATTCTAACTCTTTAGACCTTAAAGCATTAATGATCATTTCAGTAGATAGAGTGTCCCTCACATATTCAATTGCATTTTTAACATCTTTATATTTATCACCAATTGAATTCAATAAAACCACAGCCACTATCCACTTGAGAGTTTCTCGTCACAGCTAGATAGGTCGCGGGTCAATCTGCTGAATCTACCAATATTAGATTCAAGGTCAAGAGAAGGATCAAGTTTAAAACCAAAAAACTGTTTTAGAAGATAAACTTTATTTAGCATAGTTTTATTCAAATAAGTTTTCTCCAATTTCTTCCACAATTCAGCAGTAGTCTTAGTCTCACCAATTTCTCTAATCACAATGTCAGAAAAATGCAAGAAAACAGTACTCCATGCAGTTTTATCTTGTTCAGTTATTTTACTAGATTCAAGATCAGTAGGCCATGAATCATCAATGGTTTTAGCACATTTTTGTTGAAGTAAAAGAGCTCTCATTTTCTAACGCTAGAGACTAAAGTCTCTTTTGCCATTAAAAACTTCCATTTTAAATTTTGAAGTCATTTTTGAAAAATTTGAATGAAATTGATGTATGCAGATCAGTCAGACACCAAATAAAAAACAGGCAATGCAGATCAGAGAAGTATCACCACACAATGGACACAACAGAGTAAACAGATTGCAAGGACAGAGAATAAGCACTTCAGAACTATATCACAGAATTCAATCAGATATGAAAAATACTGCAGAGTGATTTTCAGAAAATAAGAATATCAAGAATCTCGACTTTTGTCCAAGTAACCCTCAGATTCCAGACAACTCAATGTTTCTGGACAAAGAAATTACGAAGAGTCTTTGATTCAAGTTTTCAAAATGTAAAACTGAATACACTTCACAAGGCAGAACACTCACATTGCAATAAACTTCAACCAACAGAAAATCAACCAAAACAGTATAACCAATAGGGCAATATAATCAATCAGGTAGTATAACCACACAAGATCAGACATCAAACTTGATTCAGAACACCCAACACAATATATAGCTAGACAGAAAACTTGATAACCAAAAACTGTAAAGATCTCACCAAGCCCTTTAATTAGGGTTTCAAGAAAAACGCAGAACAGCTCAAGTTTGCAGTATCAATATCAAGAATCGAGCACTACTCAGTCAAGAGCTCCTTCCAAACGCTCTAATACCACTGTTGGAAAGAGTTAACACTGATTAGTAAATGAATCAACAGAATATATGTGCCAAAATAAAACGAAAGAACAAGAATCAACAAAGTAAACTGAAAATGGACTCATCTTTATTTCTTGAAGCACCCAAGTCAAAAAATCAGTACAGCTAGCCTAGCTTACTAAAGAACAACCACTGATCTAGTGCAAATCACAACCAAAGTGAGAATACAAGAAATGGACACTCAGACTAGATCGATTTATTACATAAAATAAAAGATCCCTCTTCGCAACACACGGTTCACACAAGAACCAACCCTCAAATAACGAAATCACTCAAGATTTACAGATTATTTGAGAGAAATTAGAAATCAAATGAGAATATTTGATTTCTACAGTGAACAAGAAGACACAAGAGAAACGACGCAGTAGAGAGAACAATCAAAGAGTACAGAAGCCAGAAGAATGAATCTCAAACCCTAGAGACGCCTTTTATGAGTCTCCTAAAGTGCCCTTCATCCAACGACTAAGGTGATTGCACTTGGTGACATCCAGCCCGTCCATTTAAAAGGTAAGTAGAAAAACACAACTTCAACTTCACAGAAACATGCCTTTTCCCTTGCACCAAAGAACTAAACAGATTTAATAAGCTGGGCTTCAATTAAATTCCAGCTGGGCCAACAATTTCAGCCAATTGGGTCACTGCATCATTGTGCCACAATTTCGTTTCAGAACTGAATCCAGAATTTCACTCATCCCGATTCACCTCAACAGAAACGATGGAATTTGAAATTAAAGTGATTACTACTTTATTAAAATATGAAATTTTAAATAAAAAAGGCTAAATAGTTAAAAACTTAAAATATAATGGGGTACTTACAAAAATACCCTTATAATCAGGAATGTTGTGAAAAATTATATGAAGGGTTTTTAGGAAGTAAAAAATATTGTGTAAAATGATTGTCACTTTTTTATTTTTAAAAAAAAAGTGACACAAACTCAAAAAAAGTGACAAATACCAAAATAACACCATCCATGATCCATTTGTATAGTACCAGTAATCATTTTTTTATCTTCTTAAAAAGTGGCAAAAACTTAAAATGTGACAAAAAACTAAAAAAGTGACACAATATCACTTTTTTAAAATTGATGAGCAACTTTGACATCCCTAAATAGTAATGCATAAAATTAAGTGAATGTGACACTTTTTACAAAAATTTCAAAAAGTGATAAACATTCAAAAAGTGGTAAAACACTAATCAAAACCTTAAAATCAGTTTAATAAAGTGACGACTAAAAAATGTGATAAAACACCAATCAAAACTTTGGAATCAATTCAATAAAAGAAATATTTGCATCCATGTCATTCCCAGACCTCAAAATCACCCAACTTTCCCATTCTCTTCAATTATACCATCTCGATTTTTCATAAAACCATTTTTTTTGCTTCAACTACAATCAATTCAATCAACAACTTGCCATCCACAGATATGCAAATCGAATCTTTTTAACTATCAGAACTTTGACAATGCAAAAACAAAAAATTCCTAGCTAGACATTTCATCAAACAGAAAAGAAGCATCACACAAACCACATGCTGAACTTGAATTTTTAGAGATAGCGCAACGATTGCAGCCCGAAGATTAGGCCTTCTTGGGAGATAGCGCAACGGTTGCAGCACGAAGATTTGGTCTTCTTGGGAGATTTAGTTGCCTTGGTAGGGGATTTCGCATGCTCCTTTCCGGCTTTCACAGATTTCTTAGACAGAAGCACCGGATTGATGTTCGGTTGAACTCCTCCATAAGCAATTGTCACTTCGGCTAGAAGTTTTCCGTGCTCCTCATCATTCCTCACGGAGAGTAGCACATGCCTTGGTATTTTTTCTTGTTATCTCTGGCTGCGTTGCCAGCCAATTCCAAAACATGAACACAATTTCAATGAATTCACATTTTTTCTTCAAGATTATAAATTCATCTATATTTTGCGTGTTTACGATGATGTTTTGTTTAATATTACTCTGTAGTTGAGATTAGAGAGATGTTGGCTCATGTAATTCAAGAAAACCAACTCAAATCAAACACACATGTTAATAGTACAGTTCAATTATCATTATTTTCTGATTAATTGGTACCGATTAACTTACCAAAAAGCTAAAAATTCAACAAAACTCACAAAGTGCATAATTATTCAGCAAAAAAAATTACATTTACAACAATAATACATATGGAATTTGAAATGAGTGCACATCTTGTGATGACAAGGGTTTTTATACCTCAGCAGCAAGGTACTCAAGGAGCCATATAAATCGGAGCTCCGGTAACGACACGCTGCGAATAGCGACCTTTCTTCAAGTACCGACCGATCTTGTCAACCGAAAACTGTAGACCTCTCTTGATGAAGTGAGAAACCGGCTTCGTCTTGGGGCCCCCGGCCCTTTTCCCTCCGTCTCCCTTCTTCAGTTTACCACCCAGTTGAGGAGTGGATTTGTGCTCAAATGAAGATTGGATTTTACGTTTAAGACGTATTAATTACGGGTAGAATTGTTTAATTAATTTTAAAAGGGTATTATTCAATTTAATTAGTTTAAGAGGGCGTTGGGCCTAATTTTCCCAAATATAATTCACAAGTCAAAATTTGTAAAATATTGGGCATGATTTGGGCCCTTGTATAGCTGTTACTTTTTCTTTAGTCAATTTGGGCCTGCTTTTGATGTTGGAAAATAATGAAAAGGCTTGGTCTTGATTTAGAAGAGAAAGATGACACTAAAAATTACATAGAACCAGAATTTTTAAGTTTCAATTTCAAAAATCAGATTTAATATTTGTTTATACAAAAATCAGATGATAATTCTATATTTTAATTTAATAGTAATATTATAAAATTAAATTAATCTTTATACCCCACCCTTACATCCTTCCATTCTATCAAAATTTTCAAATGCTGATCATATTTTTTTTTTTCTTTTCATTCTCTCTCTAAATCTCTTCAATCCCACTCTATATTTCCATTCTCTCTTCTTTTTCTAGTGTGCCATCGTCGGAGCATCGTCGATGTTAGGCTCACAACACCTCCACCCGGTCAACATCTTCGATCTGCAATCACCAAAGGGAAAAAAAAAGAGTTGACGTGCAGCAACATACGGTGCCATGAGAGGCAGCGCTACCATTAGTAGATATGCTTTAATTTTGTACCATCGAGCATTCGATCATGACGCAGTCTCGGAGTTGGAGGAAGGCAAGGTCAAGCAGAAACAGTTGGCGGGAAAGGGGAAAACGAAGAAGGCGGCTTGAGAAGCGGCCAGAGATGGCTGAAGTAGAGCCAGCGGAAGTCGCCAAACGTTCTAGTTTTTGGATCTAATCTTAGCACGACCGCGCACAACCAGTGGCGTTCTAATTCTGATGATGGCAAGGTGATGGCGTTTATTGATCCGATTTGTTGGTTCTTTTGGGCGACGATTTTGTTGGATCTTGTTGGTGGCAATGGTGGCAGTGTTGGTGGTGAGGTAGTGGTGGCGGCAATTTTGTTGATTTTTGGGCAACCATTGTTTTGTCTGCAATCTGGTGTTTGGGCAAGCAGTGTTGGATCTTGTTGGTGGCAATGATTTTGTTGGTGGTTGTAGTAGTCGTTTTGAAAATGAAAATGGTAGTTTGTTGGAGATGGCGGCGATGATGGTGATGGTAACATTAATCGTGATGGTGAGGTAGACCTGCTTTCGATTGGTGCCATAGTGGATTGAGGTTGGGTGGGTGATGGCATGAAGAGTATTTGTGACCAATTATTTGAGATCGTAACTAATAAATTGGATATTTTGTGATTAAAAATACATGTGACACATAAATTGTGACCTAAAATTTTGAATTGAGACTTATAAAATTTGTAATTTGTGACTGTGATCTATAAAAAAATTTATCGTGACTGATAAATAAATTGTGACCTATAAATTTTTTGATTTGTGACAGTGAAATAACTTGTAATTTGTAATTTTTTTCGTTTGTGATTGAAGAATAATTTGTGATCAAATTGTATAGAATTGTGAACTTAATCTATTTAATTAATAAAATATATTTTTATTTCATAATTAAAAGGGAAAATTGCAGTCACGGTATCAAACATTCACTTTTTTGTAGACTTTGCCCAAACTTTTGATTTGTGCCACCCACGGTACCAAACCTTTCAAAATGTAGCATTTAGAGTCCAAATGGATGGGACCGTTAGTTGACCAAGAATAGTAAATTTGACCAAATTTTAAAAGGGCAAAATTGTAACTTTTCTTTTTTTCATATAAAAAAGAACTAAAATAAAATAATTAAATCAAAAAACCATATTATCTTCTCCAACCACCCCACCTCACCTCACCCCCACCCAACCCAAAACCAAAACTGTCGGCACCACCACAGCCTCCTCCTCCCACCACCACGACTGTCGTCACCTCCTCCTCCTCCTCCTACCACCACAACCTCAACTGCAATTTTCCTTAAATTATATACCATGAAATTATAGATAAATGGAAAAATCTGAAAGAGAAAAACTATGGTAGGTGTTGGATACAGCTGCAATGAATCAATTCCTTCAATCTATAGTGGGGTACAGTGAAGTGTAAACGAAGAAAACCCATAAATTATTTTTCAATTTTTGATACTTTTTTTATTTTGGGCAGATGAGAACGGCAGCGATAGCGGGGTTGAAGGAGAAGAACGGGTCGAGTATAGCTAAGTTTATAGAAACTCAGTACACGAGCCTTTCACTCTTTCGTAAAAATGAGCCATCACAATGAAGGAAAACGAGGAAATTGTACATAAACTGTTGCATGTGCTTACTTGACTTTTCTTTGTGGGAATGGTGGTATTTCTATTGATCAACCAGGTAAAGATGCCTCTTAGTGTCTCAATACGAAGAGATAGAGGAGTAACATCCAGGAGAAGCACCTCTTTCACATCGCCGCGTAGGATACCACCCTGAATGGCAGCTCCCATGGCAACTGCCTCATCAGGATTCACACCTTTGCTTTGCGACTTGCCAAAGATTTCTGAAACAATTTCTTGGACTTTAGGAACACGGGTCATTTCTCCAATAAGGAGAACTTCATCAACCTCATTTGTTGAAATGCCAGCATCCTTTAAAGAATTCTTGCAAGGAGACTTAGTCCTTTCGATCAAGTGATTCACTAAAGCCTCAAACTTTGATATACTCAATGTTATATTCAAATGCTTAGCCCCAGATGCATCACCAATAATAAAAGGTAAGTTGATTTCAGTCAGAGACGTTGAAGAAAGCTCTATCTTTGCTTTCTCAGCTGCCTCTCGAAGTCTCTGCATAGCAAGCTTGTCTTTTGCTAAATGTTTGGGCAAAGTCTGCAAAAAAGTGAAAGGTTTGGTACCGTGACTGCAATTTTTCCTAATTAAAATTTAATAATATCGTATTTTTAAAATTTTAAACCTTGTCTATTAATTTTGAAATGAGTCCTAGTTAATCTATTAAATATGATATTTTTCCAAATAGATATGACTACTTTTCTAAGAATGGACGAGCCCAATATTGGCCCAACATATATCCAAGTCATCTAATCTAAGTGTTATTTTATATAAATTTTAGCAGAATTTGATAAAAGTTAATGAAATATAATATTGAAAAGTTGATAAAAATTGTGGATCCCATAAAATGTGATTGAAATTAACTCTAAACTTTGATCTTAACTTGTTAAGCTATCCCAAACAACCAATTAGATAAAAAGAAAAACTTAATACTAGACTAAACCCCCATTTGGTATTCATTATTTTCAAAATACATTTTTCTATCTCTTATTTTTAACTACATATTTTTCTAGAAAATAATATTATACGAAAATTCAAAATTTTTCTTTATTTTTTAACCACATACTCTCTTTCAAATTACTATTCTAAAATGCATTTTGGCAAGAAAATGTGGTTCAAACATACATTAAGTAACGAACATGTTCAAAGATGCCAGGCCGTCCTATCAACCTCTGGACGCATTTATGGACGTTGGAAATTTGTATGTTCATAAGGATATTAAATATTCGAGTTCTTGTAATTCTATCATAAAATATTTTTAATCTAAGTTCACTCTCAAAAGGGTTATGTGAACTCAAACAATCCAACTTCCAAACGAAAATACCCTCGTCTCTACACCACAAAAAAACCCTAAAATTGATCCAACGTAGAATTTTTCACATTTGTCAATTTGTGTACATAGCATACAAAGTAAAATGGAAAAACAAAAGAGGCATGTACCCTTTGCCACATCCCTGAATTAAATAAAAAAGCATTAGCCAACAACTTTTGAGATCAATCAACTTATCATTTTCTAGCTTATTCATAAAGCCAACAATCAAGAATTCCCAAGGAAAAAGGCAAAACCTTATTAATCAGTCATAACCTGTCTCCACAGACAAAAATCAACTTTAAAAGATTCTCTAACTAAAACAAAAACTTAAAGAAAATCCCTCAATTTTTTTTGTCACAGCATGGGATAATCTGATCTCACAGCTTCAGCAGAATGCCAATCATAAATTTGAAGTCATTTTTGTTTGATTTTAGCCTTCTTTCCCTTTGCTCTCCAAAATTTGGCCATGTGTGTTCTCTGTGTTCGATTTTAGTCTTCTTTCCCAAAGACCATTATCAGGTGCATCTATAAAGTATCTGAAATCTTTGTTGCCAATTTGTGTTTCCTTATGATCACCAAAATGCTGCTTCTTGAGTTCCAGCTTTGCCTCCAACAATGAGTTAGTTACTTCCTCATCTCCAGGAATTTCTTGCATCAAAACCTCGTAATCTTGAATAGCAGCATCCCATCTTTCCAACTGATTTACATGAATCAAAAACGAATAAACGATTAATGGGTCTGATAATGTTGATCAGAAGCATTACCTCATTTTTCCAATTGGGAATGGAGGACGAAAGTAGTGGTGTCAAAGTGGACAGGCCTATTATAGGTTGTGGGTTGCCAAGCTTGGCACTATGACCGGTAAGGGCAAATTTTTTTTTTTAAATAACTCAGGTTGTTCTGGCCCTATCTATAACCTCCCTAGCCTGACTCGATTGACATCACTTAGTGAAAGTGGAAAATGAGAGGAAAAATGCAATTGAAACAGAAATACGAATCAGAAATATGATCTTTTCGAGAGGGAGATACCTTAGAGTTGCAATTAGCCCTACGCAATCTGGCCTTGCTGTACGATGGATGCACATTAAGAGCTGCAGTGCAATCTTCTACTGCTTTCTCATACTGGCCTAATTTGAATCGGCAAGCAGCTCGATTGCAGAGCAGAATTGAGTTATAAGGATCATGTTCTAGTCCTTCTGTATATGCAGTAAAAGCCTCTGAAAACCTGGATTCTTTGAATAGCTGGTTACCATTTGATCGAGCCAATGCCACAAATTTAACTCTTTTTGCTGTCAAACTTGATTCATGTCTTGCATCAAGTCCTACAGCATTCTGAGCAGCAGCCACAGCATCCTCAAACCTGTCAGACATTAACATTCCTTTGAATAAAATATTCGACTCTAGAGGAAATTGTGCGTGAACAACATTCTACGAAAATTTCAACTGACCTGCCGATGGCCAGGTAAACCAGGGATCGAATGATTAGTAGTGCAGCGGTGGCAGAGGAGCCGAAAAACTGAGTGCAGAGTGGAATGCTGAAATTCGGGCACTTCTTGATAGCCTTACATGCCTCTTGGTGCCTATGAAGTTTCATCAGTGCTTCTACTTTCATTGCATAGATCTGTAGAAAAACGGTTAAAGAACTATTTAGCATTTTTTACATGCACATAATATGGCATAAGACTAATAGTGTGAAGTACTGACCAGTGGAGCTGAATCTGCTCCTGAGGACAGTGCAATCTGAGACTCATTCAGCAATTTTTTCCAATCTCCTAGATTCTGAGCTTCAGAACACCTGTCAAGGCACGTCTTGAGAGCTTGAGCTTGAACGATGTCTTCATTGCCAGCCTTGCGCCCTGAGCACTTGTAGTGACACAATGCTTTCTCGGGTTCTCCCAATCTATGAGAAAAGTAGTGAAAAAATTCCGTAAGAAAATGTTAAACGCAGGTGACACTACAATAAACAAGATTTTAACTTTTTTTTTCTCGTCAGACGTAAATATATGTTACCTCAAATACAATTTTGCTAGACGACAATGAGCATTAAAGTACAGAGGATCTATCTGGATAGCCTCTCTACATTCAAAAACTGCCTCTATGAGGCGGCCTAAACCCATCAAGGCTGCACTTTTGTTGCTATAATAGCAAGCCTTGCTCGGATCAATAGCGATTGCTTGGTTGTATAATGCCAAGGCCTCCTCGTACTTTGCCTGCTTATACTTTTCATTCCCCAAGGACTTCAAAACATCAGGATCCAATCTATTTGATAAACTACGTAATATGTTTCCAAATCGAGGGGTCATTTCCTTGGATTTCTTCATCATTTTCTCCTGAATCTCCAATCTATTTGATGTACTCTGCTTCCCCTGCTGCTTCAAGTTACCCAAATGGCCTAAAAGCATGACATTACCCGTAGAAGCTCGATACGATGTTCCATTTGAGTCAGATTTACTTTGATCAGCAACTGTCAGGCTGAAATCACTCGAGGTGAAGGAAGTTCCCTTGGCGTGCCTTCCCGTGTTGGACGAATTTACATGTTGAGACACTCCATTCGAGCTCGAATTGTTGGAGGACGACATTGAACTTCTCGTTGCATCTGATATTCCGGTACCTTGAACACGAGAAGTTGTACGCCTTCTCCTAACAGAAACAGGCTTTTCCAATGATTTTTGGACCATTTTGGATGGATTCTTATCCGATTTTAAGGATTTCAGACGTCCGATTTCACTGGAATTCTCAGGTTGCTTCCTGGAAGTTGGAGTACTTTGAAACAGGACAGATTTTCTTTGCCTCAAGTTCTTTAGTTGAAGAAATGCTCCCATTAGACCACAGCCCATTTCATTCTCCACCGTATATCTTGCAGTTTTTGCCATTGTCCCTTTCTATCTGAAGATACCTTGAGGGCTTTTCTACGAGAAAATGATAAGCAAAATGAAATCAGAAATACACATTCACCGTCGATGGATAAGCGAAAATATGATCATTCTTTACACAATCCAATGAGAATTGACTCGTATTCAAACTAGCAGGACATAAAGGGATGTCTCAAAAACGAATTCCCCATAACTTAAGAAAAGTAGTGGGGGAAAATTCGTTAAATATGCAGAAATATATAGCTTGAAAATGAAGTGTTCAATGCGATAGGTCTACTGCATATGGGATTGTATTTATACAAGAGTGGAAGCCAAGAAATCAACTTTATTTCTTTTGGCCCTGTCAAACAAATTTCAAATAGGACAAGAAAAATACTACTTTTTTTTTCTCCTTTGCATTAGTGGAGGTCTATCAATGGAGTTATAATATTATCATTTCTTCGTAATCATTCTTTAATACCAAAAGCGTAGGACCTGTTTGGAACATATCCAGTTTTTTGTATTCTAAAGGATCATCTATTTGCTTGACAAATGTCTAATTTACACACACAAAAAAAAAAAAAAAAATGCCTCCATCTATGCCAATTTTATTTATGGCAATTCTACACGATTCAACAGAAAGAAAAAAAAAAAAGTTAAAATCTTGTTCATTATATTATCTGTTTATGTTCAGTAACGTACAACACGCCCCTAATATAACAAGAAAACATTTCGAACTCTTGAAAAGAAAAAACCAAAAATTTTCAGCTATATATTTATTTTATTTTTTTTTTAAAATGCAATTATGCCCGTTGGCCATGTAAGGGAAACAATAAGCAGCCAAGCTAAAGCTGTCATTTTTTGTCATTTGATGCATACACAGTTGCTGACGGCCTACTTAATTAGAGTTATGGCTAATAATAATATCGATATATAAATGAAAGGGAAATCCGTTTTAGGGTTATTTTAAAATTTGAATTCAAAATATATAATTCCGAATGCAATATTTAAGTAATCATGACTCGGTTCATGTCTTCATGACACCAAATATGTATAAAAATTTAAATTAAAATAATAATATTATCTTCATGACATCGAATATGTATAAAAATTAAAATAATAATAATTCAAGGAAATCAATGTTCCGATGAATTATATCATATGTATTGATCAAGAAATGTGCTTTTCTAGTAAAGTTTAAAGTTGTTAATTTAAGTCACACAACGTTTTAATTAAATTGTTATATATTAGAGGAAACAACTTCCCGAGATTCTTTATGGCGCCCATTCCTTCAATTTTCCTACATAGGAGAACTTGAATACGTCTCTCTTAGCCAAGGATCTGACTTTAACTTGCTCAATTATAGTCGTAATTTTTTTATAGCACTACTTCCCTCATTTTTCCTAACTTAAGAAAATCTACTCATACATACGTCCCTTTGAATTCAGCAGCTAACTTACTCGTTTGGTTTAGTTAAAAATCAGATTATAGTACATTTTGATAAAAGTTGATAAAATGAAAGTTATGAATCCCATGAAATGTCTGGTTAAAATTAATTGTTGACTTTGACCCAATATTTAATCAATTTTTTTTTAGATAAACGAAACATGGGCTAATATATTTTATCTTAACTAGTAACTTTAATGAGAGAAATTCAAGATTAAATGGACGTAGAGAGATGGTACAAGAAACATGAAGTAGGAAGAATAAAATCCTGTCGGGTTGGGCGACTGAATATCTATTGAGTGGCATTCTTTTAGTCCATTCGTGCAACTGCCGACGCTTTCTGCCAGCTGCTGCATTCTTAAATTAGTCGGTGCCCGCTTATAATCAACCCCAAACACCACGCAATTCTAAACCCTAAAGGCTAAAACCAAATCAAGACGGCAGAACTATTACTCATAATGAGTTGGAACACATTTATTCTGTAGTAATTAAGTTTGATTGAGTCAATTGGTTATGAACTTTTCAAACTTAATGAAAAGAATTGACCCATCAAACGTTATCTAGCCCATGTTTGGTCCCTATATTTTAACTTATTTTTTTTCAGACTGGTTTTTTTTTTTTTTTGATAACCGTTGATGTTCAGGCCTGCTTGCGCGCAGCTCGACTAATTCCACGGGGCCCTGAAGTTTACGGTCGGATACTCACCTCAGTGGCTCTGAGGGAACTCGAACTTTTTCAGACTTGTTTTCAACCACATTTTTTATAGGACTCATATGATTTTTATCAACTTGAAGTGGCATATTCATCAACTTTCATCAAAATTTACGAAAAATATGATTTCAAACAGGGTCTAATTTAGTATTTTATCATGGTTTGAAGGTATGTTTTGTCATAGTAACCAACGAGATTGAAGAAGAGATGAGTGTAATTTTGGTATTTTCGTGTGCGGACTTAAGTACCAAATAAACAATAAACACTTGTTTGGATTCACACAATCAATTATTGACGTTATAGAGAATTTTTGGGCATTATGAAAACAAGCATAAAAATATTGAAGTTAATTTAATAATGCTACCCATGTCTTGGATAGATGTCTTGAAACTAAAATTATTGGACAGTACTAAAAAAGAAAGATGATTATGGGTCTATTTGTATTTACATACTACGGGATTATGTCATCGATAAGTATAAGAAAAACTATCAAAACTCCTTTTATCAAAATAAGAGGAAAATTATAAGTTATAAAACAAAAATTAGACACATTCTATGTTTTTACTCTTTCTTTCTCAAGACACGTTCTATGGTTCAGAACTATTATTTGGAATGTTGGATTAGTTAACGTTAAGGATAAATCCACTTTGGTTAAATATCGAAATATAAACCAACATATAAGGGTTTGAGCTATTCTTCTTCATAAGGTTAACATTTTAAAATAGAATACCAAGTCTTAATACGGTATCAAGAATATTCGATCCGATTAAAACTTAGAAACGAGCAAGCGGATTTCAAGATCAGCCTGCTCAAACGAGCAACCCAATTGCGGGAGCATATAAATCTCATATTGTTTAAATATCGAAATATAAACCAACATATAACGATTTGAGCTACTCTTCTTAATAATGTGAATTTTTTTGTATTTGATGAATTTTGAATATATATGTCTCATATTATATTAAAGCGGTCTTATCTATAAGTTCAAATAATTTTCGATAAAAAAATCCCGTATTTATTTTTACCTAAAATAAATATTGAATAGCTCTAATGCAACATGAATAAAGGAAGAGACCTGCCTTTTCAATGTCGCATTGTTCTTGTTGTACACATGGTTCATGTAGCACAATTTTTTGACCAAATGAAGAAAGTATTTATTTTGAAAAACTGAACGCATGGGAAGATCGCACACAATCTCTGAATAAGAAGGTGTCTCATACTTTAGACGACAGCAATCTATAAAATGACAATGGAGTGATAATACATCCTACCGGTTCTTGCATATTTATTCCTTTCGATGGAGAGACGAATTTAGGATCGGACCACAAGCCGAATTAATACGTAGAAAAAAATAAATTAACACATAAAAAAACTTACAAGAAAAAAAAATTACACTAAAAAATTTAATAGATCAGGGACTGACAGTCCGACCCAATCCCCCCTAAATCCGTTCATGTTCCGATGTTCGTTGAGACGCTGCTTCAAACTATAATGGTATCAAAATTATGGATGTGTGACTTTTTATGAAGAAGATTTTATGGAGAAGTGGGATCGATGTTGAAATACGTAATTTTTTGGGTGTCACTTTGAGTGAAAACTGTCCATTAAGCAAGTTTGACATTTTTCGACCAAATTCTATTGTTTAGGATTCTGCATGTTTATCTATTTTCTGGATAATTTTGTTATATTTAATAAATTCGAAATATAATTCTATATATTTCGGATTAATTGAATTTTTAAATTTTGTTATCATCATTATCTAGAGTTTAGTTGTTATTCAGAAATACTGCTTTAAATACGGGTTATAAACCTTATAGCAATTAGTTGAATTTGATTATAATTAACAACTCTTTCTTTCTTGGCGTTCGTGTGCGAATGAACAAATTTGAATTTTAAACATGATATTTTGTTCTTTTCTATAAACTTTCGCTACATACCTTTCCCTTTATGAATTTATTTTTCAAATCTAAAATCTCAAAAGCTCAAACATCGGAATCTCCCCAGATAGAAAGAAAAAATGAATGTTATTGAAGTTTGTGGAGTAACCCGAGCCACGAGTGGTGTGGGCTCTATATTTTCGTACCGCGGTCGGTGGTGGAGGGTCCTGAATTCTCATAAAAATCACAAGAAGTAGGCCAGTGATGTATACTTTATAGAGTATATCAAGGCTTTATGCTAATAAGGCCAATTAAAACCCACTAATCAAGCCAGAAAATGAAGATATGATAGGATATTGGGTGTGTTAATCAGGGCATATGGATCACCCAACCAATTGCAATATTAATAAAAATTAAAGGCCATTTTGTTAGATTCTTGATGAAGCAGCTTCTCATTCACGTATGGATGATCAAAAGGAAATGCTTACCAGGCAAGGCTACAAGTGATGCGTAGAGGTTGCGGAAAGTGGCGCACCTACCATGCATTATACGTAAAGGATGAAAATTTGTTACATGATCCAAAGCATTCCCCCCCTCTTTTTCTCAATCATGGTAGAATTGTTTGTGCAACTCTCTTTTTTTTTTATCTTTCTAGCTCATTTTAATTGTTTTAAAGAAATAAAAGTAAGGGAAAGAGATTTATGCTATGAAGGTTAGATGGTCGCCTAAAGTCCCTATTTATCGAAGGCCCGAGTTTTCAAATTTTACATAGTTTGGCTTTGATTTTTTTAATAAAATATTGTAATCAATAACAATAATAAAAACAAACTTAAAGATCATGTACGGTCTTTTATTTAGGGCACGTTTGAGACTTATTATTGGTGTAGAATGCATTTTGGAACAGTAAATTGATGGAAATATTTGTGGTTAAAAAATAAGGAAAAATTTTGGGTTTACGTGTAATATTATTTTTATTGAAGAATGTGTGATTAAAAATAAGAGAGAAAAATATATTTTGAAAAAACAATAAAGATCAAACAAGAGCTTAGTAATATTAAAAACAAAAGTAAAATCATTGCAAAATTATAAAAACATAATAATAACAAAAAATTTCAAACTGCTATGTCGTTACGAAAATAAAGTATGTTGAAGATATCATGTTAAAGCAATGTCTTCATGTAAACAGACTGTTACTGACTTTTTATTTTCTTCTTAGTTTTTTTTTTTTTTTTTTTTGGACGTGAAAAGCATGTTTCTATTGCTTATTGAATATTTGTGGGTATGATTATTTTGTGACTGCACGCATCACACTGTTATAGTGAATGTAAATATATTTAACTAATATAGGTCTATGAATTTAAGTCAATGGAGAAGTTCAAAATCTTTAACACTAGCAAATTGCGCAAGTCATGAAAGCACCCTAAACTTCTATTTGTTTTGTAATTATGCTAGGGAACGAGTGATAGTTTGGATGATTGAGCAAAATTAGCTAAACGCTCAAAATTTTTAACACCACCAACTTGTTTAAGTCTTGAAGGCACCCTAAACTTCTATCTGGTTTGTAATTATGCTGGGGAACGAGTGATAGTTTGGATGATTACGCAAAATTAACCAAAAGCTTAATTCATATAGTGTCATTAACACAACACAATTTAGTCATCAATTAGTTCGTTGGTGGGTTATATGCTCATGTGATGATAGATAAATAGCGATAGATTAGTCAAAACGAACTCAAACATTTTTATAGAAGCGGCAAAAGTTGAAAGTTTCTGCTGCTACTCGGGATTATGGTTGCAGCAACTGCAACCACAAACCTTTATATTACATGACAAATATTGTAGGAGGAAGTCAATAATAAACATTGTGTTCATTAAAATATCATAAAAGGGATACTCCTATTTCTAGTAAAGAGTAGAAGAAAGTTTAGAATGCACTCACTCAAAATCTCAGACAAAACCACTAAAAAGTTAGAAAATTACTTTTGCAATTCCCAATTGGAAACAATTGGTCAGGAAATAAGAGATCCATTAACGATCCTCACCTCCTTCATCGTTATCCCCCCCCCCCCCTCCCCCTCCCCCTCCCCCAAATCCCGTCACCGCCACTTTTCCATGCCACAGACACCACCGTTGTCCCTCCTCTTTCTCCATCCACATCACTACTACTACCAGCAAGCCCAAGCCTAAGCACAAACCCAAACCATTTACTACTACATCTCTACTTCTATCCATTGTCCGATGAGACAATCGAAGAAAGCCGAGGTACTATGCCGAACAAGCATCAAAGCTGGTGGATGGGAGATTCGAGGACTTTTTAATAATAGCATAGAGCGTGGTGATTTTGGGGTTTAAGGGTATAGAATATATGGGTTTGCTTAATGTAATTGCTTGTGGTCTAGAGAAACAGAGACTCGGGAAAATTTCTGGATGGAGGCAGAGATGGTGGAGAAATTGGCTTTATCAGTTTGGGGTTTTATAAATGTACTAAATACGATACTGGGATGTTTTAATATTTTTAGGGTATAAATCTAATTTGACATTTTTTTAGAGTAGCGAGCCTAATTTTCCCATTGTTAATTGGACAACTTACAAAAATAACCTTAAAACTAATTGTCTTTTGAAAAATCATATAAAAATTATTTTAGAAGTAGAAAATACTGTGTAAAATTAGATATTACTTTTTTTATTAAAAAGTGACATAATGTCACTTTTTAAAATTAAATGTCACATTTTTATTAAAAAATGACATACAGTGTCACTTTTATTAAAACGTAACATTTGTCACTCAAAAAGTAATAGAAATTTCTAAAAAGTAACAAGATAGAAAGTAAAAAAATACTATGTAAAATCTAGTTCATTAAAAAAGTGACATAATGTTACTTTTTTTAAGTTATCTGTCACTTTTTTATATATAATGTCACTTTTATTAAAAAGTGATGTTTGTCACTCAAAAAAGTGATGAAAATTTAAAAAAAAAAATTAAAGAAAATTAAAGAAAAAAGTGACACTAAAAAAAGTGATTGAAATTCAAAAAAAAAAAAAAAGGTAACATACATTAAAAAGTGACAAACTATCAATTAAAACATTGGAATCAATTCGATAAAATGACAGAAATAAAACAAGTGAGGCAACCACGATCAAATAATAGAACACATTCTAAAAGCACCCGATTTTCTTCCACATACCATCATCAGAGTCCAAAGAGAATAGCATAATAAGCTCTCTAAAATAGTGGAGAATATCAATAGGGTTTGAATAAGTTAAATTGCACGCACTTAGAATTAAATATCCATGAGGATTTTACTAGGGAATGGGGATTGATGTCATCTGATCTCAGTATTTTCGACAGTTTAATGCCTTGTTGGAGCTCGAAAAAACACTCAAACAGAGCTCCTCTTGTTCTGATCTTTGCTTAACAATTTATCGGCTGAAAATACTATACAATCCACGTGCTAAAGTTTGCATCTCATTGTTCTTTTTCAGGCAACTTAAATTTTTTTGGGAATGAGAGCTTAAAATTTCTTGATCTCCAAATGACCGCAAACACATTTTGTTCAGCGTGGCAGAGTCTACTTCAAATAGTTTCTTGCTTTCTTAAAATGAGAAATCTGAATCCTAATATTTTTCCCAGCTAGAAATTGAAGCAATTTTCATTTTTATTCAAACTTAACCCTCAATAATGCAAAACTTCACGGAGTACGTTGACGCAATAGATATTTCTCGATGCCAGAAACACTTTTTGGTGGGAAATCTGATCAACATCTCGAGAAAGAGGAACTGAAGATTCCATAGCTCAAAAACCTATAATCGAAATTGCCTCCCTTCCATGGCGGACCTCTTAGTTCAAGGCATTCTCCAATTCTATATTTACAATTTTATGCATATGTTTGACGCTTCCACGACTATAAGTTGATTTTTTTGATAGATTGTCCAGAGTTTCTGAAAAATGGGAAGGAAAACGCGAAGAGCCCACCCATGAATTGGCTATAATTCATATTCCTGTGTGCCTGTGTTCAGGGGCTTGGGAGGTTTTAGGGGTTTTATAGCGTATTAATTACGTTCTTAAAAGATTTAAGAGGAAATTACACCTAGGCCTGGTTTTAGATATCCATTTTCATAATTCCTGATTTAAGTTTGATATTTCACTAATCAGGTTTTAAGGAATTAAAAAAAAATTATTTTTTTTATATTTATTTACAATAAATTAATTATATACCCCCAACCGCCCTAACCCTAAAATCATCAACCCATCTCTACTTCCTCCCGACTCTCTCCTCCACAACGCCGTCGCCGTCGTCTCACCCATATCTCCACCACGCCGCCGCCGTTTCTCTCGCCATTATCCACTCCCTTCACACACAGTAACATTCGTTTTTGACCCCCACAGATCCAGATTTTTTTTTCCAGCAGCGTCGCCTCCTTTTTTTCATTTCCAGATCTGTTGATGTTGCTGCAGTTTGCGTCGCACCATTCTCAGATCTCGCAGCAGCGAACTGCAATAGCGTCGGGGTTTGGGTTACCAGAGTTTGGGTCTATTTTTTGTGGATGATTTTGCGGTTGGGGGTTCTCGTTGGTGCAGTGGTGTGCGAGCGGTTGGGGTGTTTTTTGTTGGTGCGGTGGTGTGCGATGGGTGGTTAGGTGCCGTGCTGTTGACCAGTGGTTGTGTGCAGTGAGACGATGACCAGTTTGTGGGCGGTGATGGTGCAGTGTTTTGTGTGGCATCTGGCGGTAGAGGTGAGTTTTGTGGTGGTGGTGGTGGTTGGGCTTTTTCTTGTGTTGTGGTCGGATATCTGCACGGCTGCACCACCGTGATCTGGTAGGGGGCGGTGGTGGCTTGTGTTTTCAGCTGAGGTGGATCAGTTTGGTAGGACAGTTTGGTGTCGTGGTGGTGGTGGTGAAAACGTCGACAGTGATGTTTGGAACGGTGATTTTGTTGCTGGAGCCTAGATGTGGTGGTGTTGGTGTTGACGACAGTGGTTTTGTGTTGGTGGTGGTCACAAATTGTGACCAATAAATTTGTTGGTGTGTGACCAATAATAAGAAATTGTGATTAAGAAAGACTCTGTGACTCACAAAAAATTATCAATTGTGACCTAAAAAATTACTTTGTGACCTAAAAATTATTAATTGTGACAAATAAATTAATAAATTGTGACCTAAATAAGTATTGTGACTCGTAAATTTTGGAATCCATGACCGATGAACAAATTGTGACTTTCAAATTTTTAATTTGTGACCAATAAATAAATTGTGACCTATGAAAATTTTGAATTGTGGCCTAAAAATTTTTGAATTGTGACCAAATTATATATATCTGTGATCGTTATATATTTATTAATAAAATATATAATTAATTAAGTAATTCATAACTAAATTTAAATAAAAACCTGATTTTTGAAATTTAAAACATCTAACCTTAATTTTGAAATGGTAATAAATAAAAACCTGATTTATGTAGACTTCCCAAGATTTAATTAGTTAATATGGTATTGATCAATTTAATTATTTTTTAGGGCATTGGGCCTAATTTGCCCTTGTTAATTTGGACTGAACAAAGCCCATTTGTTCAATTGAAGCTCGCGGGCCCTTCGTTAGTATCCGTAAATGAACTATCCCAGAGATTTACATTAGTAACACTTATCATTTATCCTAACTGGAAAATTTTAGTTTTTAATAATTTATTCATTTTAATTATAGGTGGTGTAATTATTTTTACATATAGATTATTGATAGACTATACTCGCAAACAATTTCATGTTAAAATAATATTTTCTGATCCATATAGAGTATGTATTTGGGAAGAGTTCAAAAATCATGTGGGAAGAATGAGACAATTCAATATTCAGATTTTAAGTTTCAAAATTCATAAATCGTGTATTAATTAATTAATTAAATATATCAAAGCCATAATTATAAAATTAATGGTCACGGCTATATCACAGTTTATTCGTAGGTCGCAAATTTTCAAATTAGTTGGTTACATATTATTTAATAGTCACGGATCAAAAAGTTTATAGGTCACAATTTATTTATCGTTCACAAATTTTCAAATTAGTTGGTCACATATTATTTAATGGTCACAGATCAAAAAATTTATAGGTCACACGGTCACAGATTTCCAAATTAGTCGGTCACATATTCTTTCGCGATCACAAATTATATAAATTTTAGGTCACAATTAAAAATGGTTAGTCACAGATAACAAAATGATTGGTCACAAATTAACTAATACCCCACTTCCACTTCCACCTCTACCTCCAATCCTGATCCACCACATTAACGGCACACCACCACGCCCAAGCCAACCACCGCACACAACACCACCATACCCAACCCAACCACCATACACAGTGCCAACTGCACCCTACCACCACGATAGCTGCACACACCCATCCAACACACCACCACCGTACACCTGCAGCACCACGAACGCACCCACAACACCACACCACTGTCGCACTAACCACATCTCTCCAATCCACAGCACCACTACAGTGCACAGCACCTCCACAGCACAACCACCGTGCACAGCACCACCACCGTACCCACATCACACAGCCACCACCACCATCTCACAGCATCGAACTGAAAAGTCCCCAACCCCAGCACCACCACCTCACTGCAACACAACCCTAGCACCACTACCTCACTGTACAACTGTTGGTCGCACAACCCCAGCACCATCACCTCACTTTAGAGCAACGTCGTTGCGATGCCGACGCCGTCTCCGGTGGTGATGTGTGATGAAGAGAAACTGGAGGGATATAGAGAGAAGATGTTGCTACCGATGGTTCAACTCCGATGGTGACATCGCTGCACAGGCGGCTCAACTCCGATGGTAATATTCTGCGTTGGAGATTCTGTTGAGAGATTGAGGAGAAGAGAATACGGGTGTATATGGTTGTGAAAGAGATAATGGAGAAAATATAAAGAGAGAAGGAAGATGGTAGAGAGAGAAAATGAAATGAAAAAATGATTAGGGTTTAGAACAATTTGGGGAAATATTTAATATTTAATTATTAAATTGATACCTGATTTATGAATAATGAAACTCCAACCCTGATTTTTGAATTATAATCTTTAAACACCTGGATTTATGTAATTTTCTCTATTTATTTTTTAAAGTATAACCCGATTAGCATGATCCACATCCAATTATCCAAATGGGCTAAGAGTCTATTTGGTCAAACTTTTGTTTATTGTAGAATAGATTCTTGAAAAAGCTAACTGATGTTAGCTTTCACTAAAAATTCTTCTAGTCAAACGAAACAATTTCAAAAAATTATTCAAATATATTTTTAGTTTTTTATTTTTCTCAAGTCTTGCAAAATAGACTCTAAATATTAAACTAGATTGCTTAAAATTTTAAACATTCAAACATTAGGGAAAATATTAAATAATACTCATTAATATTTAAAAAAATTATTATACTATTCAATATTGTATAACACGACAAATTAAACATAATACATTATCAACGTTGCAACGAAACTTTTTTTTTTTTAATATAAAGGTAAATCACATAGAGACGTGCTAACGAAAAATGTAAATAGTAAAGTCCAATTATTTGAAACAGTTATTAGATATTAAAGTATATAACATATACGATAGAAACAGACTAGGTTTACTCCACGACACCATTTTTATCGAATCGAACACTAGCTGATAGTGACATAGCAATACTTGATATCGAACGTCTATAATTAGTTTCAACCTTTATATTAATTTCCATATTTCACTACTATATAAAAGAGTGAGTTTGATTTTTACCATTCTTAAGCCGAGCCGAGTTGAGTGAGCCGCGTTAGCCGAGCAAAGCATCTTTCTCATCTCCTCCATTTGTACATGCTACCTCCCATACCTCATTATTTACTCCAAGCAAAACGTCTTTTTCTTTTCTATTTGTACACTCTACCTCCCATACCTCGCTATTTACTCCATTCTCAACTTGTCCTCTCATTTATGCAACATTTCTCGTGAATTCCTCCTATACACATACATTGCATATATAGGGAATCTCGACGATCGCTTCCAAATTGATGGAGCCCCATATGTGCGCCATGCGGAGTAATGTTGGGCAGAGGTTGGGTGTTGCCGTAATGTGATTTTTCGACCATTTTTGCTTGTGCGAGCTGACTTTGGAGTGGATATTCGACCAAATCTGCCTAAGTTATGGTTGGTTGCTGTTTGGGATATGTAGGATATGTAGAGGGCAGTGTGGTCTTCGTGTTGGTGTGTTGGTCCTGTGGACATGGTGGCCGGAAAGTGGTGTTCTTGCAGGATCATCTTCAGTTTGGGCAGTGATACTGGGAGTTCCTTGACCACTTCACTTCTAATGGGTCATATCTTTGGTAATTTACATGTGATCATTGGATTGAAACACTATATCTAAAAAAAAATAATAATTAAGAAGATAGTGCTGATCGTCCGCGCTGCACAGACAAGTTTGGTCCGTGCAGTGCGGAGCAAAGAATCCTCTTGGTTTTAAACAGAGCGCATCACTCCGTTTAGAACGGAGAGTCCAATTTTCTTGTTTTCTCACGCAACCTTCATTATTTACGTAGAAACGTCAAAATGGGTCTAGTAAAGCGAGAAAGAGAGAAAATCTGATTTTTTTTCCCTTCAATTTTTGTAATTTTTTCAGCTGCAAAGGATTCATGAGATGGGGAAAATTGGAGTTTTGGTTTGAATTAAGAGCTGGAGCTTGGATTCAAGGGTGTTTTCCGAATTTTAGAACGAGGTAAAACTCCTTTTAATTTTCTGTAATTTTTTTTCATGTTTTGAATAATTTCTGGCTGGGTTATGGTTGGAAGCGTTTCTAATTTACTACTTGCTGTACTAATTACAATAATCCTAATTATCTCTTTTGTATACGTCTCCTTCGTCTTCAGCTTCGCCATTTTTTCCGTCTTCATTTTTTGTACTTTACGTTTGCGTGTGAAAAGGCGAAAGTAAAATAGTTGCATGTTTACATTGGTTGAATAAAAAAATATAAGGATACGGCTAGATTAAACAAAAAAAAAAAAAATGTGGCATGGATTCTCAGAATGGAGAGAATCTCTCCTTGTTGCAAGGAGAATTTCTGTCCTTTCTGCAAGGAGAGCAGCACAGAGAGATATCTCTCCATGCTGCACGGAGGAGTGTGTTTGTATTTCATTTTGGTTTTTATTTGTACACTTTGGTTTTTATTTGTACTGTTCATATGAATAGTACATGCATGTTCATTTCTTTTGGAATGGATCTTCTTTTACTGTTCATATGAACCGTGTTTTCCAATGTTGCCTCAAAACATTTAGCAACTTATAAGAAAATTTTATTTTACTAATGCTTGACATAAATATTTTTTTTATACATACGTTATTACGTAATCAACTATATCATGGCACGTGCCTTGCACGTGCTTTTCATTAGTCTTTTGATAATTTTCAAACAAAAACAAAAGGAGAAAAAAAGGAATATGAAAAAAAAAAAAAGAATCTATTTATCAGATGGCCATATAATGGCCGCAATTTTTTATTCTTTCCGTGTCCAAAAGGAATTCGGATCTCTAGAGATTGGGATTTGATTAGTAGGGTTGGCCAATAGCCGTGAATATCATATAGCAGCAGCACCTTGATAATGACAAATATATAAAAATGTAAATTCTATAAATTCAATCCCTTTTTTAAATTTTAAACGAATCGAATTATTCGTTTAAACTTTTTATTTTCTAAAAATTGAATTTTTAAAAATGCCATTCTTATTAAAAAAATGAGAGAGACGAAACTCGTATTATTATTAGGGACGTTTGATAGACAAATATGGAAATGAATTTCAATTCCATGTTAATTGAAAAATAAAAACTAATCAAATTCATAGGAATTCGTTTTTCATAAGAACAAAGAAAATGCAGTTTAAAATAGTTGTACCTTAAAATTCGATTTTCATTTTCACATTGCAATCAAACGGTCAAAGTGAAATTTTTTTCGTCGGATGTAACATTTTTAAGGGAAAATGTGGCAATCAAATAGGGCTTTATTGTTAAAAATCGAAGCTATTTTTGAATTGAAAAGCAGAAATCCCTTTTATAAATAATTTGATAATTAAATAGTTGGAATATATGTAAATAGGAGTACCTAATATTTATATAGTTGGAGCTAACTAGAATGTGGTTGAACTAATCAATCTAAAACATTATTAATTACCAATTTGCTGATTAATTCAAATATAAAATAAGATCACGTGAGGATTTTAAGGGGACATGCCCGTTATTTTATTTACAACATGAAACAAACCTAAATAATTAATTAATTAATTACCCCAAAACATACGTAAGAATTTCAGGAAATAAAAATTATGGGTTCCAATTCATGAATACGTAGACGACCAAAAACCGCACATCATGTTGCTCTCATTTCGTATTAATTTTCAATTTCTAGAACAAATTTTCTTGGTTTTGACTTGGTCAAATGTTGAGTTATTTAGAATTTAAATTAAATTATATTTTTTTAGTATGATCACATGTTTCCATGAAAAACTTAGTTCGCATCACTTTTTTTTTTTTTTGTCTTGTCATATAGTATAGTATAATATAGCATCAAGTGGAAGAATGGAAGTAAGAAATCTGCTTAATATTTGAATGATTTTTTAAATTAACATTGAATAAAGTGAGAAGTGACTGAACAGAGGTGGTGGCTGCAACGGCAGTAACGACCGTATTAAAATGTGTAAATAAAAATATTTATTTATAAAAAAAATTAATATGAATTTTTTTCTACATTATCGTGATAGTGAATGAAAAAATCAAATTATATTGATTTTAGTTATCGAAACAACTTTCTTGAATTAAATTGAATTCTTCGTAAAAAAAATTCGGTACCAATGACTAGGCCAATAATACTTCGTGCGGCAACATTGATTGAACATATAGTATAGGTGGGAGCACCATGAACAAATCCTAAAAGACAACTTTTTGGGTTGGAGACATTTAATCCTAAATGCTAAATTAATTCATTAAATTGCAATTTTCTCTATTTTGAATATTTATATATAATGAAGGGACACCATAATGAATATTCTGGACACCTGTTAAAACACCAATAAACAAAAAAATAAATAAAAAGCCAAGAATCAAAGCATATAATTTTCCTGTTCAATATTCGAATAATCTTTTAGACTGATGAACCGGCCGCAGGTGGTGGCTGCATGCGGCGGTCTGAATCTATTTTGTCCTTGTTAACCACCTTTTAAAGCTACCTTAATTAGCCTAACCACCTATACTTTATTCCCCTTTCCTTTTCCTTTTCACTTATTTTTATTATTATTATTTTGTGATTTTTTTTTTCTTTCATAATTTTCCATTTTGATAATTTCGTGAATCAATTTTTTTCTTACATCCTTTTCTTCATTTCACACTCTAACATCAAACTGGCCAACCATTCTCTTTCTCTATATCTATATGACTATCATCTATCTCCATCTCCATCTCCATCTCCATCTACCTGTGTGTTTGAGTTTGACCCGTCGCCACCTACCGGCAGCTTTGTTGCTCTCCTCCAATGGCGACCCCACCGCCCCCGCTCTCTAAAGTGGATCTTTTCTATGTGAAAACGTACTCAACCCTGCCTCTCTTTTAGAGCCTCCCACAAAAGCTTATTTATTCAATCTTCTTCTTCTTCACTTTTTTCTTTCTTTTTTCTTCCTCCTCTTTCACAAACCCTAGTTCATTGTAACACGTGGATTAAGCAGAAATAGAAAAGGAAAAGGAAAAGGTTTCCAGGACCAGGAAAATTTGTCTTTTATGCCTTTTTCATGCATTTCTTGAGTTGTTTTTCGCTGATCTCGTAACTGGTATGTTCAGATTCTCCCTTTTCATTTATTTATAGGTTTTCTTACTTATAGTTGTTTATATTTTTTGTTTTTTTTTGTTTTTTTGTCTGGTTAGAGAGTTATGGATTCTGGTAACAGCGGGAGTTTGCAATCGTCGAGTGGAGGTGAAGACGAATATGATTCACGGGGTGAGTCGATCTCGTCTTTTTTGAATTCCGGCGGCCATTTTGGTTCAATATCAAGCCAGCACCCACCGTTTATGTCCCAACAGAACAATTTTTTCGATCCTCGTTCGAACCTTGATGCATTTATCCAACAATCATCGGCCAATCCAAATGCGAATACTCAATACAATAATGATCTTGTTTGGACCAGAAGTTTAAGATCTGATCAATCCAATTATGGCCACTTTGGAAACTTAACAGGGTCATCATCAAGAACACAGAATCTTGTAAATTCCCAAGGACCCAACACTACACAGCAGGGCCCGGGCCAGTTCCCAAACGCACAATCCGTACAGTTGCCAGCACATGCTGGTTCAGAACAATTTGATCAACAACCCAACAGTGCAACCAAGAATCCTAAGAAACGGCCGAGAGCTTCACGGCGGGCGCCCACGACGGTGCTGACGACTGACACCACAAATTTCAGGCAAATGGTGCAGGAATTTACGGGCATCCCGGCAGCTCCATTTTCAGGTCCGCCGTATTCACGGCGGCTTGATCTCCTCTCCACTGTGAGGTCCGGTCATTTGGATACACTTGGATCCCTGTATCCTCTTCGACCCTCATCCCAAAAGGTACAACCATCCCCATTTCTACCATCATCTTCTTCTCCCTTGTTCAACTCTACTATGATTGATGCTATAGTGTCCAGTACAAATATTTCCACCGCAAATGTTGGCTCTTTGAATTCGAATAATTTCCAACTACCCTCTGATCTTGGCCTAATTCCAAAACAACCCCGCAATTTATTGAATTTGCAAAATCAGACTCTTCAACTTCAGCCTCTCCTGCATTCTCCACTTAAGAATCAATTAGGACCGGCTTTTGGTACTTTGGAACTGAGCCATGATCAACAAGTTGAAGGTAATCTCAGTGGATTTCCAAATTTAGAAGGTACTTCTGCTGCTGCACAAGGAAGGACTGAAGGGAATATACAAGAAAATATGGGAACTTTTGGTGGAAATATTACTTCAGAATTTCATTCTGATAAAGGACTTGAAAATGTTTCTTCAGCTGGCGATGGTACGGTGAGTTCATGGATTTGTCCTTCTGATTAAATATTTTGTAGTGTAATCAAGAATTACATTTAGGATACACAAGGAATATTTTGTTTTTGCCTATGGAAATGCATGTATTCCATCTTAAGAAGTGAATAACTTATTAAAAATCACTTTTTTTGAGTTTTTGATTTCCTGTATTATTTTCATCATCTTGCTAGTAAAGATTCCCTTGAGGATTATTTCCAGTTTATGTTCTTGAGGTACTATGATTATTTAAATTGTGTCAGAACTTTGCTAGATTTCATCAGTAAAAATCCTCATATTTTCCAAATAAATTTCACAAATGTCAGTGCTTAAATGGTAGACAGTATCTTAATTTAGGAAAAACAGAACACATATCGATGTCCTGGTTAACATTGGCATAGGTCACAAGTTACAAACGGTTCATTTGCTTGTGGAAAATGCTAAGCCGCCGTTAGCCGAATTTATTTATTCTTTATTTATAAATGGCCAAACTTTATTTTCATGCGACTTACCGATAACCTCTATATACGAAAAAATGTTGGTTCATTTTCTTTTGTGTACTTTTTTGCTTCAATATTTCGATCCTTTGAAGCAAAACTTATTTCCCCAAAATCCAAAAGAATGTTAAAAAGTTCTAACTTTTGCATGAATAAACTTCAAATACCAATCATCAAATGTTATGAAGCTTTTGTCATCAACTAAGGCAAACTTAAAAATGTAATTTTAAATGTGGGAGATGCTACACGAACATAAGGGTGCACCAGGGTATAAATCCTATGGAGGGGTACATTCCGAGATGCATTGAGTATTATACGCTTGCGATCCGCATATTTTAATAAATTTTGATAAAAATTGATGAAATATGTGGTCGAAAGTTGTGAATTCCATAAAATATGTGTCTAAAATTTATTGTTAATTTTGATTTAGATTAAAATTTTAATTTTAATTTCTTTGAGACAAGGATGAAATAATTTCAGTCATTGCCCCCACACAGATGGTAGTACAACTTGGTTGTTAAGCTAATCTACTTTTTGTATATAGCCTATGTTTATTGTCTTGTACTTTAATTTATTTTTTACACTCATTTTTAATAATATATTTATATAATAAAATATTTTACGAGCATATTCAAGATTTTTTTTTCTATTTTTTAAATACACATCCTCCAAAAATTATTTTTCGAAATAATATTTTTAAAATTTTAAGGATGTCAAACGGGTTTAACTGCAAGGTGGTAAGCCATTTTCAACCTTAATAGGCAACACGTAGTGCCCATTTGTTCACTTGCAATGACGTTTATGCCCTTGCAAAATAATTTGGGTGTACTTTGAAAAAAATCAATTGAAAACCCGATTTTAAATAATTGAGATATTTTATTTGAAGTGGCAATTATACCCCTTCAATTCAAGGTGAGAATATTATTAGGTTGATTTCGTTTCTCGTCTCAACTTATAGCGTGGGTCGTTCAAATCTTTGATTTCGGGTCCTCGACTTTAATTTTCTTGCAATAACTATGGCATGAAAAGAAAATAAAGGGAAAAACATAATGCCAAAAATGTGGGGGGTGGTGAAATGATTAAAAATAAGATTTGGGAAATTGATGTGAAAATGAGTGGTATAATAATTCAAATCAAAACATAATGATAATAATAAACATAGTTGGGGGGTAAAAAAACAAGATGATCATAAGAGATGAGATTTGAGTAGATTTTGGTAGCTGTTTGATAGGATGGTGATGACATGTGACACAGTATATATAAAATCATGGTGGGGCCCTTACAAGAGAATAATCAGGTAAATTGCAATCATGAATGTTCCTCTCTTCTCAATCTAGTCTCTCTGCCATTCGCAGCTCCATCCTGATAAAGGCTCGACTAGGGTGCTTCGCTTCACGTACAGCCCCTCGCGTCTTTTTCCTTGCCATAGACGCCCACTCCACATCAAATTAAGCCTCGTTTGATAACCGTTACTTTCAACTTTTTTTAACATGCTTATTTTCAACTAAACATTTACACATATTTTGTAAGTAAATTTATAACTTTATCATATTTCTTAACCACACATTCTCCTAACGATGGCAACGAGGCAGTATAGGACGGATCGATCATTCGCACCACCGTCTCATTGGGTGTTTTTGTTATTTTGTTCAGGAGCGAACTCAGGAAGGAAGTTCAGTGAAGGTGAAATCAAAAAATTTTGGAAAAAAATCTGAAAACCTAAAAATGAACAAAAAAATTTTAAAAATCTAAAAATCTGAAGAAAGATTGGAAAATCTGAAAATTGAGTGGGGCTGATGGACCCCACTGGACCTCAAGTAGGTCCGTCGCATCCCCATACTTGTTTAAAGCAGTAGGAGGTGGACTCGGGGCGGGATAGAGGCTGGACGGGGCAGGTCCCTACCCCATTTATCGTCCAATTTATTTTTTTATTTTTTTATGTCTTTACTTAGTAAATAGTATTACTTTTTTACCAATTTGTTAGAAACTTATGTTCTCTTTAAAAATATAATAAATCTATTATTTTTGTTTGATAAAATTTTTAATTTTTAAATTAACTTTAAATGAAACGGGTAGCGGTGTGGTGACTATGATTCCCGTACCCGCCCCATACTCTTTTCGGGGCGATGACGATCGCCCCGTCCTCACTCCGTTTATCCGATTAGGTGGGTAATCCCCGCCCATTTGGGACAGGGTCCCATGGGTTTCGAGTTGAACAGATTTTTTTGTCATCCCTACATTTTCCTAAAAGTTTTACACTTAATGGTTGTCAAACGGGGACTTATTTTACCAATATTGTGCAAGTGATGGTATTTGTGAATCTCTACAGATAAAAGTGACTTGTTTATTTATAAATTGGTTATAATTACAAGCTAAACATATGCTTGATAGATAGTACATGCAAAATGATCGATCAATTAGCCTATTTGGTCGTCTTAAAGGGAGAACAATTATCAATCTCTCTTTGATACTTATTTGGATAAATTTTGAAATAAAAATGAAAGGTGTGCCTATCAAATGAGTTTGGTGACCTTGTTTTCGTAGTTTATTTAGACAATAAGTAATTGCTCATACCAAAACGAGCCTTGTAAAAGTTACTTTTAATAGGGACCAAACATGCTTAAGTAACCTAAGGGTATATTTAATTGTCACCTTGAGGATGGCCCATTCTTAAGTGTTCTCAAACTCTCGAGTTTGAGTGGAATGCGATGTGCCAACAGACCTCGAGCTAGTGGTCCACATAGATTACTATTTTGAACGAACAACGTGTTATTAAATATGAAAATAATTACACGAAGGTATTTTTAATGAAAACCACCATGACCACAAAAGCATGTGTGTTACTCGTGTAACATGTTTAGCTTGTTAAAATGTCAAAAGAAGGCTTTAGTAATTTGATTGATTGTTCTGTTTAATGCCTAAGTCAAACATAACTATTATTATTAATGCCATTCTTACATTGGAAAAATTCAATTAGTGCGATTTGCTCGGGCACTCAAAACACGTCAAATTTGAAGTTTTCAATAAAAATAATATAGCAAAATTAAATCAAATCTTTTTCTTTTCTTTTTTCTTTTCATTTTGCTGTCAATTTATTTATTTATTTTATCTTCATTTAAAAAAAAAAAAATCATTTTTGCCTGTGTAGACAAATACTGAAATTGTTAAACCATCTACTTAATATGTTAGACATGTAGGCATGTGCCCAAAGGCCAAGCAGTGAAGATGGGATGCCAGTTTTTTCATTACTTTTCAGAATTGATTTATCAAAAAGTAAAGTAAATCAGTCTTCCTAAACTCAATTGTCTTCGCTTAGAGATATGGTTTCGAGAAGAATGACCTCGTGTACAACATGTTTGACACTCCAAAATATGGCAAAATTTATGCCATTAATTGTTTAAAGTGTTATTAAAATTAATGTATAAAAATCTGTCATCTCACAATTATGTCAAACTTGAAGTTAAATTTGATGTACACGTAGCAATATTGTCTCAAGAATTCCCAAGATCAAATTTAGAAAACTTTGACAATCACATCTTCAGTTTTGGATTCTTTGGTCCGAATGAATTCTTTGGGTTGGGTAGATTTTTTACCCAGCCCAATTTGGTCGGTTTGATCAAAAATCAAATCAACCCAACCCATTTATGTGTTCCAATTGGGTTGGGTTGGGTTGGGTTGGGTTGGTCGATTTGAACATTAAAAATCATAAAAATATATTCCAACAATAAAAACTTATCAACCACATGAAATGCATAAATAAAAATGCTAAAGAAATAAAATAGAGGTATCTTGTACCTGTAATTAAAACTGCATTTGTTTTCAAATCAAAACTTAACAAGAAATGAGAAAGATTAATCAAAAATTCACTACAACGACTTTTTAATAGCATAATCAAAAGCTAAATTATAAATTTGGAATAATCATAGATACTCAGTACAACTTCGTCAAGATTTTTAATTGCAAAAGTTCTAAAAGATTTTTACCGACAAATTTTAGTAATTAAGAAATTTACAAAAAAATACTTTCCCGTTTCTTGGTAAGAGAGGCGGCGGCGAATGGAGTTGGACTGTTGGGGGGGGGGGGGGGGGGGGGGGGAGGATTATTATATTAGGGTTGTATAATTGTGTTTTGTAACTTGTTTGTCCTGTAACTTTTGCTTTTTGAAACAAAGTTGTGTCTTTTTAAAAAAAAAAAAACACTAAGTGGGTCGGGTTAAATCGATTTTCTTGGATTAACCCGTGACCAGACCCAACCCGCCTTCTTCGTCCAAAACCCAACCCAACTATATTTTTTAAAAAAAAAAAAAAACAAATCTAAACGGGTCGGTTTGGGTTGGTTAGGGGAGGATTAGGCGGGTTGGTTTGAGTTTTGCCCACCCCTAATCACAATGTTAATCAAGTAAGTAAAATAAAGTTTGACACTCGAAGATGTCGAGTGTCAAACTTTATGTCATTAATTGTTTAAAGTGTTGTTAGAATCAATGTATAAAAAACTGTTATCTCACAATGATGTCAAATTTGATGTTAAATTTGATGTACATATAGCAAGATTGTCCCGAAAATTCCGAGGATCAAATATAGAAAACTTTGACAATTACATCTTCAGTTTTGATTGCTTTGGTCCCAATAAATTCAATAAATGTTGCGACCACACATCACAACGTTAATCATGTAAGCAAGCTCGTTACACAAAGCAATGATCGCTCGGAAGTTAGCACGATATTGAGGAAGGTAACGGGACCCACTTATTGGCCGAACATACTTGTTTTGTTTGGCGTGATTAGAATGAAGAGTTGAGCCTGGCTAGATAGTTGCCAAGGCAAAGAGCTCGACTCTAGCATCTTAGCTTGATCAAAACCTAATGTTTTGACCTAGATATGGACATAAATGCACTAATAATTTCAGTTAGTGGATTAATATTTATGGCAGCATTTAATCCAATAGTAATGACAACATCGAAGTTTTTTAATTGACCTGCTTAATTTTTACTCATTCAAAATTGTTGTGCTGAACTGTCCGATTGTCTTCTCAATATATTTTTGACACATAAGTACATCCCATGTTCTTAACTAATGAAAAGATGTCAAAGTAAACAATTTGATGTACCGATTTGTCAAAAAGAGTAATGCAATTTCACATTTACTTCATAAAAATCCAATCTAGTTTGATACCATTTTTGACAAAGATCTACCATTGACCATAGAATAATTTTTTCAAATTCCCCATTTGTATAGAAATGAATTTGCCAGAATACTCACATGGGGGTGGACCCCATGTAAGTAAAAATATTGCAAAAAAAAAGGACCTCACCTGTGTGTGTTTTCTGTTGCATTTCTGCGTGTTTGTGCTCTGTACACACAGCAACATTCTAATTTTTTCAGTACACAAAAACTCCAGACAAATAGATACAGAGATCGAACTGGAACTACATTACAAGGGTTTGCCCTATTAGAATATATTTTGTACAATAAATTGGTATTCATTGAATAAAATTTAAACGACAATTGTATATACAGATACAAGCACGATCACATGGATTCTTAAACAAAAATTCAAAATACAATTTCATAAGAAACAAAATAAACAATCATTCTTCATAATTTAATCTTAAATTTTCCTTCACTAATCATACGGCAAGGCCACGACACGTTTTTTGTCTCAATTAGCAAAAGAAACACATGTGAATAGTTTAATCTTGATCGATTTGTGTGTGATCGATATTTTATTTAAGCTCCATTAGATAAATATGTGGTATATGAAATTTAGAAACCACCATAGCAAAATATAAATACGTATATAGTCCAGAGCTCAGATCATTTACTCGTTTGAAGGGTGCAGTCGACTATCCATCACAGTTTCAAATAATTTATATCGATATTTCATTTAAATCTTCAAATATGAACAGGATTTGCACATCAATCAAATCAAAAATCGCACATCGAATCTATTGTGATTTTAAATACCAAATGTTTAGGTCAACAAATGTAAGCTTCCCATTATTAAAGTCTTTCAGAATGTTTTTCCAATTTATCTAGTCCTTGTTTGGTGGTCATTTTTTGAAAAAAATATTGTTTTAAATAGTGAATTTTTGGAAAACGTGTTGTTAAAAAATTTAAAAAAATTTGAGAATATTTTATTGTGTGAAAGCTCTGATCTCGCCACCGCCACATAATGACGCAAAGGCAGACGTAAGTACCACACGAGATGCATACGTTACAACTCGAGTAGGCCTGGGGCCCACGGTGGCATAAGGCGTGGTTCTCTAGGTGGGTCACGTTCTGATAGGTGTAGCGGGCGGTGCTATGGGCCGTTAGAATTGATTGCGATAAATCTGCACTTATTTGTGTGGCCCATTATTAAGATGGGCCCAGACTTTTTGGGCTTAAGGCCCAATTTGTCTGTGAAAGTGTCACGAGTTGGAGATGTATCGTTATCAGTGTCTGCAAAGGGCAGACAATATGATGCACATTATGGAAAAAGAAATTGTTTAAAGGGTTTGTGGTGAGGCCGCAAAAGTATAAAATAGAAATCTTTTGTAAAGATCCATAGCTGATTTTTCAGTCAATTTGTAGAGGAAAGTGTCATCAGATAAAGGAGAGCAATGACGAGCGGCGAAATTGATAGTTCGCTTCATCATCTTCATCATTATTATTTACAATTTTAGTTTTTGATCCTGGGATTCACTGACCTAGGAAAATTCAAAGTATGTGTGGGGGGGGGGGGGGAGGGGGGGGTGTCAACTTATCATATCTTTTGACGTCGTTAAAACGTCGAGTCGATTTTTATCCGATTTGATAGGGACAAAGTGCTAAATTCTTTCACAAGACGAAATGTGAAAAAGCTTCTTCAACTTGGTAAAATGGATAGGTAAATTAGTACCTCGACTTTGACTTATTGCCATCGATCATCTCACATGATCGAATACCATTTTTGTGGTCGTAATTTACAATTTAAGGAGGGGACACAAAACTATTGGGAGTCTTGGAATTAAGATTAAATTGCGGATGAGTTTATGTCTAATAAAATCTAGCTTGTCCTGGAATTAGGGTTTCACTTGAGGGTTGAACAAGTTCTATTACTATGAATATTGAAATTAGGGTGAAATACGACAAAATTAAAAGGTGTCCAAGTTCAAAAAATTTGCTAAATTTGAAATTCAAATTTCAAAATTCTTGTTGTTTGCAATATCAAATGTTTTTGTCAAATTAATTTATAGTTTATGAAGTAGATGCTTGAAAGTTACGTTAACAAATTTTAGGAAAATGATTTTATTTTATATAAAATCAAAGCGAAAATTGCAATATGAGTCCCTAATCTTTTCAAAAAGTATCAATGGATTCCAAACCTTTAATTTTTAACAATGCAGTCCCTGCCTTTACATAAATGTGCAGTTCGTGGATCCATGGATGGAAATCATCCAAAAATCAGTTAGTCAACGCCTGACTTTCATTTTACCAATTTTAAGAAGAGTAAAAATCTCTTTCCACACTTTTACACTTGAAAGCAACTAAAATAATTAAAGAGTAATGTTACGTAGTTCCACTGGAGTTACAATCTCAATTTAGGTGACGTTAATGTGACATTTAATGATATGTGAAATTAAATAAGTACAGCGATAAAAATAAATAAAAATGTGTCAGTAATAATCAATGGTATAAGCAGACAAACATGGTATAAGCAGACAAACATTATTACCTAGAGAATACAAAGAGGAAGGAAAACTCCATTCCATTTGTTATCTTCTAACTGCTTATTGGGTCGTTCATCACGGTTTTAGGCTTCTCTTTGAGCTCCCACCACCTTATTTGTTGCTTTCTCTTCCCAATCATTTTAATAGAAGTAACAAACGGTAACAGTCAACTATTATCCAAAATGTGGTCCCCTAAAGATTACGCATTTGACATTTGCAGATGACTTGATGCTTTATGTTAAAAGAGACATAATTTCAGTGCGAATCTTGATGGATTGTCTATCTTACTTTAGGATTACTTCGGAACTAAAGATGAATACTGCCAAATCTAGCCTATATACAGTCGGAATTCATGGGCAAGAGTTGGAGGACATCCAAGAGTTAATGAATATACCAAAGGTTCAATGCCATCTCGTTACTTGGACATTCCACTTGTAGCAGGAAAACTCAAAGTCGGCTCTTATGATCCATTTATAGACAAAATTTCAGCATATATTTGTTCATGGACAAGCTCGTCGCTGTCCTATGCGGGGAGAGCTGAACTTGTGAGATCCATGCTTCATGGTGTTGAATGTTTTTGATTGTCTATCTTTTCGATCGCAGCTATGGTTACTTCGAGAATTATTACACTTTGCCGAAACTTTCTTTGGAGATCTATAAAGTCATTGGTAGTATGGACAAATTTTTGCCTTCCAAAAAGTGAAGGAGACCTTGGATTTAGAGACATCAAATGCTGGAATTCTGCTTTGCTTGCAAAATCACTTTGGAACATCCATTACAAGAAGGATTCACTTTGGGTTCGCTGGATCAATCATGTTTACTTACAAGGGACAACAATCTAGGACTTTTCATCAAGAAAAGGTGATTCCCCGTTGCTTAGAAAATTGCTGGAAATTAGGGACAGAATTGGCCCTGAAGGACCTGCTCAAACTGCTTTGGACAGATTATCGAAGTGGGTTGTTGGAGGTAACTTGAGCAGCGCACATGCATATGATTTCTTCAGACTGACAGGGAACAAAGAAGGCATGGGTTGGGGATGTTTGGAGTTCTTGCATTGCTCTTAAATATTCATTCATCTTGTGGTTAAGTGCCCAATCAAAGCTCTTAACCAAAGACAAACTATTGCACCTTAATGTCAAACAGAAATTGTGTATTATGTGGATCACGTGAGGAATCTGTCTAGCACTTATTCTTCCAATGTTCATTTAGTTCATCCATTTGGGGTCACGTTAGAGCATGGCTGGGGATTACACACTCAATGACGACTATTGACAGCGCATTAAAATAGATTAAGAAGGAGGCACATGGGACATCTTAGCATAGCATAGCAAAGCAAAAAGGATTGCTCTTGCATGCACCGTCTACAAAATATGGACAGCTAGGAATAGGAAAATCTTTGAGGATCTACGGCCGCATATGGATAGCATTATTAGAAGGATTAAAACATACGTATATACACAAGATAACGTTTACATTGTACAATCATGTTTTGATTTAATTTGAAACTTTAGCGACTGGTCTTTAGATCGTAATCGTTGTTACATCTTTTGATATTCGTTACTAGAGGATATCCGAAATAGTTGTACTCATTTTATGATCAATTATATTCACATTAATCGATAAAAAAAGGGTAATAGTTTTTACTCACTCTCATGACATTACATTTAAATGATCAATTTATATTTTTAAATTGTAGAAATGAATAACTCATTTAAGCATATTATTTGAGTCGAAGACAAAGTTAAAGGCTATATTTCTCAAAAGAGTTTTCTTTTGGAAGTATGATTTTGTTTATGCGCCCTTCCTACATTACAAATTTACAAGGGAAATTGCTCCGTATTCGAGTCACACAAGAAATAAAGAAGATTTTAAATAGTTGAAAATATTTCGAATATTTCTCGTCAGAGCACTCTCAGAAAATTATTCAAATATGTTGAAAAATGATTTTTTTATCTTAAAAATATTTTTTAACTTCTAAAAATTCCTATCAAACGAGTCAAAATATAGTGCGTCTTTACTTACCTCAACCTAAAAGCTTGTAAACGTAACATTTGCAGCATATGCCTTTGACTAGGCTCTGTCCAAATTGTCATTTTCCAATTTGAAAAAAGAAGTGAGGTAATATTTCAAGAAAAAAAAAACAATTAGAAGGTTCTTAACGTATTAATAATTATTTTGATTAATAAGAAAATTAATATTTAAATAAATTATAAAAATCTTATATGTTCAAAGTTCAAACAAAAATAGATAAGGGGTCTTAATTTGATTTTAATTTAGTCCCTGTTTGTCTACCATTAATTCAAAAAATTGTTTGCTACAGTAAGATTTTTAAAAAAGAAAAGAAAAAAATTCATGCTAGTTCTGGATCTGACCGTTGACGATTTCATATTTTTGTCGGAAGAGTTGATACTTCCGCCACCGCTTCATCAGGATCCCCCGAAACCGCCCTCTAAACCCTTAACAAAATCAGCAGAAATTTCGATAAAAAAGTGACAGGCAAAAAAGGGAAAATGAAACCGGAAACGCTGACGCTAGTGCTCGTAAATATAGCGGGGATAATGGAAAGAGCAGATGAATCATTGTTACCCGGAGTATACAAAGAGGTTGGAGAAGCGCTTCACACCAACCCGGCTGGGCTCGGGTCATTGACCCTGTTCAGGTCAATAGTCCAGTGTATTTGTTACGCTCTGGCCACTTACTTGGCCGTTCGGCACAACCGGGCGCACCTAATTGCCTATGGGGCTTTCCTTTGGGCCGCAGCCACCTTCCTTGTTGCCTTTTCCTCCACCTTCTTCCAGGTGGGTGTTATTTTACTTTGTTTTGATCAATTTCTTCAATTTGGTCATGTTTTGGGATTTTGATTTGAATAAATTTTGAATTCGTCTATAATTGCATGTATTTGATTGAAAGGATACAAGAAATAATTCATCTGCTCATTGTTAGATTTCCTTTAGTTATTCATTTTTGATAACTGGGTATATCTTTTTATATTTTTGTTGTTGAAATTGGAAGTGAAAGAAAGTTCGTTGGAATTGTAATGGTTTTTGAATTCCAATTTCCAAATTGAAAGTTCCAATTATATGTAGACATTAAGAATTGTTACTGATTCATGCTAACTTGAAGGCATTACGGTATAGTTCCAATGTGAATCTTCATTATAACGTGTTTTGTTTCTAAAGTCATGTACTTAGAGATATAACTAGGATGAAACCTTGAAATTTTTGGTGCATATGGCGAAGTGCTCATCACCTCAACTACTACCATGATCTCGCTGGAGTATGTGGCATCATTTAGTTACAGAATTGATAAAATAATCAACCCTGAAACAAGGATAAAAAATGATTGAGCTCTTATTGCATTAGTACTACTATTATTGTGTACCTATCTTGGTGGATCGAAGTCAACTTGTGAGCCATTGTCTAAACGGGATTCATGTACTGGGTGATTCTGTTAATTGAAATAATACAATTTCAAAATTTTCATATCATAATCCTTAGTGAAATAATTTTCTCCCAATAATGGGAGACAAACGGGGGCTTAATTAACTCAATGGAACAAATAGATTTTAACAGTTTTTTATGCACAAAGAGAGATTTAAAAAAGAAAAGAAAAAAATTCATGCTAGTTCTGGATTCTGACCGTTGACCAGAACTTTTCATATTTTTGTCGGAAGAGTTGATACTGTAATCCATGTCAAAGAACTTAGGAGAAATCCGTGTGTGTTGGCTGGGGGGTTGCACTTACAAGTGTGCGCGCGAATTTTTCAGTTTAAGTTATATAGCAGTTCGGTAGTTCTAGAATTCTCCTTTCAACTTGTCAGATGGCATTATAAGTTTTTCTATATTTGTTTCCCAGGTGGCCTTATCAAGAGCTTTGAATGGGAATGGCCTCGCGATTGTTACACCTGCCATCCAGTCCCTTGTGGCTGACTCAACTGATAACAGCAGCCGAGGTATGGCTTTTGGATGGCTACTTCTTACCAGTAACCTGGTTCAATTGTTGGTGGATTATTTTCACTATTGATAGCCCCAATTACTTTTATGGGAATCTCTGGCTGGAGAATTTCTTTTCATCTTGTTGGTATACTAAGTGTGGTTGTGGGAATTTTAGTTCGCATCTTTGCTAACGACCCACACTTTCCAGAAGGTGGTGTAAGAACTAGCAATGAAGTTCATCACAGATCCTTGTTAGAAGAAGTTAAGGTTCTTGTCCATGAAGCAAAATCAGTAATAAATATTCAATCCTTTCAAATTATTGTAGCTCAAGATGTCACCGGTTCGTTTCCATGGTCAGTTCACCAATGTGGTTGGAGTTAACTGGCTTCTCCCACACGAAAACTGACATTCTTATAGGTATATTCATAGTTGCTAACTCTCTTGGGGGTTTGTTCCTATCCAAACGCCTCCCAAATTCTGGCCGGATAATTTTATCCCAGATAAGCTCGGCATCTGCTATTCCTCTCACAGCGATTCTTTTCCTGTCCTTGCCAACTGATCCATCTACAATGTTCTTGCATGGTTTCATCCTGTTAATTGCAGGTTTTTTCATATCTTGGAATGCTGCAGCGACAAACAAGTAAAACCTTCTAATTGACACTTCATCTCTTCCCTTCCTCTTTTTTTAATCATGCCTCGCCACCTTTCCAAGGATTCATAATTTACAGATTCAGCATAGCAATTTTACAAGGACAGCCACAAACTAGTAGAAGAATTATTGTTTTGACTGAATTGCTTTAATAATATGCTGTAGACAGTCCAATTTTTGCAGAGATACTCCCAGAGAAATCACGAACAAGTATATATGCTTTGGACCGATCATTTGAGTCCGTGTTGTCATCATTTGCTCCCCCAATTGTTGGACTACTGGCTCAGTATGTTTATGGCTAGAAGCCGGTCCCAGAAGGTTCTGAAGATATTGCCACAGACAGAGGGAATGCAACATCTTTGGCTATGGCTCTTTTCATTGCAGTCTCAATCCCAATGGCTCTATGTTGCATTATCTACTCTTTCCTCTATATCACCTATCCAAGAGACAGGGAGAGGGCTCAAATGAAAGCTCTGATAGAATCAGAAATGCAACTCGTAGAGTTGGACTCTCCACGTCCCAGAAGAGACCCCTTTTAAGTTCGATCCTCTGAAACAAAAAGTCTTGATGACAGAGTTGCCATTGACATGCACTATGATAATGATGGACTTGATTTGTATGATGACGATGATGAGAAGACGTTGGTAAGCCAGCGGCTAAAGTTTTCCAATGGGGGAAAAACGGAATAGTTCTTTTGGGTTAACAGGTGCGTTTTTCTATCTTTACACACTTGATTTGATCTGCTTTGTTTTAATATACCTGACTACTATACTCGGTAGAAATCTAACCTTGTGAAAGTAGATGTAAATTTCTCATTATTCATTTTGTCAAATGCTAATTTAAAAATATTACATAACGGTACATCCGTTCTGTGTTTTGTATATTTCATTACACAATATTAACTGAACCGATGCATCATCAATATAAGCAATTACATACAAGGTCCTAACAATTGAATTCCACCAAGAAACACAAAGGGAACAGACTACTAATCATTTGGGTTTTGCAGCCGAGATCATCACGAAACTTCTGTTCCTGGTGCATGTAAAATCGACAAGCCCACAAGACGTGCAAAGATCTTCAAGTTCTTTCTCAGATAAGAATACATGGCTACCTGAGAGTAGCGCGACGTTCTGCAGATAAAAGAAAATTCCAGAATAAATTGAACTGAGCGTAAGAACTAAAATTGGGATCTAGAAAACACCATTTAGTAGGTGTCAGTGTTGCTACCTTTTCCAGATCACCTATTCTACCATGCTAATATAGCACGGGATGCACAAATTTGTAGTATAGTTGAGGAGGATAGATATGGATAAGGATTGTTTAATTTCTGACTCTCCCACTTTAATCATTTTTGTACTTAAAATTTCTCCTTCGCAATGGGAAAAAAACAGTTTCAAATGTTAAGATGCCTACCTGACGTATAGGTCTGCGATAGGGAACATATGAAAGGGGGCCATCAACTATGTATGTTGTAGCAACAAAGATCCCTCCCGGTTTTAATACACGACTTATTTCTGCCACCTGTTAAAAAGTGAAAGAAATGTTGAATCAGATCCAATGATGACAAAAATTGAATGGTTATTCCTGTCATCATTCTGTACACTTAAAAATGTCAATTAAGACACAATGAAGCAAATTTACTGAAGTTTCAAGCTCTGACACAACAATGCTAGCCCCCTTATCATCTCATCACCTTCCTAACTTCTTCCTTATTGTTACAAACAAAATGGAAATGGCGAAATGAGATTAAGGGCATACAATTATGGTATATTTCAGAACATAACTTCAAAGAAAGAAAGGGGGTTTGTGAACATATTTCCGCCACTGAAGTGACTGCCTAATTTTGATTATATTTCGGTTTCAATTGAAACATTTGCACCTCAATAAATGATCACTAAAGAATTAAAATATGCCAGTCAGCCAGTGAAATCACAAAACATAATAATAACAGAAGTAGCCTGAGCAAGTAGATGTTCAGGCATGCTTACAGCTGCCGATGGTGAAGGCCAACAGTGTAAAGCCGCACCAGCATGCACGGCATCCACAGTACTTGAAGCAAAGGGAAACCTGGAGATATCAGCCCTAACCAGTATTATGTTCCTGGAAGAAGATAGATTACATGTATAAGAAATGGCCAGAGTAAGCTAGAAAAAATCACCAAGATTAAGGTAATGAGACATGCTCTTCTGGAAAGTTATCATCTTGCTTCATGAATTCATAACATTGCTGCAACATAGTCTCTGAAAAGTCCAAAGCAACAACAAGGGAAAATAATCCGCTCTTGGCAAAAAGTCTTGAAAATAATCCACTCCCACAACTGGCATCAATAATATTTCCACCTAAGACTGGCTTGAGGTAATCTTTGGTCAATTCAAACTGCAGTCAATGACATAGAAATATGATTAGTTTATTGTTTGTCTTGAGATATAAAATTACTACTCTGCGTTGATTCGTATCTGTGGTTTGTTTATTTATTTTTTAATTGTTGAAAACCATTTACAGCCATTGTATCATTCTTGTAGACTACAAATTATCAGCAACTGCATCAGACATCTATGCTAAAGGGAAGCATTTTTTTTAGGCAAAATTAATTAAGGTAGTAGGAAATTGTTGATTACCTCTTTCTCTGGGCCTGGAAAACCACCCCATACAGAAAAACTTTGTCGCCAACCCCTTTCATAGAGAAATGATACCAAAGGAAACCTGTTTACGACAAACAACTAGCATTCATAATAAGTGGTACTAACCAATTCATTCTGTAGTTTGAAAATTTTCACATTATTGATAAATTAGTATAACTGTGTCAGTAGTTTAGCGTGCATTTGTCACTAACAATAATCATGCTAATATGTAGGCTTTGAAGCTATCAAAAAATAGAGCTGCATCTAAAACTTTGGATTCTGTAAACAACTTTTTCAATCCCAGGTGAAGTACTGATTATCTCACAATTAAATATTACATATTCACTTTATAGTGATGCAAAAACAAATATATCAGTAATGGAAACAGTTCAAAAATGTCATTGATGATGAACACAGTATCCACCTTATTTTCGGTACTGTTGACTAGTGTCTCTTAAAAATTCTAGTGAGAAAAGAGCATCATGATTATTGAAGTTCAAATTAATTCCGATTTGTGAATATCAATGTCGATGTAATCTTTCAGAAGCAAGTGTCAACTACTTCCTGTCAACCATTGTTCTAGAGTATTTCTTTAGTTTACATTGTACTGGATAGTGGATAACAATATTTTATGAGCTAGAATGAATGAAGCTTTGAATGCCTAGCACTATCAGAGCCATGCATTTAATCTCAATGGATTAAATGAACACCCCAAAGATGATATCTGTTATTTACTTGTGTATTCATCTAGACGTTTTAAGAATTTAAACCTACAAATTTGAAATGTAGGAGTAGAAGAAAAAAGAAAGCAATTAGAAGATTATCAGAACTTCAGAGGATATTAATCAAAATCAAGTCAGTGGAAATCGTCAAAGTAAACAGAAGAATATCCATCCGCTGAACCTAGAAATATATAGAATAAGAGGTTTCTTTAGAACTTTTTGAGGAATGGACAAGTCAATGTTATAAATGCAAACAGAATTACCTGAAAAGCTCGGTAGATGCTGCCTTAGGTTCACCATACACCTTTCCACCACCGGTTATTGTCAGGTCGAGATGTGTCTCGTTACCAGAGTATGTCTTTCTGCAGGTACTGCATTGCAAACTAGACTGAGCTGCAGATTCCCTGTGAAATTATCAAACGAAAATCAACGAATGGAATCCAACTTTCCAGTAAGAATATAAACTGGCATACATGGGAAATAATTATTATGACTACATAAAACGGGAGACAGAAAATATTCTGAGGTGAAGATATTGACTTACAAAGATAAGCTGGGATTACCATTCCAAATTACTGGTTCATAACAAATAGGACAAGCTAAAATGTTCTTGCGGATGTTCAGCTTTGTCTCGTCCATAACAGGATCCTAAAATCGACAGCATAAATCCACTATGAAACATTATTATTTTGAGATATATATACAATTGCATCTTACAATTGAAGTAAATGAGCATTTGTTAAATCATTCCATCAAGCAAATGTAACAGAGAGAAATCACTACCCTTTTACAGTAAACGAAAGAAAATTAACAAATTCGTATCCTTCCATCAACTGTGTGCATGTGCAAGTGATTGAACATTTATTATACATACTGTTACATGCTTGTTTCTGTTTACGATTCATACATGGGACAATTTGTCATTGAATTCTAATAATTGAACTAAGACTATTAATTTGATATGATTCTATTCAGATCTGAATAAATTTTCATCAATTTCAGCCCTAAGCTGAGCCTGAGTTAATTTAAATATAAACATACACATTACAGCATCCACATACATAAATTATAATCACTTATAGATAAGAAGGAAAAAAAAAATCCGAGAGAAGGAATTACGGGCTTTGTTTCGACGACGGCGGTCGGGGAAGCTCTGGCTTTTGGCGCAAAAGCTCTGCGTTTAAGCGTTGGCAAAGTTAACGGCGAAGGCTTTAACATACAAAAACTGCGTCGTGCAGAGTTGCAACCGATTTGACTCAGAATCAACACAACTGATGACAATTGGTTGCCCAAACTCATTGTTACTATTCACAAATTAATTGAGCGAGTCTCAGAATTGAACTAAAAATTGGGGACTGAGATGAAGTATATGAAGGAAGGAGAGTTGACGTGTTTGAACAGTTGCCATAAAAAATGTACATGTGCCTATCTCCGTTTGTTGGTTATTTATCGGAAATGGTGGAGGCGCAAAACCAGTGATTCAAGAAGAATTTCATTAGTAAGGAAAGAGAATTCCTTTTCTTCTTCTTTTCAATGATCTCTACTCACGTGTCAGTGTTGGTCTCTCGTTTTTCTAAATTTTTTTTTTCACGTATTACTTTTAGAATTATGTTACTTTTATGTTGTTTATTTACAATTTGGATGACATTTAAATAAGTGGTAAAATCGAGGTCATTTGATTATATTAAGCGTTGGAAAAATCAATGTTGAAATTGTGTGTCACATGGTACTATATAAAATAGAATGTCAACTAAAATATAAGTGAAGCAAGATTGTCATTTTTAAACACACATTCACACGTTAAAATATTCTACATTTAAACCCAAAATTTTCCATATTTTTTAATCACACGTTCTCCAAAAATTCACTATTCAAAATAATATTTTTCCCCCAAAAAAAAAAGGGTTCACCAAATAGCGTCTGAATTGTGAGAATATAATACTATTGCATGTACAAATTTTGAGGTTTAAATTTTAAATTAGTCATTGAACTTGTACATTAGTCACGCTTTATTTATAGAATTTTAAAATACTTTCGAGTTATCATTGAATTTTTACACATTGTATTCCATTATTCACTCAATATATTTCATTAGTCATCGAACTTTTAAAATATTTCACTCAAATTTAGCCCTTGTTTGGTATAAATTAAAATAAATTTTGATATAAGTTGATAAAATGTGTAGTTGAAAAGTTGTGGATTACATGAAATATGTGATTAAAATTAATTATTGATTTTAATTTAAAATTAAAATCAGATTTTAATATGAAGCAAACAGGGTGTTTATGAGTTACTAGTTCGATCATAAAATTACCTAATATGTAAATAATGCGGAATTAAACTAATCAATTAAAAATAACAAGTCATTTTTTTAATTGTTCTAGATATTTATTCAATCAAATCAATTTTATCTTATATTGAATTATCACAATAATATTTAAAGTAGTAAATAACACAAAATTTGTTGACAGGGAAAACCTTTAAGTAGATAAAAACTCAGAGATTAAGTCAATAGTTTCCACTATAGACAACAAGAACTTACAGTATAATCCAACCTAAAAAAAAATCACAAGTTTGCTGATCTAATTACTATAATTTTCAAGACTCACTAGAATATGCTTCATTCACACATGTTCCCGATCTTTTGGAATTGTCCATCTCATGGGATCACCAAGAACACCTTATTCTTATACATTTTTTGTTCTGCGGTCCAACATCCCTCAATCTTCTGTAATCTCTAAAAGTTATTGAGAAAATACTTTTCAGATTATATTTAGGAAGTTGGGGTTTTAGATTATTTGATTTCGATGTTTTTTCCAACTTGTGATTGATTGATCTAAGAATCAAAGGCTTAATCTCAATGCAAGGATATATTCTTGGACATTTGAATGATGATATAAGGATGTATAATAATGATCAACCATCCAACAAAAACGTAATGGGTGTCACTCGAGCGATATGTGGGCGACAATGATTTTGCTTTTTCCGTTCGAGCAATAGCTAGGCGATAGGCTGGTGTAAATTCTGCGACTCTTTCTTGTTGTTCTATACTCGAACACAAAGACTCTTAGTTCATCCATACAATCCTCCAAAAGATTTCTTGACTTTTACAACTCTTTTAAAACAATCCTATTTTTTTTATAATAATCATTTTGTTTAAAGAATTGTCGATACAACATAAGTCCTAACAGGGTTAATATGTTGTACTACATCACTCGCTCACTATATTCTATTAGTCAGTGAATTCACACATTTATCATGCTTTACTCAATGAACTTTAAAATGTTTAAGAGCGGTCACTGAATCTAATTATTCAAAAATTGAGAATTCTGAAGTATAAAATATCATACACATGAACGGTGTTTTTCTTTTCTGTTAATTCATTTTGTGACAACTCAAAAAATTATATTTATATTAATTTTAATTAATATTAATGATTCTAAATCGATAATGTTTACTTCCCATTGGAGATATAATTTTGTTTCCTTGATTTGTGTCTACGATCTCAATCAAATAAAGAGGGATTTTTTTTTTGTTTTATTTTCTCGACGTAAAGGAATATTATAATCTAAATTAAGATTTATGTCAATTTGAAACAAGTATTCTTCCATCACCTTCAAAATAGCTTTTGATAATTAGAGAAATTATATGTATATATTCTTGATCAACATCAATATTCTCGTCTTAAATTGAGAGTCTCGTTATCTATTTGATATTTTTTTTAATTTTGTTGATCTAGATCAATTTTTATATAAAATAAACTTTACTAAAAAATATTATAAAGTTCAGTGACTACTCAAAGTATTTTAAAGTTCAGATTATGAAGTTTAGTCACTACTCGAAACCATTTTAAAGTTCAATTAGTAAACTATAAAAGTTAAGTGATTGATGAAATATGGTGGGTGATTGATGGATCGCAACATGTTAAAATTCAACGACCAATCAGAAGTATTTTAAAGCTCGACGATTTATGATGGAGTTCAACATGTTTAAGTTTAGTCACCACTCAAATGCATTTAAAATTCAATTAATAAAATGTGACGGAGATATAAGTTCAGTGACTAATAAAATATTTAACATTGCAAAAAAATTTAGATAAGTAAATTTTGATTTAAAAAATTATAATGTAATTGAAAAATTGTGAATATCATGAAATGTGTGACTAAAACTAATTATTGAATTTTACTTAAATATTAATCAACTTTTTTAGCCGAATCAAACCCAAACTAAATTTGAAAGTCTAAAGTTCATTGTCACCGCAATTACTCGACCTTTGATGGAAAGTTTTCGAATTACGTAACATTAATGTAAAATAAATAGAATTTCAAGTTCTAGAACGTTTTGTGAATGGCTATCTACGTGTTTTTTGTTAAAAAAAAATGTATTTAATGTTGAGGTACATCATAAACTTATCCATCAATGAATTGAAATGTCATGTCATCGCTTAACATAATATAAACATAGATGCTCATTACTCATTAGATCATTCCTCATACATTACTATGTATTTTTATAAACTATAGAATTTATTGTTAGTCAAGTCTATCTATTTGGATTTAATCTGTATATCTAGGGGTGGGCAATGGGTCGGGTCGGATTTGGCCCAAAACCGACACAACTGGCTCCTGCCCTAAACCAACCATACCCGAATCAGGTCGGTTCGGGTCTAGTAAGAAGCAGAATTGCCTGTTGGTGATCTCAGTTTTCTGATACTGGAATTAAGTTTCTACGGCCGCCACTGAAGAACCAATTATCACCATTGAGCATGTGGCCGAGATCGCCGCCGCTGAACCAACTGTGGAAGAGAATCCACCAACTAAGTCTGCCAGTCCAAGAAAGAACCCAAGCTGAAGAAACCCATTACACCCAAAAAATTGTTTTATTGAAATTGTTTTATGAAATCGGATCTGAAATTTTGAAATTTTACAATTCAATTCTTGGATTCAAGTAGGGTCTAATCATACCTCACGAGGATGCCCTTGATCTCCTTCTTGGACTGCTCACCATGTACTTCTGGTAGAAAGTGACGAGGGCCTTGTCAATGGACTGACATATAGCGTATATTTAGGAGGTGTGACCACCACCCTTGACACGGATGTGCATATCCACTCCAACAAAGCAGTGGCGACAGATGAGAAGAATGGGTTCACATGCTTATATCGTACGATTTCCGTTTGGACCAACTCAATGGGGACGCCGTTGATCTTGATTTTGACCAACTCGAGGAGTGGAATGGGTTCACATGCCTTGTATCATAGGATTTCTGGCTGGACCAACTCGATGGTGACGCTGTTGATCTTGATCTTGACCAACTCGAGGAGAAGAATGGGTTCAAATGCCTTGTATCATCAAAAGGAAGGTTGAAGAAAAGCCCAAAGCTGGGGAAAAAAAAAGGCAAATTGGTTTCTCTAGCGGTAAAGAAGGCGGGTCGGGTTGGTTTGTGAGGCTGAACCGATCCGACCAGCAATTATTTCAAAATTATTTTACCCAACCCAGCCCGAATTTATCCCTAAATTGACCAACCCGTTTAGGGTCGGGTCGGGTCATTTTTTCGGGCTGTAGTTGTCAGGCCCGGCCCTATGTATATCAGTGTGGTGTATTTAGAAGGGTTGGATTTTCTTATTTAAGTTATCATTTGTTCATGCTACTATTATTTAGGTAAAAATAATTGAATTCGTGACATCTTACCAACTTCGATATTGGATTATATTTTGACAAACTGCCGAAGCTAGTAAATTATAAAATTTTTAACTGACAAGCTTTATGATCTATTGATTAAGATACTTCATTATTGACTTTTAACTATTAAGGATAATTTACAAGAAGATAATGTTAAAAAATAGCAACTAAACAATGAAAAGATTAAATCATTGCACCCTTTTATAAGTAAACTAATGTAGTAGTTTTGGTGTGTATCACAAGTTTTGGTGTCATTATAACCCACACATGTCATGTTTCTTCTATTCTCTGGCAATGCCACCTTTTACCAATTATTTTTACCTTCAAAACTCTACCTTGCTTGTGGAATAATCATGAAACCAAGACATTGGATCCACATGGAGCAATCGATTGAGGTATTGTGGAGAATGTGATGTGCAAGGTAATTGTTACACTATCTTAAAAAAATTGGATTGCATTTTAATTAGTCAGAGAATGTGATTATGATCTACTCCCACGTGAATTGTTGATGACACCATTGTTTATCAAATATTATTATAATTTGTATTGACATGCAATCTGGTAGATTCACATTAAATCTTTTTGGGATGATCTACAACACTTCGATGTTGACCCATTGGATTGAAAAGATCATATCAAATGAATCCCCTTAGAACCTTGGGCTCGGGCTTTGGGGCGCATGTTGTGTGGCACATGCGGGTATGACTCATTCATGGCAAGTTAGTCAGTGTTAGCCATGTGTATAACTTACAAAAGTTATTGGACTGTGAGAGCTATCAGCTACACAATAGATAGTTCAATGTGTTCACTGACACCAATATAGATTTAACCATACATTTTTCAAGAAAATCATTTTTTCACAAAATTTATTCTCTAGAAACCTTCCATCTTGACGTGTCGTGTGAATGCAAATTTTCGTAATAAACTCTACGTCTTCAGACTAGTCGAAGAGAAAAAGAAAAAAAGAAGAAGCAAAATTCCTCTTGTTACAGTAGCCTAAAGTACACGTTTCTACAATTTTCCGATAAAAGTCGTGTCAATTAAACAAGAAAAAATACATTCTTATTTCTTTCCTCTTTTAGTTTTTCTTTCTTTTTTTAATATTCCATTCTATTGGATAAGTTCATGATTTCGCCCGTATGGTTCCATTACTTTTAAAATGCATTTATTTTATTTTATTTTTGATCACAATTTTTCAATAACATAATATTATATGTAAACATAAATTTTTTTCTTTTTTTTATTTATTTTAACTACATATTCTCTATCAAAATATTATTTTAAAAAATATTTTAGACAAAAAAAAGACTCCAACAGACTTGTTATTTCAATGGAGTAGGTGCAATAATTTGAAAATGTCCGTTACAGTAGCCCAGAAGCAAACCCGGATCATTTGGTGTCCCGTGGGTTAACTTTACCTATACATCGCGTAGCGTAAAGAGCCGTTAATACTTCTCCAGGACGTAAATGCCCTTTCGTGTCACAGCTGCCTTTTCTTTATTAGCCTCCAAGTATTTTCATAAGAGCCTTGTTTGGCCTCCTTTTTTTTTTTTTTTAATTCATTTTCAATTATACATTCTTTAATAAAATAATTATATATATAAATCTATTTTTTAACCATATATTCTTCAACAAAATATTATTTTAAAATGCATATTGATCAAAAAATGGGGCTCAAACACTATTCTAAAATACATTTTATGTCTTAAGTATTTTTTTTTTTACAAGTTTAGAATAGTAGGTTAAGGTTGGTGAGGATTGTACATTATTTTTTAAAAATATCCGCACATAGTATTTTTCTAAAAAATTATTAGAATCGAACAGGAAATTGCAGCTAGGGTTCCAAACATTTTAAATTATTTCAGACTATATCCAAATCTTTCATTTTGACACTCAGTCCCAATTTTTTTTATTTTGATTACAGTTGGAGGACAAATGGATGGATTCCTCCATTTAACCATTAGTTAAACCAAAAAATCAATTTACAATAATAAAAAAAAAAAGACAAAGAATATATAAATAAAATTGTAACGGTTCATCTTCCCAAAGCACCCCATCCCTACACACCCCACTACCCAACCAAATGCCGCCAAGTATGGCCTTGACGATGATACCGTTAGCATCATCCTTGTCATTCAAGGAGTTGAGCAAGGCTCCTCATCGCAAGAGAGGGCATCACTCCAACCTAGCCCCCGTTTGACACCCATTTTTGACAAAAAAGAAATTCTGGAATAGTGATTGATGGAAGAATGTGTGGTTAAAAAGTAATGAGAATTTTTGGGTTTATGTGTAATATTATTTTATTGATAGAATGTGTGGATGAAATGAAGAAAGAGAAGAAAAATGAGAATGAGAATGAGAAAAAATGGGTGTCAAACAGGGGCCTAATATGACTCTAATGACTTCTTAGACCTGCTCCACGGCTCGAATCTTTGGAGCTCACTCGCCTTGAAAATGACGCCAAAGGTCAATATCTCTTGTTGGATCCACTAAATTTTTGTTGTGCTATAATATGAAATGTTGCCATTTCTCAAGAATTGCTAAAAAATACATAAGGCCGTTTTAATGTGTGAAACAATGATATATTGATTATGATTTTGTGGTTTGCAGATAGAGGAATCGGTAAAAGTGCAATTTAAGATCAAGGTATTGAAGTTGTCTCAACGACTCCATGAAAAAGCTATTAAAGAAGTTCCATTGTTATTTATTTGAATTAAACTCCTTGTACAAATGAAATTTACAGAAAGCACTACAGATGTACAAGTGTAACATTGCATTGGCTGATTCAACTGTATTTTTTGTCCGTCGACACTCAAATCTTATCAGCTGGCAATCTGTCAAAACAATTGTCAACCATTTATGTACTAGTATGATTGTATTTATTTTCCTTTTAAACTTTAATTTACATTTCATAATGTTCAATTGATTTTTATGCTGCAAATTGTTAGTTTGTGTTCCCTTTATAAATGTTGTTTATGGAAGTGGGAAATTCATTATCGATCAAAAATTCAAAATTGTCTTCCATGCTGGGATAGGTGGAGGTGTGGTGCTTTGGGGAAGACGAACAATTATAATTTCATTTTATTTTTTCTCATTTTTTTGTTTTTATTTTTTTGTTAATTATTTTATTGTATAAATATAAAATTACAACTCTGCCCTTTTAAATTTGGTAAAATTATTTTCTTTGGATTGATTAACAGAATCCGTCCATTTTTCCTTCAACTGCAATGAAGATGAAAGGTTTGAGACTATGAGTGCCAAAATTTAATGTTTGGATATAATCTGCAATAATTTAAAAGGTTTGGGACCTCAGTTGCAATTCTCCCTTAAATTAATGAGTTTTTGTTCTTAAAATTGAAAAACGAACATTACTTTTTCGATTCTTGGTTTTAGCTACGTAATATTTACCAGAAACATAAGTGATCAAACATTACTTGTCAGGTTTGATTTGGTTCTATTGTTGCATAAAATAACATTTGGTTCAATAGGTAGATTATTGCATTAATATCGGAATTGTTAGGTTTTTATTATAATCGAATCATACACACTTAGCCCCTGTTTGTTTTGCATTATTGTAGGGAAAAAAAATGAAAAAATTGACCCTTTTTTTCAAAAATTGGGTCCCACCATGAGAGACAATGGTTAAAAATCACAGCTACCAATGATCATAAATCTTTCTATATATAAAAAGTGCTTATTTAACGGAATTTGTTGGTTTAACGAAAAAACTAACGGAATTTGTTGTTTTAACGGATTATGTAACGAAATTTTTTGTTTTAAATAGGCAGCTGCACCTTCTTTCAGTGTTTTTATCATAACTTTGTATTCCGATATTCGATTGAAGCGATTCAAAATGCGTTGGAAAGCTAACCCATCTAGCTACACTTTGATTCAGACATCATTCTCCAATTCAATCACTTTCTATGCCAAAAATATGTCTCAATATAACGGACTATGTAACGGAATTTTTTGTTTTAAACAGACAGCTGCACCTTTCTTCAATATTTTTATCATAACTTTGTATTTCGATGTCCGATTGAGGCGATTCAAAATGCGTTGGAAAGATAACTCATCTGGCTACAACTTTGATTCAGATATCATTCTCCAATTGGATCACTTTCTATGCCAAAAATAGGTCTCAATATAACGGATTATGTAACGAAATTTCTTGTTTTAAACAAGCAGCTGCACCTTCTTTCAATATTCTTATTATAACTTTGTATTCTGATGTCCGATTGAGGCGATTCAAAATGAGTTGGAAAGCTAACTCATCTGGCTACAATTTTGATTCAGACATCATTCTCCAATTCGATCACTTTCTATGCCAAAAATATGTCTCAATATAACGGATTATGTAACGGAATTTCTTATTTTAAACAAGGCAGCTGCACCTTCCTTTAATGTTTTTATCATAACTTTGTATTCCGATATCCGATTGAGGCAATTCAAAATGCGTTGGAAATCTAACTCAGTTGGTTAAAACTTTGGTTCGACATCATTCTCCAATTCGACCACTTTATATGCCAAAAATAGGTCTCAATATAACGGATTATGTAACGGAATTTCTTATTTTAAACAGGCAGCTGCACCTTTTTTCAGTGTTTTTATCATAACTTTGTATTCCGATATCCTATTGAGACGATGCAAAATGCGTTGGAAAGCTAACTCATCTGGCTATAACTTTAATTCAGACATCATTCTCCAATTCGATCACTTCCTATGCCAAAAATAGGTCTCAATATGAGACTAAAACACTAGCATAACTTTTCGGTTGGGAATTGATTTGTGATCATCTTTTGACTAAATTTGATCCCCTTGACATCTTCCTTTATCCAATTGACTCCGAATACTCTCAAATCTTCATCGTGAGATTCGGCACAATTTTTAAGTATTTACATTTTAACCCCCAAACTTTGGATCCCTTACAATTTAGCCATTTCTTCAAATTTGTCTACTTTTACTTATTTTCTTCAATCTCACCAACCTATATCACAATATCAAAATCACACATTTAATTATTTATCAATTACATAAACATTATATCATTAATTATTTATAGGGTGTACATTTACCGCTTTTGTGAGAAATCAAGCAGTTGGCAACACAATTCATGCCGTTGGGAGCCGCAATTTTGGACAAATTCTCTCACTGTAGGGCTGTAAGTTTGAAAAAAAAGGTAACATAATCAATTTTCCTTCCTCCTTGCAGCGCGCCCAGACACGCCCTTAATTAACCAAAAAAAATTACATCTTTATTAATAACAAATTAATTATTAAACAAAAATATTAAATATAAACTAAGCAAACGTGCATTGCACGTTGTTTGCACCTAGTCTTCTACAAAATGGGAAATAATGCCAAACAAATAGGGGCTTACTTTTTAATACGCACATAAAATATTCCAAATTTTTTGTTATCAAGTTTTATAATTTGAATAATTAGTGTATCTATTTATCTTCTCCAGGCTAGAATGGATTTTTAAAATTCTCGTCAATAACCAAAAGAAATCGCTTTTAAGAATCGAAAATAGCAAAAATTATGATAAAAAGAAAACATAAATATAAAAAACCCTGCAGGGGTAATAGGGGAATATACATATAAGGGGGCATTATCGGAATAAAGAGGATGAATACTCGAGTGGCCCCACTCTGCCAGGGCCACGTGCCTGTCGAACCAGTGCACATGCTCCCTTAGAAACAAAGGCGGAATAAAAGTTTAAAAGAAAGAATTCAATCCAAGTCTCCCTATCGGGCACTGGGCTACTAAAAGAGTCTCTCTCTCTTATCTTTCTCTATCCAGCTCCCAACAAACGTTAAAGAAAAATGCCCAGAAAAAATCTTTAAGAAACAGCCAGGAATTCATCGTCATTTCAATTCATCGTACTCAGATCAGATCTCGAGGTTTAAAACAAGAAGAAGAAAAGGAAACTGATTTAATTTAGTTAAGCAAAACGAAAGAGCGTTTTTTTTTAATTAAATTTTTTTTTGGTAAAATATAATTTGAAATGGAGAAGAACACGCCGGTCAGGAAGCCTCACACATCAACGGCAGATCTACTTACCTGGTCTGAGAATCCGCCGGAATATTCCCCCGCCTCCGCTTCTGCATCCCGTGCATCTGCCCGTTCCCACCAGGTAAAGTTTAATCCATTTCCCGGAATATCTTATTTTACTTCTTAGATTTTTTTTTTTTATTTTGGTGGGATTAATTGTACAACAATGAATGACAGCCGTCTGATGGGATCAGAAAGGTGGTGTTTGGCGGTCAGGTTACGGATGAAGAAGTCGAGAGCTTGAATAAAAGGTTAAAGATCTAGATCAATTTGTGTATTGTATTTATTTGTTATTTCTCAATCTTCAATTTCTTTATTAATATTTTTCAAACTGGTGATCTTTTTGTTTATATGATTCTAATTTGAGCAATAAATGATATGGTACAAAGATTTTGTTGTCTTGTGTTTTTGTTTTCTTGTAAATTTTTGGATGCATCGTTATTATATTCACAATTTTCTCATTTTTTATTTCCTTTGTAAATTTATTCTTGTTTCTTATGACGTTTTGAATGGTAAAATTATTCATGTCAGTGATTGTTCAACTGACATTGTCTTTTAACCAAGAAGTTACTGAATTAGTGAGATCTCTATATACCTCTTTGTGTTTGTAATATTGTCATTTTGAAGACCTTTGATTGCCATATCAAATCTTACCTTAGGTCTTCAAGTCTTGAATTCGACTGACACTCTTGGAGCTACAACTTATGATATGAGCGAATGCTATATTAGCAGTTTTGCTGAATAAATGGACTGTGGAAGTTTTATATGGAAATAAATTCTTTCATAATGTTATAAGATTGAACTAGGAGAACCATCATCAATAGCATAGTGTCGTAGCATGTACTTGAATTCTTGATTGACAACAAAAACTCGCAATTCTTGATTGAACCATCATTGACTTTTGATAGTACCACGAGAGCTTATAACGAGTCACCATATAACAACTTTTCAAACGATTATATGTTATAATGAATAATGCTATATGTACATCCTTCCTTACCATTTGGATGACATTCTCTTCTACGTGGAAGAAATCTGTGCAGTGATGTGATGGATGAGTTTAAAATTAAGAATGTAGATATTGTCACGTGGAAGAGTGTAAATGACGGTGTAAGGGAGAGTGTACGTGTACGTGTAGTGTGATTGATGTTTTAATATGGTTTTCATTATTGGCTATCTCAAGATTTAATGCTAATGAGATGCAAGTTGTACTTTTTACTATTTCGCGCAGCATGATATTTTTATTGGTATCTATCTTTCCCTTTGTACCTGTTTTGTGGAAATGTTAAAAACTCTTTAGCGTTTGGGCCATTCCAGGAAACCGTGTTCAGACTATAAAATGAAGGAAATGACTGGTAGTGGTATATTCAAATCAAAGGGAGAAAGTGAAGCATCGGAATCTGAGGATATTGAGCAGAACTCGATGAACAAAACTGGACTACGAATGTACCAGGTTTGATATTTTCTGGTTAAGCTTATTATGCAATTCTATATGATGTGTTGTGAACGTTTATATCCTACCTTTGATGGTTGAATCTTTATTAGCAAGCATTGGCGGGAACCAGTCACATTTCTTTTGGTGAAGAAGAAACATTTTCTCCCAAGAAGCCAACTAGTCTGCATGAAGTGGCAAAGCAGCGGGAGTTGAGTGGAACTCTGGAAAGTGAGTCCGAGGCAATGTTGAAGAAACAAATTTCAGACGGAAAAATGAAGGAGCTCAGTGGGCATGATATTTTTGCCCCACCACCTGAAATTCAACCCCGCCCCTTGGCTACTCGCGCTTTGGCGTTACGAGAAAGCATTACTATTGGAGAACCTGCATCGGATAATGTAGGCATATATATGCTCATTCTGTTGTCCTTACAGTAGCTCACTTTTCCTTATTCGTCAACCTAGAAAATAATAGAACAAACATATAAAATATTTGATTAAAATTGTTGTTGGAAAGGTAAAATTGAGAACAAGTTCTGTTAAAGTTTACGATCTAAAAGTTCGACCACAAATTGACGATTTTTTATTTAATAAATCGGTATCTCCTTTTTGGTATGGTTGATACATCTCTTGGTCTTTTATGGAATTTGAGATTCTTCGTTTTTCTAGTTAGTTCTCAAAATTTTCTCATTTGTAGGGTGCTGGAGGCCAGAACAATGGTGCTCTGAGTGAGGAACCCACTGTCAAGACAGCAAAGAAGATTCCTAACCAGAAATTTGCAGAGCTTTCAGGCAACAACATTTTCAAGGGAGACGCATCACCTGCATCTACTGAGAAGCCTCTGAGTTCTGCGAAATTGCGAGAAATGAGTGGCAGTAATATATTTGCCGATGGGAAAGCTGAATCCCGGGATTACCTAGGTGGGGTTCGGAAACCCCCGGGTGGGGAGAGCAGCATTGCTCTGGTGTAACTTGTTAGGTTTAACTCAACTGTTTACTTATTACTCGTGTCTATCTTATTTAGACGGGGATTTCTTTTCATATAATCTGTCTTTTCATATATGTTGTCATTATCGTGTGTGTTTTCTTTCATCTTAGAAGGGATTTGTTCCAATATGATTTGACCTTTGAGTTGTGGGTTTTGGTATGTTTTAGGGTTGATTAACATGTTCATCAGTGCTTGGTTATGTGCGCTAAATTCAGGTAGTTCCTTTTGTTTTTTACTTCGAAAATCTTTCAAGTTCTCAATGTGTTTGTAACCTGTTCTAGTTGTTTACATTACTGAAAATTTCCTGGTTTTTATGAGTGTCTGTTTGATTGGATCGAGGGCTCGAAGCAAGCATTTGACTACTCGTATTATTCGAGTACATGCAGAGATGTCATACATGGATTTGTTGACAGTGCAGAAGTAACTTATGATTGGACTTTGTTCTAATGTTATCTAAGTTACATATGCTATAGCTTTATTTTAGGATTCTTGAACGGAAGTGTTTGTATTGTAGAACCTAAAAACTTGTAAATATCCCTAGCCATTTCTTAAGCTATAATCAAGGGATGGTTACTTGTCACTTCGCTTTCAAGGTGGTTTACCTGCATTTGACTTCACCTATACTCTTTACTTGTTGGAGAAGATACCAGTACATTAAAAGGACATTGCGAGGATGACATCAAAAGTGTGTTTGATATATATTAAAATGAGAAAAATGCATTTTTTTGTGACGTAATGGTGAACATGTGGTTGAAAAAGAATAAAAAGTTATTTATGTGATGAAAAATATTATTTTATTGAAGAACGTGTGGTTGAAAATGAGTAAAAAATGATAATGAAAATGAGAATGTGGCTAAAAGCGTGAAATAGGGGCCAAATTTTATTTCTCGATTATCTGTATAAGAAGTTTTTTTTGAGTGTATTTGATCTAAAATTTATTAAAGAGCCTGTTTGGTAGGGATTTTGGGGGGAAGAATTGATTTTTGAATAGTGATATGATGGGAAATGTGTTGTTGAAAAAGAAGAAAAAATTATTGATGTGATGGAAAATATTATTTTATTGAAGAATGTGTGGTTGAAAATGAGAATTGATTTACTGTAGAAAATCAAAATTCATACCAAACAGGCTCTAGGAATAAGATTAATTAAATATTATAGTGGCTTGACATTTCTTTACACGAGAAATACTCACTCCATGTTTGACGATGTTTAAATTATATACTTTTTATTTTCACATTTCATAAGATTCATAATTTACTATCTATTTATTAATTTACATATTTCTAGAATTCACAACTTCTAAACATTTAAAAATAGTCTTGTTAGCAATATTTACAAATAATAAAGATTTATTGCAAAACTTGACAAGATTTTAGGTTTTTTGTTTTTGATTTTTACTATTTATAATAACGTTTTTTTATATTTTTTTCCTCGCAAATTATGTTTTGTATTATCAATAACTAAAATATAGTATGCAAATGTTGCTTTACAAGAGACATGGTTCAGATAAAACACGATTTTCCACATATAAAACATAGATAATATATTATTCAAGATAACTCGAGTTTACGCACACATTTCTCAATAAGAGAGACATGGTTTAGCTCACGACACGACAACAAAAGACACACAACGCAAAACATTGGCATAAATTAAAACACTCATACAGAAAAACCATATAGCAGTAGCTGCCATTATTCAGGCTTCCTCGTGTCCGATCAGGGCCAACAGCATTTTCTCGTAATCTCCAGTCGTGTCCTTAGCAATGGCGCGATCCAGTGGCACACTGTTCCTCTTCTGATACTCGTGCTTGATTATTTTCATGTCAATCTCAGCTCGAGTAGCAACAATTCTTGTGAGAGCTCCTTCATCCGTCCCTTGCCTGTTAATTGCAAGGCGAATAGCCTTTTCAAAGTACTTCTCAGGGCATATCAAACACTCGATAGTTCCTCTCAGTATTGAAAGGAACTCGTCCTTGGGGTCGGCTTCTAAATCCTGCGAATAAAATTTCTTTCAGATAACGCGTCAAGCTGGAAAATTAACCGTGAATAAAGTTCACACGCATTACCTTGCTTATATCATTTCCAAATTCATTTTTGTATTGATTTATCGTCGCATTGACCTGTGCTTTGCTCCTCGTTGCCAAAATCCTAATGAAGTCATCATCATTGCAAGCCTTCTTCGAAATTTTCTCGTGCAGTAGTTTAGCTTCTGTTTTTGCAAGTGTCAAGTTAACTTCATCTCCCCCATATCGATATGAGCTCACCAAGGAGACCAAAAGCTGAAATAATTAACAAAGTGATAAATAAATTCTGTCCAAGGAACACACACGTCGCCTTTCGACTCTCCTTTCTATTTAAACAACTTTGCATTTTCTTGAAGCCAAACTATCATCTTAAGTAATGCCTAGTTTCTAAGGGCACGTATGATACGCAGTACTCAAATAGATATGGCTGAACCATACAATAAACAAGATTTAACTTCTCTTTCTTTGATAATATCGTCCAATACTATCTAATTCACCTAACCAAATATATTCTAAGGCTGACATTTCTATGGTTCCTCTGTAAATCTACAAAAATACCGGTCCTAAAAATCTTGAAGAGAAATGCTAGAAGTACATCAAGTGTTACATCAGGGTGTCCATTATGGACACCCTGATGTAACACTTGATGTACAAGAAGCACAACTCAATCTTTAAAGCTGTAAAACAGTAGAGATAACATTACATGTACCTTGCGAAAGTCTCCGTGTGTGTGATAAGCAACATCTTCCTCGAGCGATCTCTTAAAACGAGCATGATAAGCTTCCCTTGCCAGAAGCAGTTCTTTCGGAGACCTTGTACAAGCTATTTCCATGAGTACCTGATTGCTCGATGTCCACATCTTTGTAGCTTCATTAGCCAAATACGCATCGCGTTCAGAAGGGTCCAGTGTCCATAGAAATACAAGCCTCTGATATACATACATTTAGAACATCATGAATTATATCCTGGTTCAAACTTGATCGATCTAAATTTATCATCCCTTTTAAGATTTAGAAATCAAACCTCAAAATCATTTGTAAGTTCCTTATTCAAAGCTTTGAGCAGATCTTCTCCATAAGTCTCGGCATAAACCTGCCTAATCAACTTGCGCTGGGCGGCATTTCTGTGACCCAAAATCGAGATGATCAAATCCTCATTTGTTCCCCATCCTGAAAGGAAATGATTTTGAAACATTAAGAAATCCATCAAATGATAAAACAAACCAAGATTTAATGATTTGGATCATAAATAAATCAACAAAAAAATTACCCACAGTTTAGATCATCATCAACTCGATTCATACGTTAGATCTATTACAAGAAGATCATCAACTAGACTCATTTTCCATAGATCAAGTGCCATTGACCTTTGACAAAACCAAGAACAGAACAAATAGAGCCATAATTGTTGTATCGAATTATGATCCCTCTCCTCAAAAAAAGAAGGGATCTTTGCACTGAGCGAAATCATGATCAATCCACATCAGAAAAAAAGTAGACGATCAAGATGCATCAATGGAATTTATATGCTTAATTAACGAATCTTGATCAGACAATTAAGATGAGCATAATCAAGAGAAAAGAGAGACCTGCAAAGGCTTTGTGGAGTTGTTCACAATCTTCAGCGACGGAGGGAACATGCGCCGGAACACAGAGAGTCGACATTTTTGCAGTGAGAGAGAGTGAGTGAGTGAATTTGTTTGGTGAAAACCGAAAACGCGTCAGCCAAATGGGCTCTTCTCTTTTCCTTTATATCAATCATTACGAAGTGGACAACGGGAGATGGACATCATAATATGTGGGTTCCGCGATATTATCTCTCCACCTTACGCGATTATCGGCTAAATAGGTACATCGATAAATGAAGAGATTTTTTTAGAATAAATTTTATTTAAAGTATGCATGATTTAAAAATAGAAAACAATTATGAGTCAAGTGCAATAAATTCTATTGAAAGAATCCATGATTAAAAAAGAATTTAATAATGCTACTTGTTACGTCATGGTTTACATCGAGAAGAAGCATCAAAATGAATGTTGATAAGTTTTTTCTTTTTTTGTTTGGTTGGAGAAATTCTGACATAATCATACCTTTCAACGCCATGTGTATGTAAATCATTATATAGATGTTGTACAACTGTAACGAATTAAAAAAAAAAAAAAAAATTAACCTAATAGGATATCAATCTTGTAAATAAAAATAAAACATTAACCATTCCAAAAATAATTTCCATCATATTATAATCACAACATAATAAAAAATGCTACTTTAAACTAAGAAACATTAGACCTCCAATTGGGTGATTGTGGGAGAGATTTAACATTTCCAGGCTTGACATTTTTCCTAAATCAAATGGTATTTCTCCGGTGAGTAATTATTACTCAAATCCAACTCGAACACATTCTTCGACTGAAATAGCTTTTGCTCAAATTCAAGTGATAAAATTGCTCAGACGGTGCTAAGTTTAATGGTATTGGACCTTGTCAATCTATGTTTGAAAAAGCTATTGGTACAATCATTAGTGGGTTACAACACTTACAACACATTCACATTAGTGTGGGCCTGCCCTTGAAGTCCAAGTGTGATTATTTATAGAGCGTGTAGACTCGCCAATCTAAGAAGGAAAATAACCTGGTGAATAGGACTTGGTGACGGGGCGAACGAGCGTGTGGCAAAGGTGAACTTATACTGGTAGCTGAACGTAGGGCAGGAGGGTGGTAGGTGAGGTTATTGGGTAGATTTGTTGAACCCCCTTTAGGAAGCCCGCTGCAAGGTTGTGAAAGTGCTCCCATTCGAAACTGAGGTTTTTAGAGGGTTGCAGAAACGGTAAGCGAGGCCTTAAAGGGTTAGCCGAGCCCCTTTGAGTTGGAGCGCCCAGCAGAAGCGTCGGTGAGGCGATTGGAGAGATCATGTTCGAGCCCATTTAGATCGGGACCCATAGATAAGGCTGTGAAAGTGTAGGCGAGGCCGTTGGGAGATCTGCCGAGCTCTTTTATATCGGGACCCATAAATAAGGTTGCGAAAGCGTTAGGTGACACCGTTGGATAGATCTGCCGAGCCCCTTTAGATCGAGGCCCATAAATAAGGCATGATGATTAGAGGGGCACGTTGGTTCCCAATGAAGACAGCTGGGTGGCGTATCAACTTCCTAGGTTCGAGCTACGTGCACATTTAATGCGCAATGATGATGGTGCCTCACATCGGTAGGGCTTACGCGAGTTAATGGGACGTGATTAGCACGACTCCATCTGGGCTCTTGGTTTGAATTTTGATCAAAAGCCCTTTGAAGTTAACTTGGCAGATGGTACTACAGGTGGATGGTCCAGATTAAAATGGGGGATGATCCAACGGTGAGGGCTCGCCCATTACGCATATATAATATTAAAAACCCATCTTTTTCCCTTCTCTTCACTTTGTGGCAGCATCAAACCTTTATGTGGAAAGTATTACTACCTTCTCTAGCATCTTTTTGTTGCGTCGGACGATCAACTCTGTTATTCCCTATTTTCTCTGCATTTCGGCCTTTAGGATTTAGAGCTTGTGTAAGTATTTATTTTACCGAGGTATTCTTTTCATTTGCTAAGTTAGATGGATTCTTCTTCAAAAAGAGTGCGTCTGGGGGGTCGTCTGGGATAGATATGGCGTTAATTTGTACTGAGGCGGGCATTCCTCCCCTAATTCCTACCGAAAGAATCATGGAGGCGATGAGGGGACCCCATAGTGTATGGATGATTTCGGAGGGCCCGATAGATTATAGCATTAGGTGGGGACTGATATAAAGGAGGGCGAGTTGGAGTCCTTTCGGGAGAGGTATAGGATCCCAGATAATATAGAAATGTTCACACCCATTTCAGAGGAGAGGGCCTATTTTCCCAGATAGGAGTATGTGACGGTGAGTGAGGCCATTCTTGCTGGGGGATGAGGCTGCCTTTACACCCTTTCTTTAGATTTACCCTTAGGCAGTATAACTTAGCTCCTGCCCAGTTAGTACACAACGCATGGAGCCAACTAGTAGGGGCCTTTCTCCTTTGGAAGGAGGTCACACTTGGCGAATATATGCCTTTTCACGTTTTCCAGTCCCTTTTCCAACCTCGAGCCTCTAGTGGGGGAGAGTGATTGCAAGGGGTGGTACTGCATGAACCCCTGGGTCTCGAATTCTCCCTTTGTTGAAGTCATCTTGATTTTGGATTAGAGGTCGTTGGCAGACGATGGATGGAGATGTGACCCCAGAGATAACTTTGCCGACCCAGTGTCATGAGTATAGTGAGTTTGGTCTAGTTATGCCAATGTTTATTTTATGCCATTGCTTTCGATCCTTCGTATCTAATGTGTGCTTTGTGCAGCTGCAGTCAACAAGTTCCAGCTTGAACCTTCAGAGTGGGCTATCATAAGGGCTATTTACGAGCTACCTGCAGAGAAGAGGCACTTCAAAAACGTAATTGCCAAATGAACCCTCTTTGTCACGCATCAGCTAATGGCTACTAAGGGTAAGAGGCTCATGCCCGTTCATCCGTGGCAATTGTATTTCATTAACGTTTCCCTTATTATGTTGTCATATTTCGTAGATCAGCACGGCAAAAAGGAGTATGTCAAACTCAACATGTTGTTTCTAAACAGCCTCGACTAGGTGAAGAAAAGCAGCCCATGAGCTCCATGTCTGATGCTTACAAGCATCGGAGAGATGAATTGACTCGCTTGTCTATGGCGAACCCCTTCCCCATTTGGAGAAGAAATGGGAAAAAAGAGAGGATGCCGAGCTTTCAGATGAGAGGCCTCTGAAAAGGAATCTGGTGTTGACGAAGAATGTTGGCCATCTCTCTCTCTCGAAATGCCAAACTACCATTAGCGAATCGCTTCGGTGTCCCATTATCGCTGAGCCCACCTCCTCCATAAAAAACATAGAAGTGGAGGAGGCGAGCCTCGTGAAAAGGAAAAGGGTCAAGGAGATTAAAAATGTTCCCTCAGAAGAAAAGGCATAAAACTTTTCGAGCAAGAGGGCTGATGAGATAGCTTCCCCAGTGATGGAGATGCTCCTCACCGAGGTCCAAGGGGCCACAAGGGTCCATCATAAGTACTGGACCGACAAGTATTCCTCGTACGCAGAGACCTGTGATGCGGTGGATATGGTAAAAGCTGGATTGCATGCATGCCGGTTCTTAGGGCTTCTTTTTGAATCGCAAATGGAGATACGACAACTGCAAGGCCACAATAGGGAACTCCTCCACAAAGCTACAAAGGCACATGCCTCATCAGTTAAAGCTAAGGCTGAGGCGTCATCTGCCAGTAAGGCCATTGAGGCCTCCAAAATAAAACAGGTCGAGGTCGAGTCGAGGGCGGAGACACTCTCCAAGGAGGCGGATGAGTTGAAGAAAAAGGTCCACCTCTACAAGGCAGAGGTCAATGCTTTAATAAAACGAGTGAAAAATTCTGACAATCTACAGAAGATAGCCTCGTCGGCCTTGGAGGTGGCCAACAAGGAGAGAGCGGAGCTAAAGGCCAAAGTTGAAGAGTTGACTACTGAGGCCACTGATCTGAGGCAGCAGTTGAATGGGTAGGGACGACAGCGATAAATGAGTATGTTGCCCATTTTCATGAAATTACGGAGTATGACGGGCTCGGCATATGAACTGGCAGGGGGTAGCTTACAACGAAGTGTTCACAAGGCTTGCCGAGCTGTACCTTTAATTAGACTTGGCTGCTATAAGGGAAGAATTCTCTTCTGTCGAACCTTCCATACCTGCCCCTGAGGTCGAGGATTCAGTGGAGGAGGTGGATGCTCCAGAACCTCAGTAGGATGACTGTGCCGCTTCTTAGAGTGGACCCCCCTTTCGTATTGGATTTGCAATATTTTTGTGACGATCCGTCCTCCTTTGTATTGGACTTATTTTTAATAAAAGCGTAATTCTTTATCGAAACGTTATATAGGCTCGCCATAATCACATTTTAACTAGTGAATTAACAATATACGGGCTCGCCATAACAACGTATGAGCTTGTCATCTTAACTGATAAGTTAACAACATATGGGCTCGCCACAATTGCATTTTACTGAATCTTAACAACTTATGAGCTTGTCATCTTAACTGATAAGTTAACAACATATGGGCTCGCCACAATTGGATTTTACTGAACCTTAAAAACGTATGAGCTTGTCAGTCAATAAGTTGATTGTTCGCCATATTTTAACCGTTCGTGAGCTCGTTACTTGTGGGCTTGCCATAATCAGAAACAAAAAGGCATACGCCTTAGTTATAAAGGGTACATAAGCAACAATCTCGACATTTATTGATAATACATTCTTAGGTATGCAACATTCCAAGGGTGGGGCTGTATCTTTCCGTCCAAATTCCCAATTAAGAAGGTTCCCGATCTAATGCCGTTTAATATGCGATAGGGGCCCTCCCAGTTCAGACCCAATTTCCTAATGCCAAGTTCCTTGGAGGACATGAAGACCCTCCTGAGTACTAGGTCGCTTCTTCTGAAAGATTTCTTCTTTATCCTTGCATTGTAGTACTTTGCCATTTTCCTTTGATAGAAGGCTAGCTTTCTTTAGGAGTCATCCCTTCTTTCCTTAAGGAAGTCGAGCTCGCATCTTCTTATCTCATCATTAGATATCTCGTTAAATTGTAGACGGCGAGGTGAAGAGAGGCCCACCTCGACCGGTCTCATGGCTTTGGCTCCATACACCATGGAAAATGGAGTTTTCCCTATTGATGTTCAATTGGTTGTACGAATAGCCCATAGTACATGAGGGAGCTCGTCCACCCATGCGCCCTTTGATGCATCAAGCTTCTTCTTTAGGAGGCATTTGAAAGTCTTGTTGACTGCCTCAATTTGGCCATTTGCTTAGGGGTGGTGTGGGGAGGAGAAATGTTTCCTTATCCCTAGTTCATCATACAGGTCCCGGAGCCTCTTGTTGTCGAATTGTCGCCCATTGTCTGTACTGATTGAGTGGAGAATTCCGAACCTGCATATGATGTTTTTCCATATGAACTTAGAAATGTTTGCCTCAATTATTTTAGCTAGCGGTTCCGCCTCGACCCATTTAGTAAAGTAATCAATGATGACAATAGTTTGCACTTCCTTTTCCCTTTGGCATCCTATTAGGTCGACCCCCCCATTTGGCGAATGGCCATGGGCTGGAAACTACAGTCATCTCTTGGGATGGTTTCCTCTGAATGGAAGAGAAGCGTTGACACTTGTCGCATTTTTTCACGAATTGTATTGCATCCTTTTCAAGGTTGGCCATTAGTATCCTTGCCCTAGTACTTTATGGGCTATGCGGGCCCCCCAGTATGGTTGTCAAAAACTCCTTGATACTGTCGTTGCTATCTTTGGACAGAGGGTGGTTGATGGGACCTATTTCTAGGCCTAGAGGGATCAATTTGATCAAAGACGTTGTTGGAAATTTGAGGTTCGTGCTCTTGAGTGTATTCGGGAGGAAAATTTTCTTCCTGTAGCATACTGTTACTAGGCTGGCTTGTAACGTAGTTGATGGAGGTATCCACTTCCACCTCCCTCTCCACCAGGTTGTTATTCATGACATACCTTTGGGGGTATGCTACTGTGTTGTTTTTTTCACCCCCTTGGGGGAAAACTCCTCGTCGAGGCGCTTGAAATCCAGCTTGTTGGTGCATCTACATGATCAGCTGCTGCATGGCTGCGTTTTGATGTACCATGTTATTCATGTTTGCGGCCATTTCTCCCACTTCTCTAGCTAGGCGTATTGTAGTACCACCTCGCCTGTGTTGGTGATAGGGATGACGTATGTTCACATTGGTGCGGATGACCTCTTCTTTAGAGCCTCTCGTTGCCTATCTTCACCACGTGTCCCTTGGTGGCTGGAACTTATTGTAGGATCTGATTTTAGGTTGACAACTGATAAGTGAATTTTTTACACTTATTCGGGGCTTGAAACTATAGAATTTTATTATTCTTTTGACAAAATACGACCTAAATTATGTCACATTGCATCTTGTAGGTAAAACTTGATGTTTGATGAATAATTGAAGAAAAGAAGCAAAATGTAGCGAAAAATGGCGAAATCCAAAATTTGAGGATTCAATTGCAAAAAATCAATGGTTGATTCAGACCTCAAAACGATACTTTAAAAATTGTTAGGAAACAATTTTATGGAATTAGAATTCAAAAAAGAATGGAACATGATCAAAATATTATTAAAGTCAATTTCCAATCGCACAAGATATATTCCAGATTTTTAGCCGAAAATTGAGACCCCTGTTTGTCATAGTAAACGGTCGAATTGGAAAAACTCTATTTCTATCAAAGTTGTATTATTTTGAGTTATATTTCAACTCACTTTGAATCGTCTCAATCGAATATCAGAGAGAAAGTTATGACTAAAATAAGAACTGCTATGCAGAGACAAAAAAATATGTGCGCGAAGACAACTTTCCTTATTCAATTAGAATTCTTTTGGAAATCAATTTGGACGTGATTTTCAATCAATTTTTGACTCTTACAAATAAAGAGCAGCATAATACATATGTAGAACTTCCCTTGACCTAAAAATCTATATATTATACATATTTTAGAGGCGAAAAATATGGCTAACAATGTGGAATGAAGGCGAATCATACAAGAATTTTGAAGATTCATAGCTCGGTTTCAAGATTTGAGTCAAGAAAATGGGTTTTCCTATTTCTTCCATCTTTCTTATTTTCGGGTGATGTTTTTCCAATTATTCTTGTATAATTTAATTATAAGAATGTTAGACTAAGTTTTTCATTGTATTGGATGAATGATGAACCCAATTATTTGTTTATGTTAATTCAAGACAATTAGTTTAGTATTTCTTATTTTTCTTGATTAATTTTGCATTTCCGTTGAACTATTTGATTGATTGATCACCAATTAGATAGTAAGTTACTTTTTGTAGTGTATGAATACTCACAGTAAGTTTAGAATGCGGCAAGATCAATACATGTACAATATGTACTAGAAATAATATTTATGGCATGTGCAATCATGTGTGATAAATTTTGTGATTCAATGCATGTTTTCCATATAAATTCGGACTAGGAATATGATCGGGTCGTGTTAAACATAGGTTTAATATATCTTGGAAAAGAATATTGAATAAAAGTGGATTATCAATTGTTTGAATGCATGAATTTACTAGATTACGAATTAAGAATTGAACTAAATGGTAATAGGGGATTCACGATTCCAATACAAATATTTGCATATTAAATAAATATTTTATTTGTTTTGTTATTTTAGGATTAATATAGAAAACATATAAACCAAACTCTTTTGATGTCATCATATTTCGAATTTAATAGTAGCTGTTGAACTACAAATTAAACATTATTCCTCGTGGGAACGGTACACTTAACTCACATATTTTATTACTTATACAACGATCTCGTACGCTTGCGGGTTTCAAGCGAACAAGTTTTTGGTGCCGTTGTCGAGGAATAACGGATTTAATTTTAGTTTAGTAGTTTATATTAAATTCGATTTTTGTTTTATTCTTTTTATATTTTTTTATCATTGATTTTGGCTACCCACCTTGATTTATCGTACTTGATATTTTATCCAGGTTCCATTCAGCAATACGTCTAAGATTCTAACACAGCAGGGTGAAAAGATTTTTGCATCAAATAACCTTGAAATGGATGACGCGGAAGAAGATATATATAGTGAATTATGTTATGTGGTGCATTATACTGGCTACTGAGTGAATACATGCACTGTACCTTTTTCAGCTCAAGCTTCTAGCAATTAACACATCTTTTGAAGCCTACACGCATGTGGGTGGGTGTATCTCTTCAGACACATTTGTGGAATTTGGTCCTTCCATGTTGAACGAGGATGCAATTGCAAAATACTACACTAATCTTGTCAAGTTAGATGAAAACAAACTGTGTATTGGAGATGGCGTATTCTGGTATAAATTTAAAAGGTAGGGATACAATCCGCTCGAAAAGTTTGAAAGAAAAGAGTTTACATTGCCTGTGGATTTAATTTGTGAATCAGCCATTCAACCCGAGGAGATATTAATTATGGAAGACAAGAACAAAGATGATGAAAGATCAATTACAAAGGAACAAGTGAAGATTAGATAATTAATGAAGACGACGTTAACCCACATTCTGTTGACTTCATTGAATGGCCTATCATTGAATTTGTTATTAAGCCCGAAAAGAAGGAAGAAGTTTACGTAGATGAATTCAAATCGGAAGAGATATGCATATCATATCACATTGGAGAAGGCAGAGTTAAAACTTGTAGAAGTAATGAAGAGTGGAGTAAAGTCAGAAGAGGCAAACTGAACAAGGCATCAAAAGCGTTCTTCAAAATTCCATGATGTCGAAACAACAAAATCAAGCTAAAGACTTTAAACAAAGCGCTTATAGGGATGCAACCTAATTTTTCTTCCCTTTTATTTATTATGCCTTCAAGTAATATGATAGTTTAGATTATTTTTTTTATTATTCAATTTTAGGGACTCATCATCCACACCTCGTTTTCCCTTAGATTTTCGATATATTAGTTGGTTTATTAGATGTTAAAACTAAGTAACACTTGTTCTAAAATTTTTAGCGTTAATGATTTATTTGGTTGCATTGTGTAGGAACATGACGTCGTAAACAAAGGAGCCAACGCGAGGAACATAAAAGCTAGCAATTGGTTTACAAGCCATATCAGGAGAGTCTTTTCTTCATTTACTTCCCCACCCTTTTATTTGCTGATTTAGGACTTCAGACATTGATGACAATGTCTGATTTAAGTTTGGGGGTGGAAAACATGAGTTTTTTTATTGCTTTATGTGTTTTGGTGTGCTTTTATTGTTTTGTGTGCTTTTATTACTTTAGAAAAAAATGAAAATTTTCAAAAAATTCAAAAATGCTTTCTTTTTGTGTGCTTGTGTGAGTTAGTTGACTTGTCCTGCAATGAGTAATGTATTGAATTATAAATTGATTTATGAATGGTGAATAAAGTGCATGCTTAGATTAAGTTTTGTTTTTCCAAATGAAATTTGATATATATTGAGCATGTGAATTAAGTTAAGCATTGTGTATGAATAAGTTGATTTCATAATTAGATGTGTTGAAACAATAGACCATAGATGCTAAACTCAAAATTACTAAATTTTAGATCCTTACACCAAATTTAGAATAGTTTGGAGGATTTCACTGTTTTATGAAGATATTGAGATAAATAGGGATTCCATGTATGAAATAAAAAATCTTGTATGGATTGTCTAAGTCAATATGATGCAATTGAGTGAAAATCTCAAGCTAGAGGTCATTTTACTTGAATAAGTGTTTAATGATGGACATTGCACTAATCAAAGCAAAAAAAAAAAAATAATAATAATAATAATAATTAAAAAAAAAAAAAAATATATATATATATATATATATATATATATATATTTGAAATTTTTTTCTCTGTAGCTTTTATGACTTGAACAATTAAGCCTGCAAGGATTTTTAAAATTATGTGCCCTATGGTCATCTGACTTGGGAGTCATCGGGCGAAAACTTGTTACATTGGTCATTTAGAAAGTTTAAGGGAGAGAATGCTTCAAATAAATAAAAAATTTAAAAAATTGAAAAATCAGAAAGAAACAGGTGCATGAAACAGAAGATGCAGCAAATGCCTTGGTTATGTCCCAAACACTTATTTAAGGAAATTTGACTTTTGATAAGGGATTATTAGCTCAATTAAGTCCTAGAGATTGAAACAATCAACTTAATGGAGAATTCTTGTTTATTGACATATTGATTTGCAATTAGTAAGATTTACCTAAACTAGAGAGGTGATGATAGTATATAATTCAACCTTAGATCACACACTTGAAAAGAGCGAAAAGAATAAGTTTGGGGCTGTGTGAATCTTACAAGTGATGAAAGAATATATATGACCATTGAGGGTTGGAAATTGAAACAACTCATGAATTCATAATACTATACTTAATTCTTCACACACAAGTCGATTTTACATTGGAAAAGTAGATTTTAATTTCTGTATTGTGATTTTGAAGTTGTGCATAGATTTGATATTATGATTTCAATTTTGAGATAAAAAGCCAGGTTAACTAGCTAAGTTTTTTTCTGCTTTGCTTGATTGACTGACCACCAATTAGATAATTAGCATTGTGTGTTTGTTAGATTTTAGTTTTGTTTGAGAACAAATAAAGATTCAAGTTTGGAGGTTTGATAAGTGTATTTTCTACACTTACTCGGAACTTGAAACTATAGAATTTTATTGTTCTTTTGGCAAAATATGACCTAAATTGTGTCACATTACATTTTGCAGGTAAAACTCGATATTTGATAAATAATTGGAGAAAAGAAGCAAAATGTAGCCAAAATGGCGAAATTTTCCTTTTGGACGCTTCTTCCTCACAACGGTTCTTTCTTCAAGAACCAAACCTTTTTTCAAGGTCTTGCTTTAAAAGACTTTTACCACTAAGATGTTTGTGGTTATGGTATCAAAGGCTTCCCACAGACGGCGTCAATCTGTTGACCCCAAAAATTGTATCACACCTGGCCAATAGATGTTAAGAACTTCATGAAAATCTAGATTTGCATTAACCCTGAATAGTGCTAAGTGTGGGTTTTTATACTTAAGTAGGAAGGATGAGGCCCGTTGGATGATAGGGCACGTGGCTTCATCAAATTAACTAGCGTTTCTTGTTATATGTGTCAATCAATCAATCGATCCATCAGTTAAGGCCTTTAAATGCTAAGATCTCTTGCCTACCTACAAACCTTAGCTTGTGCAAGTGGGATTTGACCGTGTAGGTGTATAGAGACGGTGTTGGTAGTGAGTTGTCTTGTCAATCATTCCATCACAGGTTCGGTTAGGCACAGGATTGGTAGGCACAGGTTCGATTAGGCATAGCATCGGTTAGGCACATGATCGCATTTCCTACGAGGGGTCTGTTCATATGGGGTAGTCTAGACCCCATCTAACAGAGCTCCCAACGTTTGCCCTCCACGTAGGGAGCTATTATTTATATGAGGAACAGAAATTGTCTTCATTATTGATATGAAAAGGAAGCAACAAGTTTAAGCCCATGTTTGGTTCAGATTAAAATCTGATTTTAACCCAAGTTAAAGTTAAAACAATCAATATTAGCCACATCGTTCATGGTCCCACAACTTTTCAGCCATACATTTCAAAAACTTCTATCACAATCTACTAAAAATCTAATTTTAATTCCCACCAGTTAGAAATCAAGTAAATTGAATAATGAATTGGCTCAAGCTTGATATGTTCATTCAGCTATAAGGTGGTATAAATATTTACATCAGGAAGATCCTAGATGATACAATGATTGGTTCCTTGATTCAATGAAGATATTAGAATATATTACAACAAACTTGGCAGTGGGAGCACAATGATGAATATTGTTATCGTGAGTGCTGATGTGGAAATGAATACTGAGTTAGAGTATCGTTGTCAAATTAATTCTCAACACTCCCTTCAAGCTGGAGGGCAATGGAGTGACTCTAAGCTTGTCTTTCAAAAAGAGGAACCTAGAGTGGGAGAACCCTTTTGTCAGCAAGTTTTCGATTTGATCAGAAGAGGGAACATACTTAACTTCCAATTCCTTTCTCAGCACCTTGTCTCTGATGAAATGATCATCTAATTCAATATGCTTTGTCCTTGCATGGTATACTGGATTGGCCGCCAGGCATCGGCACTCATGTTGTCACACCAAAGAATTGGAGTTGGTCTAAATGAAAATTTCATCTCCTTGAAGAGTGATTGAATCCAAGCTATTTCTGAGGCTACTGAAGCAAGTGCTCTATACTCAAATTTGGTGCTTGACCTAGCAACTACATGTTGCTTCTTTGATGACCAAGCCACCAGATTTTCTCCCAAATAAATACAATATCCGGATGTTGACCTCCTATCATCTGGATAGGAAGCCCAGTCAGCATCTGAGTATCCACTTAACTCCATTCTGTCGTCTTTTGTATCCAAAGTCCCTGATTGATTGTTCCTTTAAGGTAACTAAGTATCATTTTCAATGCTTACTAGTGAATTGAAGTGGGAGATTGCAAAAATTGGCTCAATTTATTTATCGCAAACATGATATCAGGTCTGGTGTAAGTTAGGTATTGCAGCCCTCCTACAACACTTTTATAAACCGATTGGTTCTTCAATGTTTCACCATCAACCTTAGACATTGTTTTTCCTGCAAGAATAGGAGTTGGACAAGGTTTCAGATTTTCCACTTCAAATTTTCTGAGTAGCGCTTCAATATACCTTGTTTGAGTGAGATGAAGTCCTAATTCATGCCAATGTACTTCAATTCCCAGGAAATTATGAAGATGCCCCATATCTTTGAGTGCAAAACTCTTGTTCAATTCATTTATGAATCTCTGCATCAGTTCTGAGTTGTTAACTGTTATCACAGTGTCATCCACATAAATGAGTGCAAAGATGATTTGCCTTTCGATTTTGAAATAGAACAAAGATGTGTTTGCAATTGACTGCTTGAACTTCCAGCTCAATAACGTTGATCTTAGCTTGGTGCCCGTTTTAGTCCATAGAGTGCCTTTTCTAGCTTACAAACGTGGCCAGGTTTCGATTGATCTTCAAAGTCCTCTGGTTGATTCATGTAAACAATATCTTCAAGCTCACCATTTAGAAAAGCATTATTTATGTCCACTTGTCTGATTTTTCATCCTTGCAATATTGCCTGGACTGAGGGTTTCCAGAAAGTCTATACCAGGTTCTTGATGGAAGCCTCTTGCTACCAACCTTGCTTCCAACCTCTGAACAGAACCATCTGAGTTTCTTTTTACTCTAAAAACCCACCTCTTTCCCACTATGTTGTAGTCTGGTGATGAGGGAACAAGTTTCCAAGTTTTGGTTTTCATCAGGACATTGAAATTTTCTTCCATGGCCCTTTTCCATTCCTTACTTTTCATAGCTTCAATAACATTTTTTAGTTCAAATATTTCAGAGATACCTTTGAAATGCCTTTGGTTTAAAAACTCTTGCTTTTTCCCTTATAATCATAAGGTGTTCTATCAGATTTTTTGCACGTTGTTGAAGTTCAACTTGTTGCTGGCTGGTTGTGAAGTTCGTTTCAGCCCTTTCAGTATTCTGAGGATGTTCAGTTTCTATTTCCACATCTTGGTTTAATTCTTGATTGCTCATTTTTCTGATCAAACCAATGTTTCTACTTTCATCCCCTTCATTATTTGTTCCTTCAAACTGATTGTTATGTGAGCTAGGACGTGGATGATGTGCTGCATGGCTGCCTCTGGAAGAATTGTATCAGCAGGACTTATTATGGGTTGAATGTTATGTGAAAATAGGATATTATAGTTTCTAGGTTAACAGAGTTTATTGGCTTTGACTTGAAAACATAGATTTGAAGGGGAATTCGAGTTCATTGAAAGCCACATGCCTGGAGATATAGGCTTTCCATGTTGAAGTTAGGCATTTGTACCCTTTATGAGACTTACTATAGCCAATTAATACACACTGGATTGAATGAAAGCTGAATTTATGTTTTTGATAGAGCCTAAGACAGGGTAGCAGGTGCAGCCGAAAATTTTCAGAGATTTGTAGTCAGTTTCTCTTCCCTAAAGAGTCAGGAATTGTGATTTCTTCTCCAGGGGTAGGCAATTTGTTGATAAGGTAAGTGGCAACTTGAGAGGATTCCCACTAGTATTTTAATGGCATTTTGGCTTGTGCTAGAAGTGTGAGCCCTGTTTCTATGATGTGTCTATGCCTCCTTTCAATCCTACCATTTTGAGCTGAAGTAAGGAGACGGGGATGTCTGAATTCAATACCTTTTTGTGCTATAAACTTTGTAAATGCTCTATACTCTCCTCCCCAATCAGATTGAAGGATTTTTATTTTCTTTCCAAGCTTGTTTTCCACTAATCTTTTATATTGGATGAACACACCTAGAGCGTCAGATTTTTGTTTAAGGGGATAGATCCAAAAGAACCTACTGGAATCGTCTAGAAATGTTATGTAGTATCTAAAACCACATGTTGATAGGATTGGTGCTGGTCCCCATAGATCTGTATACACAAGTTCAAGGGGTGATTTTGTGTGCGAAGTTGAAAGAGAGAAAGGTAGAAGATGTGATTTTCCAAATTGGCAAGCATCACAAAAGGAAATAATTTCATTCATCTTTAACTTTTGATTACACAGTTTGAGAACTTGAGACATCACTTGGCTAGATAGATGTCCAAGCCTCTTGTACCATACTAATGCTTGGAAATTTAAAGATTTCTAACTCGACTCTAGACTGAGATTGAAAGATAGGGCAATGCATCAGTAGTTATTTGAGTAAGCAGTAGGTTGATGGTGGGTTTTGGAGTTTTGTTGAGGAAAGTCCAATTGATATAGCCCTTCCTTAAGCTTCCTTTGCAGCATCACTTCCCTTGTTAGTCGATCCTTAACAAAATAGTGGTCAGAATAGAATTCCATATAGAGTTTATTATCAGAAGTCAATTGGGAAACACTGATGAGATTCTTCTTGATTTTAGGTACAAGAGGCATTTTATTTAAGACAAGAGTTTTGTTATTCATGCTTGGAAGATGGCTATTACCAAAGTGTGAGATCTGAAGTTTATTTCCATTTCCAACCATGATTATTTCCTTACCAGTGTATTCATTTGGTGAGATGAGATTCTGTTTATCTGAAGTGATATGACTACTGGCTCCAGTATCGGCAAACCATGTTGGATCGTTCAATGTGCTGGGAGTTGCAACATAGGCTGCTGGTGCAGGTGAATGACTGTAAGCTTGTTTGTGGTTTGGTGGTGCTCTCGTGTACCTTTCATCGAACCGAAAGTTGCATATGTTAGCCTTATGACCAGTTGATATATAGACCTATCACCACCATAGAAGGTTCCACCTCTGTTTCTTCCTCTTCTTCCACCTCTGAAATTGCTGTAACTAGAGAATCTTCCATTCGAGTGTGGTCTGCTGGATCTAAAATGGTGATAGTTCGAACCAGATCTCTGGGAAAAATTTGCCGAGGCTTGATGATCAAGGCTAATTCCTGCCATCTCATTTCTGACTTGAGTTGAGATGCTCCAATCTACTTTCAAATGTCATCAATGTGGACTGCAGTTCTCCCCAGGTAATGTAATCTCTGTTATTGATCTGAACAATAATTGGAGTATAATCTTCATCCAAACCTGCCAGAACTTGAGTCACCAAATCAGAGTGAGGAACAGCTTTTTCTACAATCTCAAGGTTGTCTGCTAGCAGCTTCACTTTGTTAAGATATTATGCCCATAGCTCCTTTTCTTGATTTTTGAAGTTCACCAGTGAGAAAAGTTATCTTGGATTTGTTCTGAACTCCATAACTTTCCTTTACTGTTGTCCATAACGTTTTTGAGTTTTTAGTTCCCATAACTCTCATGGCTATATTTGGAGTTATAGAGGAGTAAAGCCAGCCCATCGGCAACTAGTCTGTTGACCTCCAATGGGTGTGTTCAGGATTTTTAGTCATTTCGATGCTGGTTCCCATTTCACCAGCAACCTGAACTCCAATGAATCCCGATGGACACAGTTTTATCCCCAGAATATATCCTTCAAGGTCATGTCCCCTAATTATGTAGAGTGTCATATTCTGCCAAAGGAGGAAATTATTTTTGTCAAGTTTAACTGATACCACTTGGGTTAAATTCATGACTAAAGGTGAGGTGTTGCTAGTTCCTTGCATCGAGTCAGTGTTGCTACTTGAGATGGATGCTTGAGCAAAGTTTGCATAGGTGTTTTGTGGGGAATTACTGGCGTTTGCCATTGTGTAGCTCTGATACCAAGTTAGAAATCAAGTAAATTGAATAATGAAATGGCTCAAGCTTGATGTGTTCATTCAGCCGTAAGATGGTATAAATATTTACATCAGGAAGGTTCTAGATGATACAATAATTGGTTCTTTGATTCAAGGAAAGCTGTTAGAATATATTACAACAAAATTAGCAGTGGGAGCACAATGCTGAATGCTGTTATCGTGAGTGCTGAAACAGCTGATGTGGAAATGAATGCTAAGCTGGAGCATTGTTGTCAAATTAATTCTCAACACCACCACCAAACACCCTCTAAAATTGGATGAAATTCAAATTTGTAGTGTCTTTTGATTAAAAACACTTGTACATATCTCTTTGTCGTCAAGACCTGCATTATTTCTTGTTTTTTACTTTTTCACGAGACAACTTTACCTTTTTCTGGAAAAGAAGACAAGGTCGTGGGTGGCCAAGATGGCCCACTTGGAGACTTGGGATGAGCAGGAAATACAAAGATCGAAACAAGTCGGGCAGCCAATAGGCAAAAGGAATTATCTAATTTAGTTCTAGTCAGAGTAAGCTCATAATAGGGAATATAATAAAGTTCTATGTACAGAAATTAACCACAGAAGTGCACCAGAATTCAAAAAATGGTTACGTGGCTTTTCTGAATTTAAAAAGGAAAAAGAAAGTGGAAAATAAACAAAAGGACAAAAGTGATTGTCTAATAGAGAAAAAGGTAAAACTCTTCCTCCCACTAAGACCTCGGCAAGTTGCTCTCTCACGGCCGATTTCATCCCTTCTCAGAACCCATTTTTTGTTACTCTCTCCCCACCGCGGAAGACCCATTTTGTCCCTCCTCAGAACCTATTTTTTGTTGATCGCTCCCCGTCGCAAGAAGACCCATTTCCCCCTACTCGTGCTCACCCGTGACATCAAGGTATAGCTGCTGACCTGTCACTCTTAAGCTGTAGGGAGATGGTGATGCATAACTCTGGAGAAGGCCAAAATCGGTCTTCACCGAATCCCGAAAAACAAAGTGAGTGACTTTGTTCTCTTCCCTATTTCCTTCTTTATATTATAAATTAAACCCAGAAATTGTTTTAGGAAATGATGGATTTCAGAGATTTATATTGTAGTGATGGTGAAATAAAATTAATTCTGAATTTCGATCATAAAAATTAGACCTAGACTACAGCCCAAAACGTACGTAATACCTCAGGACGGAGATTAGATTTTTTTTACTGTCGACTCTTTCACTAAAAGATCTAGCAGTTGAATATCTGTCTTTTTACCATCGATTCCATTATGTTTTTAAGACAATTTAATGGAATATAATGAGCTATTTAAGTAGGTGTTGATCAGTTGTAGGCAATGTCAACATTGTTAACTTTACATATTGCAATTACCTGTTCAACTGAAAGTATATTTGTTTTGCTAAACGTTACCTCTTATTGTGTTGCATTAGGAGGTTCTGTGGAAGACATACCTAATGATTGTTTGGTAGAGACAGTTGTTGACAAGAATGTTTCCATGAATACGATATCAGGGGATGATGTTACGTTAGGAGAAGATGGTCCGAAGGTGCCGGAGGTGGGTATGATGTTCAATGATGAAAAAGAATTGTGGGATTTCTATAAAGAATATGTATATCGTGTAGGTTTCCTAGTTAGGAGAAGGAATTCAAAAAAGGGAGACGATGGGAAAATTAAATACGTGACTTTCACATGTGGCCGTGAAGGCCGAAGAAGCACAACTACAAAAGGTTCTTTGAAGCCCCAACCAACGATTCAGATCGATTGTAAAGCTAGGATAACTTTTTGTACAGACTTTCATGGAATCCGGAAAATTAACACAGTATTTCTCGAGTACAATCATAAAACAAGTCCTTAGAAATCGAGGTTGTATCGCTGTAATCGAGAATTAAGTTCACATGTGAAACAAAAGCTTGAAGATATGGAAGGAACTCCCTTGCACAAAAGCTTCAATTTTGCAATGGTTGAAGCAGGTGGCCATGACAGTATGACTTGCGTGAAAAGAATTGTCGAAATTATATTGAGCAAGTGAGACGATTGAGACTTGGTGAAGGAGATGCTACAGCGACACAAGCCTACTTTTCGAAGATGCAAGCACAATGCTCAGGTTTCTACTTTAGTATGGATGTAGACGATGAGTATAGGCTCAAGAATGTATTTTGGGTAGATAATAGGTTAAGATAAGCGTACAAGGTGTTCATCAACGTTGTTACATTCGATGCCACGTTTCTAACTAATAAGTACGATATGTCGTTTGCCCCATTCGTTGTCGTTAATCATCGTGGTCTATCTACACTGCTCGGTTGTGGTTTGTTGTCTAACGAGGACACAGATACTTTTGTTCAGCTATTTAGGACATGGCTACAGTGCATGCATGGAAAAGCTCCACATGGAATTATTACCGATCAAGATAGGGCCATGCAAAATGCAATTCAGATTGTTTTTCTACATACGAGGCATAGATGGTGTTTGTGGCATATTTTGAAAAAGTTGCCAGAAAAGTTTGGTTATCACGTTCATAAGGCTTCCATTTTTTCGAGTATGCATGGATTAGTGTATGATTCGCAGTTTGTTGACAAATTTGAAGAAGTTTTCCACTTTTTTTTTTAATCTTTACATTTGCATATCAATGACTTTCCGTACGCGTACTTACGGTACGTATTGTTTTGTAAGTCATTCGGTTCCGACTATCCAAACTTCCAGCAAGAAAGTGGCCCTAGTGGCCTATGAAGATATGTAGTGTACATTAGATTCGAAAATGTGAAATGTAATTTCCTTTAAATGAGTTTCTGGTAGTTGAATGATTGTTGTAACATGGAAAATGATTAGGTTGCATCTTTATTTCTGATCTTCGTGGACTTGTTTATCTGCAATTGAGGTATTTGTTGCACCCATTTGAATTAGAATTATTGATGAATTCATGGAGAGTTGTGATGAAAATTGTCTCATTCTCTTTTTTCATTGTAGTGGGAAAATTGTACATACTTTCTTCAGATTTCTCCTCTGACTTACAGAATTTGATGGCTTCAAAACTGTTATCTATTGAAGCTCTCTATTGGTTCTTCCCAACTTGATGTAGTGCTTGATTTTAAAGTGATTGAACAGTTACAGTCTAATCAGTCATGCAGTTAGTTATTGGTTGATTGTTAAGGATTTTTTTTTCAAAAATCTGTTGCCCTTTACTTTGATAACCACAAAGCCGAAAACAAAGAACTGCACACAAACCATTTATCTGTCATTTTTTAACATTGCTCAGTATGCTGAAATCATTTGGAATCATTAAAGAGTTCAAACCCTTCTTGCATGATATATTTAGAATTGCAAGCTGAAGACTTGATGAGTTCGAAGCACAAAACAGATAGAGTGCAATAATAGAATCAACTTCATTGAATAACAACATAACTACAAAAATGCAACAACAAATATAACTACTACGCGTGCCGACCCCCTTCATTTTCCATTGCCGTCCGAGGCCTCTTTGCGCTTGCGGAATGTCACATTAAACGATATCTCAATGTTTCGTTTCTCAGCTATTCGAGCTAGATTTTCGAACATGCTCGCCAAACTGTCAGCTTCTTGGTCAGTGGTACTAGTCTCAGCCCCCGCTTCCTCTTTAACCCGGTCAAAATATCCACAGTCAATACTGCAAGTTTTGAATAGGGGCCCTCCTTCTCAACCTCAAAACATTTCTGCATCCTATCTGCACACTCTGGACAACAACGTTTTCTATTGCATTCTTCGAATAAACGATTTGTGCTTCTACAACCGTGACAAACACCATAATTCCTGCCCATCATCCCTACATGAAATACAACCACAAGCAGCAGCATTTTTTATGTAAGACTATAATAAATTTTCATAAACTAGGAACATTAATACATTTCTGCATCAAATGAGAAGGATGTCTATTACCGGAGGAGTCATTCTATGCATTTTGTAATAAAAGTTGAATGGCAAGAAAAGTAAGGTAGTTTTAAGAATTTCATAGCAACAAGGCAACATTGAAATCCCCGAAATTGGAATTTTCGAAAGATAAGTCAAAAAATTTTATTTTTCGAAATGAAATTTTATTTGCTAGACGCTCTCATCTAAATACTTATAATGAACCACATATGTATCAATACTTGCACAAGCCAAAATTAATTATGTTAATAGCCTAGTTTTTCAAAATCCCCTCTCTCCAAAATGAAGGGTAAGATAAAATAAATTCAGAGAATATGGCTACGAAGCCGTCTGAAATCTGAAACAAATGGATTTAGTCGCTTCCTTCAACAATGAGATCAGTCAGAGTGAAAAAACTCTTCGACATCGCTACTATCCGAAAAAATGTAAAACCAAAATAACTTGCCATCTTAGAGCACTAGACAGTCGGCAAATGTATGATGACGGCGCCGGAAACACCAGAATCGTGGACGGGAAATAGGGAAGAGAAAGAGAAAGGAAGTTGAAGGGAAAGGGAAAGGGAAAGTGGGAAAGTGAGAGAAAAGTGGTCTTCACGTGTTCTGAACATTTTTTTTTATATAAAATATTTTTTCTTGCCAGCTCATCTGTTCGATTTCTGGTGTCTTTTTTCTGTACGTCTAGCAGCACCGAAAAATGGGTACATCCAAAGCATATATAGTATACATAGATCATTTTATAGTGGAAATCTTGATATCGCATGAACTACACAAACTCTCTTCCCCGGCTAACTACATGGATATCACCATCATAGTTTAAAAACACTGAAATTCACATCATTCCAGCTGAAAGTTTGGACACACTAAACGACAACACTGGAAGGGATGAATTTCCTTCAAAAACAAGGGGCAAATCCGTACAATTTGATTTGAGAAAGGCAACTCTTCAGAATAACATGATTCATGGCAAACATGAAGCTAAAAAAGGAGTAACAAATCATTAACTAGTTTTTTGGAACTAACAGTAATCAATGAAATGAAAAATCTACATAAAAGCAATTGGCATCGTTCACAAAGTTTCCTGAAGTTCAAGTATTACTTGTCCAGACTTCACTGAGAAGGTGGTGGATACGCTAGCATATCAGAAACAAGTTCCATGGTTGGCCTAAATTGTGGATTGGAGTGCAGGCATTTGGTTGCAATTTTGACAATGGACTTCAAAATCTCCTCTTCTTCTCGAGTAGGGTACAGAATTCGCGGATCCAACAACTCTTTCAACTGTAAATTCCCCGGAGAGAAAGTTGTTACATTTTGAATGTAGTCACCAGGATGCTTTCCTTTGATCACTTCCAATGCCAACACTCCGAAGCTATACACATCACACTTTTCAGTCACCTTCATTGTGTATGCAAGCTCTGCCCAAAAGAAAAGGAATGAATACAATCAAAGCCATGTGTCTATATTCCGTGAACAAATATACGAAAACGGAAATATTACCCGGTGCAATGTAGCCATATGTGCCTGCAATAGTGCTGAAATTCGATGAGTCGAATTTCAGAAACTTAGCAGTGCCAAAATCTGAAATATGAGCCTCATAATGTGAATCAAGCAAAATGTTGTTGCTCGATATATCTCGATGGACAATTGGAGGCGAACAATTATGATGCATGTAAGACAAAGCCTGAGCCGTGCCTTTCAAGATATTAACCCTTTGAGGCCAATTCAACGTCTTGGCTTCTTCATCTATGCTTAGAGTTTTGGCCAAACTACCTCTGTCAAGGTATTCATAGACCAAAAATGAGTGTTGATCATTTGAACAGAAACCATAAAGTTTCACAATGTTCCGGTGCCTGATTTCTCTCAACGCTCTTATTTCAGCCAGGAAAGCTTTATGGTTTGCCATTTCAGACGAGCAGTGGAATTTTTTCACTGCAAATATAGCTATTTCAGACGAGGATTGAAGTCTTCTTGCTGATGCTGTGTTTCCTAATGAAAGTCGTGCCTTGTAAACCCTTCCACACCCTCCTTCTCCAATGCAAAATGCCGCATCAAATTCATTTGTGGCCTCTACGATGTCTTTATATGTGAGTTTTCCATTGGATATGGTGAGACAATCACAATCTTCATTCATTGAATTCCATTGTCTGAGTTTATACACGATGAGGAGCCCAACTGAAGCAAAGAGAAGTAGAGGTACACCAAGAAGAGGGATTACAATCATCAAAATGAGTTTGTGGTCATTTCGTGTCTCATGGCTTTTGCTTTTGCATTGTTGTAATCCTGCAATATTTCCACACAATCCTTTGTTCCCTCGTAGTTGTTCTATAGATATATTTTGAAAGGCTTTGCTATTAGGAATCGGACCCTCCAACTCATTATAGGATATATCAATGTCCATTGAGCCAGGCATTTCTCGAAAACTCTCAGGAATGAGTCCAAAGAGGTGATTGTGGGAGAGGTTTAACATCTCCAGGCTCGACATTTTTCCTAATTCAGATGGTATTTCTCCAGTGAGTGAATTATTACTCATATCCAACTTGGACATATGAATTAACTCACCAAGCTGAATAGGTATTCCTTGGCTTAAATAGTTGTTGCTCAAATTCAAGTGATACAATTGACTGGAATGTGCTAAATATCTTGGTATTTGACCTGTCAATATGTTTCTGGAAAGGTCAACGTATATCAACTGTGAAAGTGATCTCAATTCTTCAGGTATATCCCCAAAAAGTTGGTTGTCATTCAAACAAAGTTTCAGAAGTAAAATTAACTTCCCAATTTCCATCGGGATCTCCCCATATAACTTGTTTGAAGAAAGATCGAGTAAACGTAGTTGACTTAAATTTCCTAATTCTGGAGGAATGCGTCCTGAAAGGTTGTTCCTTGCAATTTTCAGACATAGTAGCTGTTTGCTACTACTCCAATCGCTGGATAGTTCACCAAAGAATTTATTATCACTTAGATCGATGAATGTCAAATTTGGATAGACACCAAATTCTTCGGACAGATTCCCAGAAAACCGGTTTTGTTCAAATCGGACTCTGACAAGACTAGAGCAGTTCTTTAATGTCTGAGGGATTGGGCCTGAAAGTCTATTGGAATGCACAGCTAATCTTTCTAGTACTCCACCACCACATAACTCTGGCAAATGACCAGAAAATCGGTTTCTATATAATGTCAGCCTGAGCAGTTTATTTAATTTTCCCAGTTCACTTGGAATGGAACCAGAAAGATTGTTGTGAGGTAGGGACAAAAAATTTAAATGGCTTAAATCACCTAAAGAAATTGGAATCGGACCTGTGAGATTATTTCTTCTCAAGCTTAGTCTCTGAAGTGATTTTAGCTTCCCTAACTCAGTAGGAATCGAACCTGAAAGTCGATTATCAAAGAGGCGCAAAATAATTAGACTTGTAGCTTCACCTAGCGAAGCTGGGATTGGACCTGTAAGATTATTTGTCCCTAAGTTTAGGCTCTGAAGTGATTTTAGCTTCCCTACCTCAGGAGGAATTGAACCAGAAAGTTTATTTTTGAAAAGGTGCAAAATTTGTAGCTGGTCCAAGTTTCCGAGACTGGTGGGTATGGAACCTGTCAGCATGTTTGAGCCCATGTCAACCTCTACAAGATTGATTAGATTTCCCATCTCTACAGGTATGGATCCAAAAATTTGGTTGTTGCTGAGATTCATATAAGCAAGATTTTGAAGAGATGTGAACGGAAACTTATAGAGTGTGGCATGAATACTTACATTTGTGAGGTTCAGTCTATGAACACTTCCATTGATGCAAGAAATTCCATACCAATTGCATGGATTGGCAGTTGCTTTTAGATGGCCAGAAAAATTGGTGGAATTGATGGGTTCGAAGGTCCATGAATTTAGTATTGAATTGTTGGGATTTTCAAAACTGGCTTTCCATTTCAGTAGATCATTTGCTTCTGTAGCAGAAGCACAGACGGGGTTAGTATAAATGAACAAGAGAAGAGAAGGGAACATGAAACATCTGAAATGAGAGAATTTCAGCATGTTTTTTGTACTCGGGAGCAAATTATGAGGGAAAAAGTTCAGCATGATGATGTGGAACGATGATTTATAGATACATAATTTTGAGGGAAAATTGCAGCATTAGTTCCAACCTATTCACTTATCAGCAAACTGGTCTCAATCTAATCTTTTTCTCAGTTAAGTCACCGGCCTATAGTTTGAGTCCCAGTGGACAGTCCACTTCCATCCAATTGGTTGTAAGTGTCTAGAAATTTATTTTTCTTCAATTCATTTTCAATCTTACATTCTTCTAATAAAATAATTTTGCATGTAACACAATCTTTTTCCTACTTTTTCACACATTGTTCAAAAAACCACTATTACAAAATTTATTCTCCTAAAAAATAGGGCTCAAACAGTGAGGACTTTCACATCACGTTTCTGGAGGGTACTGGTAAAAGAAAAAATGGTTTTAATAAATAAATGAATGGAAAGAAGAGAAGAGAAGAGGAGAAAAAGAAAAAAATGGGAATGATCAAACGGGGCTTTCTTTCTTTCTTTTTTTTCTTTTGATTTATTTTGTGTTAATTAAGAGTAAGTATAGATCAGTCCTTTCAACCAAAAATTGACTAGTTATTGGTTAATTGGATTTATTCTGTCCATCGAGGACCGCTTTCCTAATGAAATGATAGATTGGGGATTCAAATGATAAAATAAATAGATTGGGGACTAGTATTGCAATTTTCCCTTTGTAGGGAGATTCCAGTTATTCAAATTCAAATGCGCGTTAAAAACTCGTCAAATCAGAATAGTAATAACGAATTGCGCCGCCAAAAACTATTTTTGTCAAGACAAAAACTGCCACGTCCACTACTTTAGGGGAAACGGTGGGTGCACAGCGTGGGGGTTTGCCGACAAAGGTGGATCCCGCCTCAATAAAAAAAAATTGAATTTTTCCACTTGTAGACTGTACAAGTAGCAGCCCTCAAAAAAATTACCCCATGTGAACCACCTGCACACCCAATATTTCCCCTACTTTAGGTACAGAATAACAACTCCATCCCTCTTAGACCCTATTTTTAAAAAATTATTTTTACTTAAATTTATTTTTAATCACACATTTCACAGGCTAAAATTTTTATCATTTTTTAACTATATATTTCATTAATTTTTATCAATTTAATAAAAAATTGATTCTTATCTAGACAAGTTGGGGCTAGAAGTTTGAATGGCACAATTCGCAAAACTAAAAGGTTAAACCCCAACCTTGAGGGCCCCCACCGACCCTGCCCTGGGCCATTGTGGAGGAGGTAAATCGCAGGATGTGCCTCCCAGAAGCCAGGGTGGAGAGCTTATGGATAGGCCTGGGCTATTAACCCTATGGTAACTCCCGCTTGCAACAAAGCCAATTCCACCTTGCGGGGAATCGAACTCTGCACACTACCGCGCTGAGCCATAACCGCCCTCCCCTTTGCCACTGGGAGATATGCCCTGGGGGCCACAATTCGCAAAACTAAACATCACTGAAGGTGGTGAATGCAATAAGTATATCAGAAAGAGTAATGATATTTATAGTGATCAACTATAGTAGTCATCATATATGAAAATTTGTTATTTGAGACATTAAGGGCTTGTGTGGGAGGGATTAAAATCAGATTAAAATTGAAAATATAGCCGTTATTGTTGACTTTTATTAGACGAGTGGGGTCCAATAACGGCCATATTTTCAATTTTAATTGGCTTTTAATCCCTCCCGAACGTGGCCTAACTTATTATTTGATACAAGAATTACAGAAAATTAATGTCTCAAATAACAAACTGCTACGTAAAATGGCTGTGGTATTCTATTATAAACAATGTGCATGGTTGGCCAATATTATGGATTTGAGGGAATGCATTTAGCTTCAAGTGTAACCACTGACTTCAAAATCTCTTCTTCACGAGTTGGATACAATATGCGGGAATCCAACAAATCCTTCAACTGTAAACCTCAGTGTGATGAAATTGTAACATATCCGAGGTTGTCACCTTGACGATTGTCTTTTGATCACTTCTAATGTTAACACTCCGAAACTATGCACATCGCACTTTTATGTTACCTTCTTTTGTGTAAGAAAAGCTCTGGCAAATCACTCTGCCCAGAAGCATTAAATTCTCAAAAGACTTTGTGTGTTAAAGACTACAGAAGCCAACATTTATCTTTTAGAAGCTAAATGAAAATCCAAAGTAGCCCAATTTTATTTAAACTTTGGTAACAAATCTTATCTTTCGTCAAAATTCCAAATAGGCTGTTGCTTTCAACTATGTTGGTTGCATCCCCTTATTTACACAGTCAGTTGTACGTGACAATGTCTTGATGACAGTTCTTATTACCTTCAAAAAATACTTTGCACTGGAAAAACTATTTAAAGGATTAAAAAATAAAAATATGCAAAATCCAGAGTTTAGCTACGAGTTTGTTTGAGCACTATTTTTTAGGTTAATAAAATTTGGAATAGTAATTTTTTGGATAATGTATGGTTAAAAAGTAAGAAAAAAATCTAAAATTGTGTTAAATTATTTTATTAAAAGAGTGTATTGATAAAAATAAATTTGAAAAAAAATAAGTATTTGAAAAATGGAACTCAAACTGGGCCAAATATTGGTTTACAATACTTTCATTAGGATCAATAAATAGAACTACAACTAGGCAAAATTCTCGAATCGAATCCAAACCAAAACCAAACAGAGATTCTTCTTAAATTAAATACTCAAATTGGTATTTGAATCGAGAATCGACGAATTTGATTTGATTCTCAATTATAGACTACAAATCGAATAATAACTGAATCTCTCTAATTTTTTTTTAATCCTAAATAAACCAAATTATTTTATTTTTTTGTAAATGAATTTGTTAACTAATTAATTTATGGGAAGATTACATATTCAAGAGAATAAGTTTAACATATTTCAAAAATAAGAAAATAAGTTTGAAATTTCCAAAATCAGATTTTTATTAAAAAATTTTAAATTTTTATTTATGAAATAATAAATTATTAAATTAATTTATTATTAAATATTTAATTCTAATACAATATAATTAACACATCTCACATTCACCATCCCTACCGCTCCGACGACCGTTCCGTTCACCGCCCTACTCCGAAGAACTTTCCGGCGACCGTTCTGACGATTTTCTTGTGACTGCTCCGATACAAGCGATTTCTCCGACGAACGTTCCGGCGATTGCTCCGATTCCGACGACTCAGGTCACAAGTCACAACCCCAGGTCACAACTCAGGTCACAAGTCACAACCCATGTTACAATTTAGGATTTTGTCACAAATTGTCGAATTTTAAGGTCACGGTTAATCCATTATGTGGTCACAATTAGTCCATTATGTGGTCCCAGTTGGTTACGAAACACAACATAGATTCAAACAACTGCCGCCCACACCTCGCCACGCCACCACAACCACCGGACCATCGCTTGTATTGCACCACCATTTAAAAAAAAAAAAACATCGCCTCCACTGCCACCGCACACATCAAACACCAACTCTGCACAACACCTGTGACCACTACTGTGCAGCACCACCGAACACCACCACCACTTCAAACAAATCAACAGCAGGAAAACACCAACACCACTTCGTCACACCAGATCCACCACCACCTCACCTCACCTCCACAGCACAGCCACCAAATCGGGACGCAGAGCGGACACACCACTGCTATGGCTAAATCCATCACCACCAACTCTATATTCACCATCAATAGCGCCTGATCCACCACTGCCAATAAAAACACCCAAACATCCTCAACCACCGCCAATAAAAAAAACCCAAACATCCTCAACCACAACCACCTTACACACCAAAACCAACACCACATACCTATCGGAAGAGATTCAGCTACACGTCGTTGGGTGAAGATCGTTGTTGTACCGCACCTCTCGCAGCGACGGTGAAAGTCCACTACGCACGATGACGTCGCAGGCTGGAGATAGCCGCTGGGTCAAGCGATGCCTCTGTTGACGATGCACCTTCTGGTAGAGACTCTGGTTCCGGTAGAGAGAGAGGAGAGGGCGTCGCCAGTGAGGGTTGGTAGAGAGAGAAGAGAGAAGGCGAACGCCGAAGAGACAAAGAGCAGACAGGAACAAGAGGAAATTGGAAATAGGATTAGGGTTTGAGATAAAAATTATCTATTTAATATTTAAAATTGAAATATCTGATTTTTGAAAAGTAAAACTTTCCATCTGATTTTGGAAAAGTGAAGTTGAAAAAAAAAGGTTTTGTGTAATTACCACTTAATTTATCCCAAACCCAAAATATGATTTTTCCTATTTCTAATTGGGGTATTTTGAAGAATGTCCACAATTAAAGATGTGAGTTGAAAAGTGTCCAATTTTCAAACTTAATACTAAAGTATATATTAACTTAATGAAAAAAAAAAAAAAAAAAAAAGACATTTGAATCTCTACGTATTCTCGACATTTGAATCTCGTTTTATTTTTTAATAGTACACACGTCAAATCACAATATTAAATGTTCTCGACATTTCAAAACGTCATTCTCGACATATTAAATGTCTAGAAGAATATTTCATTTCAAACATGACATTTCTCTACATTTGAAATGTCAGAACGATATTTCATTTCAAACATGACATTTCTCTACATTTGAAATGTCGAGAACGACATTTCAAATGTAGAGAAATGTCATGTTTGAAATGAAATATCCTTCTAGACATTTAATATGTGTCAATGTAAAAAAGAACGACATTTCAAATGTAGAGAAATGTCATGTTTGAAATGAAATATCCTTCTAGACATTTAATATGTGTCAATGTAAAAAATAGCATTAATTATAATTTGACATCTTGTCATTTGCAATAAATGGAGCAGGTTATGTGTCAAGATTTCATTAGCCCATATTTTTTTCGTAAAAATGTCCATTTTATTTTCTTTGAATGGAATCACAAATTGTTGATCATGGGTCTTTTAGTCTAAAATATACCAAAATGACCATTTTTGCAAAGATATTTAAAATTTGCCATTTTTGCAAGTGACTAAAAGAAAGTGGACATTTCTTACAATTTCCACTTTCCTAATTTCAAGCTAAAGCCCAAGTCTAAACCTAAGTTAATCAAATTAACCTAAGTTTTGTTCAAATATCTTATTCTATCAGTGTCCTTCTAAAGAAATAAAATCGAATTGGAAGCTCAACTACACCTCTTCATTATTGTGAACACGTTATTTTCTTCTTCCCATGTTCTTAACAATCTAATCTATCAAGAACTCAACAAAGACTTGAGCAAAAGACATCAAAAAATCAAACTACATTATTTTATAAGAGCTAAAATTTAGCTTGTCATTATTTAAATTAATATAGCGTAGTCATAAATATTAAAAAATTTAACTATCGTACGAAAATCAGAAATCAAATCAAGCCAAACCGAAACGTTTCATAATTAAATTTAGATCCAACAGTTTCTCTTATCAAATACCCAAAAAATCTAGTTCAATTCGATTCTTGTTAAAACCGAACCAGACCATGTCCAACCCTACTGAGAACTACAACCAAACGATTATTCACCACAATATTTTAGACAGCACAACAGGCAATTTCAACTCGAGAACTGAACCGAACCTAACAACTGAGAACCACAGCCAAATGATTATTCACCGCAGTATTTTAGACAGTACAATAGACAATTTCAATAACTTTTTCTTAATCATCTCCAGATCCACACAGAGAGCATGCTGTAAAAGAGTTTATCACAGTACATTACGAATCAATAAAATTACAAAAACAGCCCTCCAGATTTCTGACAAATACAGAAACAACCTCTAAACTTAACAAAACTGCAACAATATCTCCTAATAACATATTCCCCTTTCCAGTTAGCAGGCATAATAATTCAAGCATCTGATGAGCTATAAACCAGAGTGGTGTTGCATAGGTAAATTGAGCATATATCTGTGAGGATCAAGCAGCAAATTTATTTATGGGACGCACTCCTACCGCATAATAAACAGGAGTATTTTGTTGATAAAAACTATGTATTACCATTAAAATCCCACCAAAAACTAAAAACCAACATTATTACTCAGTACCAGACTCATTGAAATAATTGCAAATGAAAGCTATGGTGAAGGGCACTAACATTGTTATACAGAAAGTGAAAAGGAAAAAAAGCGAGAGAAATTAGAATTCATATAAAAAGAGATCTAATAGGACATCCCATGAAAGAGGCAACGAACAAGCAGGGGTGACTTAGCCACACTGCAATTTCATCCCAACAAGAGGCAATTGTGAACAAAGCACATCCACAGCACCCAGCTACAAAACAGCTACCAAACCATTCATCAAAACCAGCAGAGCATCAGTTTCTATAGCTACGAGCAAGAAGTGAATCAACAACCGATCTACAACAATATTGACTATCACTTCGCAGCTACAGCCACGAGCTCATGTGCTGTAACATAATGCCAACCGATATCAGCTTAATCATATGCATCCTGCTGTAAATGCTAGATCACTGTGGTGGAGTGTTAAAAGTACATAGCGTCCTAAAAGAGGCATTAAATGAAGAGCTGAATAGACAATCAGTTGCTGCAAGACGATTAATATCTCACCGCACCATATTCATCGTAACAGCAACATTGCACGTGGCTTGAAAAATAAAACCAGCAAATGGAATCTCTCAAATCAACAGCATAGCCACATGTTACATGGACTCCAGCAACCTTATAAATGATGGATTCTAAAACTCACATTTAACTTCAAAATTTTTAGTTAGAGATAACAATGTCAGTAAAGATAACACTGTCAGGTCAAAATTAGATTTCCAACGTGATTTAAGACTACATGCAAGTCTGTTATCCTTACCAATTATGACATGATCAGAAAGTTCTAAAAGAAACTGCATTCTGACACCAGCAAGAAAATTATAGCAATCAACAGCAAAGTAAAAGCAGCATCAACAGCTATTGCATCATCATAAAACAGCACAGCATCAATAGCTGCTGCATCAGCTCGGCAATCAGCAACTATTACTCCTCATGGGCACAACTAAAGAATGCCAACAAAGGATTGATATAAGTAAATTATTCAATAATCTAATTTCAGCTTATGCAACATGAAAGCCTAATCATAGAAGAAAATTATTAGACGATTGCTACAAAGGATGCCGCAATCCATAGAATAACAAAAACTTAAGTAGAATTATAAAGCAAGAACTTAGACATTGTTTATGATGTCAAACTGCATAAACTAGATGCAGATACCATCAAAAGAAAGCATAATAATAGATCCAGTACAAAAAACGAGTTCAACCTTAGAAATAAGTTCAGGGAAATCACTTTTAGCAACCACTATATAGATGATATAATACGATAGATCTGAACATTCTGAAAGACAAATGCCACCACACACAGCTTCAAGCCAAATATTCCATCAAACGGCACTCCATTCCCTTACACCTGAAAAATAATATATATTATACCAGTTTAATACACGCTTTTAAATATGCAAATAATTAAGAGAGGGTTTCAGAACTCACATCAGCATCAGAACGAGGAGTAGGGCTACGAGAATCAGCATCACGACGAGGAGAGACACTCTTAGGGGTGGGAGACAGCTCTTTGCGATTGCGAGCATCTGGACTTCCACCCCTTGAAGTTGTTTTACGCGGAGATGGGCTCCTTCGGGGACTAGGACTACGTCGAGCAGGGGAAGCACTATCACATACACCAATTGGCTTCAGAAAACAATCATAAAGCAATAAATTAATTTAAAAATTTGAAGACAACAAAGAATTTAGTACCTCCCATAAGACCGACTTCGACTATGCCTCTCATCATCATATCTGCCTCTTCCACGGTCTTTGCGATAGACAGGACTTACACTGCGGCTTCGGCTTCTGCTCCTGCTCCGACTTCTACGACGATAATCCCTGTCCCTGTCCCTGTCCTTGCCACTGCTGCGGTGCCGTTCCTTTTCATATCTATCTCTACTTCTGCTGCGGCTTCTCTTCCTATAATTCTTCTCCCTGTAATCATCACGGTACCTGAATTCATTTTTTTGAATCAGCACATGATGACTTAGATATCATAAAGCATCATTTGGAGAAAAACTAAGAATTCAAGTCCGCAAAGTTCTACAGAAATTTCAGGAAAAGCATTCTAATACAACTGTTTTGCATGTTCAGGGAGACAAACGCACAGGTTATGTGCCCAGTTATAGCAGATGGTACTTCTAATGACGAGTAAAGTACAATTCAATAAGCATGTGAGATTTGCCAATATCTCCTAAGAGTCAAGTTGATATCTAGGCACCACTCTTTATTCAAACTTATAATATCAAAAATATATAATATACAAACAAATAAGCTTGTCGTAAGAAGAAGAATATTCTTTTCAGATTTGTACAACCCAATTGAATTCCAAGAGTTGCAAATCATACATCAACCTTAAATTGAGTATAAGAGGATACTATTATACCTTGGCCGAGGACTCCGGCTTCTTGAACCTTTTGACCTGGAAACTGGTTCCACAATTCTCCCCTTGTGACTGGTGCAAATAATACACAAGATTCTGTTAGAAGTGGTTTTGAATAATAAAAAAACATTAAGCACTAGCTAAATCATCAAAGTTCAAACACCTAAGCCACATAATCAACCTATGATACACCAACATAGACACGCGAAGCGTGATTTTTGAAAAAAGTAGTGATACGACACATTAATTAAAATAATAAATTTTTTATTTTTTAAAATTTCATAACATAAAGAATATAAAATTTTGTATACTTGTTACATGAAAAACAAATAGTCAAATATGAATCAAATCAACGGTTTTCATTTCCTTTTTATTTTAATTGGAGAACCAAATGGCAATTTAATCAAGTAAATAAGTGGTCTTTCTTTGCTCACCAATTAAGTAAGTACATGTGGGCTTTGACTCTCTTAAAAAATGGAAAACATTTTCTTCTCCGTTAAAAGGCACAATTTCTTACTTCAATTAAAAATCAGACATCCTCTTCCGTGAAAATTAGGGCTGCTAATGCAAACCCCACCATCCATGGCAAAATCTCATTGCAGTCGACATCAGACACTACCCACTCTCCATTTGCTCTTTTTCAAAAATAAAGGTTTATTTATCTTTTTTGTTTATCTATTTCATTATTCTAAATCGATCAGTCGTGTGGAACGTGTCCAATCCTAGACAATCAGTACAAATTTCGGACACGCCACCTAGCATATCCGAGTGTCAACAGAGTGCCCAATACACGTAGGACATCAACTCACGGGCACCAGAGCCGTGTTGGTGCACCACAGGAACCAACCAAGGTTCATACAAACTCCACTTCATATGTGGAAACAACATAATTGTGAAATTTTGCACATAAAATCATTCCATTCAAGTACTAAATGCCAGTGAAGGAGATAAGTGCCAAAGTTTACCTTAAAAATCTAAAACCGGGACCGGAAATTGGGAAAACCAAAAAGAACTTACATTTGTTCAGCATTGGGCCCATACTTGGCAAACTGAACCATAATTTCTCTCCCATCGACGAGTTTTCCTGCACAGGACCACAAAAGAAAAATCACCCCCGCAGTAGAATCTACACAACTTTAATTATGTTCACAACTTCCTATTTCAATTTTCAACATACCATCTAGCTTCTCAACAGCCTTCTGAGCCTCATCTTGATACTTGTACCTCACAAATGCAAAGCCCCTTGAATCTCCAGTCCTAAATAAAAATTACCACAAAGAACACATCAGCTCAAAAGAAACATTCAATGCCATGTAAAACAAAATAGTCAGGAGGAACCTCAAGTTTCACATATTTAAATTTACATCTACAAATATATATAAATAGAGATAGGTGGGAGGGGGAGAAAAGTAGGATTTAAGACTAAAATAAATACACAAATGTAATCATACATGTGGAAAATCGAAAAAGTAAAGCACATAGCACCTAAAAAGATAAACAACAAAATATAACACCACAAAATTACAAAAAATCAAAAGCAAGAATATTACAATTTACCGTGGATATAGGAAAAACCATAAAGTTTATTTATTGCATATACCTTCGGTCTCTCGGGATGAAAACATCAACAACTTTTCCATACTTATCGAAGAGGGGGAACAAGTCATCAGCAGTCGTACCTGTAAAACATACAACAGGGACAACAGGCCAACAAAAACCAAAGTAAAATTAAAACATCAAAAAAAAAATTTAAACGTGTCCCCTTCAATTAGCATAAAAAAACCCACAAAATAGGGGAAAATAAGGGTAAAAGGTAGAAGTACTTACGGAAAGTGATGTTGAGAACAAGAAGAGAAAAGGTGTCTCTGATATCCGGCGGCCCAGATCTTCCGAAATGCGACATCGTTTCGGTGTATGACAGTGCGTCTGATACAGCAATGTTTAGAGGATTAGGGCTTGAGGTTGCGGTGTTCGGAATATAAGGAACGGTGAAGATAATTTTGGGGGGTGGGCGGGGTGTGGGATACTGATGTTTGGTCGATTTTGCCCTTTGGTATACAACTTGGACTTGGTACGCTTTTATGTTTGGAAACAAGGACTAAAAAGGAAATCTGTATAAGAAAAAAATTATTGATCCTTGAATTTTTTGAATTTTAAGTTGAATTGCTAGAAAAAACTTGCCCACTTAATTGATCTACACTCGTATGCACACGTGGGATCTGCGTGAATAAAAATTGTCAAACAATCTCCCCCCATTGTAAATATGTTGTCAAGGAGGGTGTCGAAACCTTCATGACAACATAGCATGATTAGAACTCCTTTTATCATTATTATTTTGGCTCCTTGTACTTTTTTATTCCCCAATATAACACATCCAATTTTATTAAACCGTTGTTTGATGGGACATTAAAATTAAATGTTTAGTAGATTTTGATAGAAGTTGATGAAATATCTTTCTATATATAAAAAGTGCCTATTTAACGGAATTTGTTGGTTTAACGGAAAAATTAACGGAATTTGTTGTTTTAACGGATTATGTAACGGAATTTCTTATTTTAAACAGGCAGCTGTACCTTCTTTCAGTGTTTTTATCATAACTTTGTATTCCGATGTTCGATTGAGACGATTCAAAATGCGTTAGAAAACTAACCCATCTGGCTACATTTTTTATTCAGATATCATTCTCCAATTCGATCACTTTCTATGCCAAAAATATGTCTCAATATAACGGACTATGTAACTCAATTTTTTGTTTTAAACAGGCAGATACACCTTCTTTCAGTGTTTTTATCATAACTTTATATTTCGATGTCCGATTGAGGCGATTCAAAATGCGTTGGAAAGCTAACTCATATGGATACAACTTTGATTCAGACATTATTCTCCAATTGGATCATTTTCTATGCCAAAAATAGGTCTCAATATAACGGACTATGTAACGAAATTTCTTATTTTAAACAAGCAGCTGCACCTTCTTTTAATGTTTTTATTATAACTTTGTATTCTGATATCCGATTGAGGTGATTCAAAATGAGTTGGAAAGCTAACTCATCTGGTTATAATTTTGATTTAGACATCATTCTCCAATTCGATCACTTTCTATGCCAAAAATATATCTCAATATAACGGACTATGTAACAAAATTTCTTGTTTTAAACAGGCAGCTGCACATTCTTTCAGTATTTTTATCATAACTTTGTATTTCGATATCCGATTGAGGCAATTCAAAATGCATTGAAAATCTAACTCATTTGGTTACAACTTTGGTTCAGACATCAATCTCCAATTCGACCACTTTATATGCCAAAAATAGGTCTCAATATAACGGATTATGTAACGGAATTTCTTATTTTAAACAGGCAGCTGCACCTTCCTTCAGTGTTTTTATCATAAATTTGTATTCCGATATTCTATTGAGGCGATACAAAATGCGTTGGAAAACTAACTCATCTGGATACAACTTTAATTCAGACATCATTCTCCAATTCGATCACTTCCTATGCCAAAAATCGGTCTCAATATGAGACTAAAACACCGGAGTATAACTTTTCGGTTGGAAATTGATTTGTGATCATCTTTTGACTAAATTTGATCCCCTTGACATCTTCCTTTATCCAATTGACTCCGAGCACTCTCAAATCTTCATCGTGAGATTCGGCACAACTTTTAAGTATTTACATTTTAGCCCCCAAACTTTGGATCCCTTACAATTTAGCAATTTCTCCAAATTTGTCTACTTTTGCTTATTTTCTTCAATCTCACCAACCTACATCACAATATCAAAATCACACATCTAATTATTTATCAATTACATAAACATTAAATCATTAATTATTTATAGGGTGTCTGTTTCTGCTTTTCAGAAGAAATCAAGCCGTTGGCAACACAATTCATGTCGATGGGAGCCGCAATTTTGGACCAATTCTCTCACTTTAGGGCTGTAGGTTTGAAAAAAAAGGGTAACATAATCAATTTTCCTTCCTCCTTGCAACGCGCCCAGACACGCCTTTAATTAACAAAAAAAATTTACATCTTTATTAATAACAAATTAATTATTAAACAAAAATATTAAATATATACTAAGCAAACGTGTATTGCACGTTACTTGCACCTAGTATAGTTAAAAAGTTGTAGGACTCATTAAATATGTGGTTAAACTGAATTATTGAGTTTGACTTAAATTAAAATCTAGATTTTAATTGGTACCAAACAAGAGCTAAGCCATGTTTTGTGTGGATTCTTTGAATTTTTTTTTTTTTTTAACTCATTATCAATTGTACATTTTTCACATTAAGTAATTTTTCACATAGAATTATAATTTTTTTTTTCTTTTAATCACATATGCTAACAAAATCACTTTTTACAAAATCTATTCTAAAAAAATCTACATCAAACGAATAGTAACATTTTACTTTAGTTCAAACTGAAATTGAGTTTTGAAGACATTGATTTATTATAAAAGTGAATCTTTTTAAAGGTTCAGTAAATTTTCAATGCAAACCCACCTCGAATGGTCATATGCCACAAGTTTGGTCACTTAGCTTGAGTTTCGAACTATAAAGACGTTGGATCTACATTAAAAGTGCAATTTGAACTTTTAACTAACTTTTTCCGGTAGAGCCATCACGATTGATCTAGCCACTTGCAACATGTTTGGTTTTTACAATACGTATGTTTAAGCCTAAAAAGATAAGTAGAGACAAATTTGTAACATACACAATCGGTTAATGACTTGTGATGGGCTATTACCTAACTTATACTTTATGTTAAGCGCGTGTTGGTTCAGTTAAAAAAATTGATTAAAAATAAAGTGGCGGGGTGCATTCAGCACCTGCTTTCAATAAAAATAAACTATAGCACTGCTCAACTGCATTGGGGGAAGGCACCTCTCCCTTGGCCTTGCCATAGTCCGGGCTGCTACCATGATAATGGGCGCTTTTCTAAGCTCAGACGCACGTGGTAGCCTTGTGGAGCCAAGAAAAATTGAACAGGCCCGAAAATATCGAATCAAATCCGAGGATATAGACCTAAATCAGATGCTAGTATCGAAGATGAACTAGCTGAAATAGTCAAATCTAGTGAAATGCGACAGCCATAAATCAAGAACCGTTTGTGCCCATATTTGAGAAACAATATAGGCCTCCTCAACATGTGATATCCATTGTCAAACCATTTTTGCAGCTAGTCACTGGAACTAATATCATTTCATTCTATGCCCTTGAGCTATTTCAGTCGGTTTTGGAAGTGATTCGGCTTTATTGGCACCATAATTCTAGGATTGGTTAACCTTGGATCAATTCTTGTGTCCACTGGCATTGTTGATGACTTTCATTTGTGTGGCACATTTTCCATATCCATCGTAATATCTAATCATGTGTAGTATCAGACATTCTATTATTATGTATCAATTTATTGATATTATACTAAAAATTCTTGTTTTTTGTTGTTCTTGAAGGTCTTGATTGCTTGTGTCCTAGGCTCCTAGCAGCTGTAACTGGGTATCTGCAAGCAGACATATATCAAAAGGAATAAACAGCATTGATACTTGTTTTGATGTGTACTTATGCATCTGGTTTTGGTTGTCAAGTGGGCCTTCAAGGATGGACAGTTCCAAGTAAAATATTCCTGATGAAAATCTGAGCAACGAGACAAGGCATTAGTGTGGCGATTGTTGGGTTTTGATACCCAATAAATTTCAGGCAATGATGACAAATCGAAATTATTTAGTTGGTATCAACTAAATGACTGAATTGAAATATTAACACTTCAATGGAACGACCCAAATCTAGAACTATTTGGACCATTGGAGGTAGTCTAATTCAGTTAGAGCTACCCGTGGCACATTTCCCCACTTCTTGGATATCTTATAAGTGTTGGCCTGTATATTGATTTGGACTTGGCCTTTTCCTCTCTATACATAATGTACCTTATATATGTGCTGCCTATTTTTATGATGTTTACGTGTGTTATACCTTTCCTCAAAAAAGAGAGAAATCGACTGCTTCTTCCAATGTCTCTTTTATTCTGAAACCATAGCAACCAAAGTGTGGGCAAATACTTGTGGTTCTTGGTTAGTTAATTGAGGTGGTTGATTTCGGTTAGATTGATAAATTGAGCCCGGATTCCACGAATCAAAGATCAATTTTGCTGCAGTGGTGAATTTGGCTTCTGATTTCATGCTTTCGCAGATATTCTTGACCATACTATGCCACTTCAAGTATGGAGCATTCCTGTTTTAAGCGAGTTGGCTTGCTGCAATGACCATTTCATTGTCCTTTTTATGCTGGAGCGAAAAGGGATTCCTTTGAACTCAATGCATCAAGTGTGGGAACAACACTGGTTTTGGTGCAGGTTTGTCTAGAGACTTTGCCCCCTAGGTTTCCTTTTAGCAAGGAAAATCTATGCTTGATTTTTACTCAGATTCTAAGAGGAATTGGAAGTTGGATTTCACATGTCAGTTAAACTTTGGATAATTTGAACTTTGTACTAAACATAGCCCACACCACATGTTGTTGATACACCTTTGGTTTCAGAAACATAAATAAATAATAGCTCGCTAGTACAAATTGTGATGGGTTTTGATACCAATAAATTTCGGACGATAATGTTACTCGTTGAAAATTTTCAATCGACATTAACCAAATAAGTGAATTAATTATTTTGACACCCAAATGAAATGGTTCGACCAGAAAAAATATATGTTCTGTTATTTCCTATTATGCATCCGTTGCATCTCATACATCATTTTAGCATAACCATTTTCGGTTTGGCTTTTAGTTGGCCACCGAGAAGCTAACTCAGTATTTGGAATGATGAACCTTCAGTTTTTCTTTTTTCTTTTCCAAGTACTTCATCTATGTGTAAATATTTTTCTTTAATCAGAACTTGCATTACACCGCTTAAGAGATTAAAGCTGGAGATAAACTTGAAATTGAAGGGTTGTATTCATCAATTCATAACTTGGAGGATGACTTTGATAAGAACTCAAAGTTTGAGAAAACGTAAGAAGGTGAAAAACACGACTTATCATTTGTGTAGCTGACTGTTCTCTTCCCTTGCTCTCTGCAGTGATGTGTAACTTATTTTCTGATTCCTCTAGTTAGGCATTCCAGCATTTTAGGGATTTCCCATTTTGGATAATGGAGTTTGAGAGGTCAGGTTGTACAATCCCTTTTGGATATTTTGCATTGTTTTATTCATGTATTGTATGTATAGGTCATTGGTTATTTATAGACTAGTGGATCGTAATCATTATTTTTTGACAGATATCTATAGAAATTCTTGATTGTTCATCAGCAAGCCTATCTTCTCGTTTTATTCTATTTTGGTATTAGAGCCATGGCTGATCCTTCTGAAACTCAGTCCCAAACTAACTCATCTTCACTATCAACAATTTTCTGAAAGCTCATCTTCAATCAACTACACTAAACCTAACTCAAAACCTCTCTATTAAGTTGGATAGAGACAATTTTTTGTTGTGGAAAAACATGGTTATACCCATCATCAAAGGGCATAACCTTGAAGGTCATTTGCTCGGAATGAAGGTCTGCCCACTTGAGTTCATCTCTATTCAAGAGACCACTAAATCAGGAATTATAACCAAGCAGCAATAAAATCCAGAAAACATCAAGTAGATTTCCAGTGATTCCCTTGTTATGAGATGGCTTTATGCCTCAATGTCTCATGATATAACCATGATAGTCATGGGGAGCAGTACTACTACACAACTCTGGTCAGCTATCCAGCAAAGCTTCGGAGTGTTAAACAAATCGAGGCTAATTTTTCTTTCTAGAGAGTTACAAAGACTCAGGAAAGGAGCAATGACTATGGACCAGTATCTTACTAAAGTGAAGAAACTGGTTGATAATCTGCAAGTTGCGGGTAAGGTAGTTAGTGAAGAAGATCTAATCACGTGTTGACTGGACTCGATGAAGATTACACTCCAGTTGTGGTTCAATTAAATGGAAAGGAGCAGCTGAACTGGCATGAAATGACATTTATTCTCCTCACATTTGAAGCAAGACTGGACTACCTAAATGAAGTTAGAATTGGTGTGGGATCCATCAATCTCAGTCAAGGCTATAACAGATGAGGAAATCTTGGTAGAAAGTCAAGAGGAATTGGGAGAAATACAGGCAACAGAGGCAAAACAAGAGGCAGAGAAAGAAGTAACAGACAAACTGAATACAAAAATCCTTGTCAAATCTATGGGCTAATGAATCATCAAGCTGGTTGGTATTTCAAGAGATATAATGAAAACTTTGGTGGTATGAAACCTGGAGAGGTGGCAGGCTCTAGTCGCAGCAACATTGATAACCACTCAGCCTATCTGGCCTCTTCTAATGTACTGGAAGATCTTGCATGGTATGCAGATTCTGGAGCAAGTAGCCATGTCACCAATAACTTAACGAATCTGACAGATGTACAGATATACACAGGTAATGAAAGTATTAAGATCGACAATGATAATTCCCTACCTATCACTCATACTGGCTTTAAAATTCTGTCTGATAATGGAAATAGAAGCCTGGTTCTGATTAAACTTTTACACGTTCTTGGTATTAAGAAAAATTTACTTATTGTGTCACATTTTACTGGAGATAATGGAGTCTATTTTGAGTTTCATCTTGACTTTTGTGTTGTCAAGGAACTGCTAATGGGGAAATTGGTGGTGGTACGCTCAAAACGAGGTTCCAACTAATTTCCTTACTTAGCTTTAAATGTGTCGTCTAAAATAGTAAAATGGCAAGTAAGGGTCATTTCCCGCAGAGGATTGTTTCAATTTAATCAATTGCAAACAAAAAATTAAATTTAACAATTATATACTAAAGTGATTAAATGGGGGGGTTTGGTTTGTTGAACTAAGGAAAACAATAAATTCAAAATAGAAAATACTTGAATTTGAAAATAAACAAAATAGTTTTTTTTAAATCAAAGATGTGAAGATGTGATTGGGGGGGTTATTTCGTTACCACGAGAATGATTTTCATATCAATTACACAATAGATTTCCGTTCTCTAAATTAACAACAATTCGAGAATAATTACAAGCTCAATTATCTCAATCTCTTCTTACATGTTAGTTGAATAAAACAAGCTCTTTACTCAACCCTATTCATTAAACAACCTAGAGTAAGCTCTCTAAATTTAATTTAACAAAAGCATTACGACAAAAGAGATGAATTGAATTAAGGGCAAACTCACAAGCTCGGTTTACTTATTTAAGTGTTAATCCACATACAATCAATTGAAAATTCCTCATAATCCATTGAAATGTAATTGCCACTAGGTTTTAGAATAAATAGCGATTACGTACTATAAATCCTAAAATAGCATTCATTGAACAAACTCAATCATTTAGTTGTACACCTAAACAATCAAGAAGAACAAAATAAACATATAAATTAATGGATTAAACACATTAATTAAGAGAACTATAAGACACAAATTAATTAAAAATCATAACTCGGGTTTTAAATTACCCCCAATCACAAATATGTTTAGTTACCCATTAAATACTCAAAAATAACAATTAAATCCTTACAACTCATTAATGGAAGATAAATTAGGGAATAGAAAAACTTATTGATAAATAGAATATCAATTGATCTTCTTCTCCAAGCTATCCACCATTCCCAAGCTCCAAGTTTATCCAAAATACCAAAGGAAATTAAAGGAAGAAGAAGAAAGAGAGAAAATTGAAAAGAAAAACAAAGAAAAATTGCAAAAGAAAAGTCCCTCCTGCCGGTTCACGTCCCAGCCTCCCCTTCACGTCCAGCTGCTGCCTTGTTTCTCGTCTCTTTCTCAAAACAGGGGCTGCTGGGTTTTTTAATTAAAACCTAATCGGTAAATTGCAACCCAAGCCCCCTATCTTTGGAAAAATAAAAACAATGGTCCATAAGCATTTAAAAATGCCAAAAATGCTAAACTGGGCGCCACCTTATCAGCTTATCTGCCAAAAAACTGATTTTGGGGTCAAGTTTCAGATATTGCACGTTAGGTCCTCCAACTTCCGGCACTTGTACAATTTGGTCCCCAAACTTTGAAATTTTGCGTCTTTGGTTCTTTTTTCTCATTTCTTGCGTAAATTCCTTCTAATCATCATTCAAACTCGGGTTTTCACCTACAAAATAAAAATAACTAAATTAAGTAATAAATTGATAATAAAAACTCACAAATATCTAAATTAATGGTCCGAATAAGTGCGAAAACTCGCACTTATCAGGTGGCTCAAGAGATGCTTAAGGATGGTCTCTACCAAAAGCTCACTCTCAAGAATCAGCTCTAACAATCTCAAAATTCCTAGTGCTTACTTCGTCTTCAATCTGTAATAAACCTCAGACTTAGTCTCAGCAAGTAGAAATATGGCATAGGAGACTAGGTCATCCTTCTCTTCAAGCGCTGAGTTTTGTGCTGAAATCTTGTAATAAACACTTTCCAGTTAATGAAATCTCATTTTTCTGTGACTCATGTCAAATTGGCAAAGCACATAAACTATCATTTAAGCTGTCTATTTCACATGCCACAAATCCTTTAGACTTAATACACACTGATGTCTGGGGACCTTCACTCGTTAAATCAACTGTGGGATTTAGGTATTACATAGTCTTTGTGGATGATTTTAGTATATATACCTGGACTTATCCTATGAAACACAAGTCAGAATCTATAAAGACCTTCATACAGTTCAAAAATCTGGTAGAAAATAAATTTGATAGGAAGATAAAAACTGTTCAAACAGACTATGGGGGAGAATTTAGAGCTTTTGAGAAGTTTGATGTAGAAAATGGGATAGAAATGAGGTTCTCTTGTCCATATACTTCAGCTCAAAATGGTAGAGCTGAAAGAAAACATAGACACTTGACTGAAACTGCACTTACCTTGTTAGCACAAGCTGAAATACCCCTTCACTATTGGTGGGAAGCTTTTTCAATGGCTGCCTACCTTATAAACAGGCTGCCAACCCCTGTTCTTGACCAAAAAACACCTTATCAAGCTTTATACAAAAAGAAAGTGAAATATGAAACATTAAGAGTATTGGGTTACAGCTGCTATCTCTATTTAAGACCCTACAATAAACACAAATTCTCGTTTCACTCTCAAAAGTGTGTAAACTTAGGTTTTAGTGCATCACATAAAGGATATAGATGTCTAAGTCCTACATGAAGGGTGTTTATCTCCAGACATCTAGTGTTTAATGAGGCTGAATTTCCT